>JAMXBB010000009.1:42839768-42947864 GCA_024138015.1 Lumnitzera littorea
TGCTATATTATTAATTGGATCCACATCCTCTATGGGAAACAACCTATAGATAGGAATTGTCCAAGGAAAGACTATCAAATAAGATCTTACCTTAGGCAAGTCGCATATTATATTGCGTACTTAACTTACCAATTGTTTTCTTATTTTCAAAATTTTATCTATATTATGTGCTTTTCTATAGGCTTTATTGACTCATTTCATATTTTATGAGTCACTTCATGCTGAAAGAAAGAGTGAAAATGATGGGTTTTCGGGATCCGAAGAAATTATCAGAGAATCCCTTGGTCAGATGTTAATTGCTCCATCAATTACTTCTTCGATATGCCCATACTTTTTTTTTTTTAAATAATCCGAGATCTAGCAATGAGAGCCGTAATTTTATTAATTGCTTTTCAGTTATTTAAGATTGATTGGAATCAAGACAAATTAAATAGATGAAGTAAAGAAATCGAATTGGGATACTATGTACATTCCATATATCAATACATATATGAAGAACATATAGATTGTAGATTAATCAACATTAAATTAAGCCTTTCTTTTTATACAGTACAACTTGTTAGATTACAATAACAAAAATAGTGAGTATGGTAGAAAGAAATATATGAATCTTTCTACCTTACTATCGGATCTCATAGAATACTATAGCGTTGATTATAGTCTGCTCATTTCGTCATTTAATTTAAGTTAAGACGTGAGACTCAAATCCTTTTGATTTCTTCTATTTCATCAATCATTGACTAAGAAAATAAATCAAGTTTGATTCCAATCAATCACTTTGACTAACTGTTTTTACTATATTATAAGTAAAAAAGCTGTAGGAACTAGAATAAAGAGTGTAGTAGCAATAAATGCAAGAATATTTACTTCCACAATCTCATTGTTTTTTATTTGGCAATAACTCGGGATTTAATCCCATAGAGATGATAAATCTTTCGCCTATTAATTCAATGGGATGAATTACACCTCAATGATATTGAATCAAATCAATATCATGAATAACAATATTGGAGCTATCAAATCAATTCATCATCAAAAATTGAATAGTATAACATAGGAAGATCTTTTATCCATAACTCGTCAAAAATTGGATTTCTGATCTAACCAATTGAACTACAATCCTAGGGAAATAAAAAAGAAAGAGTAGAGTATAAATATTCTTATGATTGCATTTAAACCAGTTCTATTTAGATTAGAATCACCGTGTTATAACAGTTAGAACACGGCGCGGGATATGAGATTAATATCTCCCTAAATGGGCTCTTTCTGAGAGTGACATAGTAATCCTTTCATTTTCGTTATTGAAAAATCAAGTGATAATCAATCATCACTTTAAACAAAATGACAAAAAAAGCCAATCGTTTTTTTTTTTCTTCTTTTCCTTACATTTTTTTATTAGTAATTAGATATCCTAATATGAAATTTGATTGTTAGCAAAATCAGAATTTTTGGGAACAAATAAAAATAAATAGAACAGAGCAAATAAAACGGTAGGGGTATATTAGAAAATTTTACTTTCTTATTCTTTTTTTAAGAAGCCAGAATTTTGGAAGAACAAATGGGATATATCATTTCATGGTAGATTAGCGAATTCTTGGGCCGAGCTAGATTTGAACCAACGTAGACATATTGCCAACGAATTTACAATCCATCCCCATTAACCGCTCGTGCATCAACCCAGGAAGAAGCAAGTCTAGGCTTATTGATAATCCATGATCAACTTCCTTTTGTAGTACCCTACCCCCAGGGGAAGTCGAATCCCCGTTGCCTCCTTGAAAGAGAGATGTTCTGGACCATTAGACAATGGGGGCATATTTGCCCGACTGCCATCATACTCTACTATGTTGATGATATAGTATGAACAATTTTTTTGAAATTGTCAATAGAATGTTCTAACTAAACTCGAAAGATCTTTTCATAAATCATTAATTCTAATCACTATTCAAGAAAAAAAATTATTACTATTCTCTTCTCTATTAATTAATATTAATTAATTCTATATTATCTAGAAAATCAAATAATAAAAGAGAATGAATATTTTAATAAAATAAAAAAAGAAATAGAAAGAAAATAGAAGTAATACGAACTGAAGTATAGGATTCTTTCAGGAAGTGAACTAGAAAATTCTTTTTTTAGTTGTCGGAATTATGGTTATCTAAGAATGGATCGAAGAATGACGATTCCCACTATGTATTTAGGTTCTAAAAAAACCTCATTCATCTGATAATGAGTAAGGAATATCCGTCTTTCTGCTAAACAGGATGTATTGAACTCATAATTCATTAGATACTTTTTATGAATGTCAACTAAGTATCGTAAGTAAATTGCTCCCGGTTGTTTAATCATTTGATAATCTATTATTAACAACTTCTTCCCAAGTCTTTTCACTGTAAAGGAAATAAGGAATATGATATTCTCTATTTACGACTTTTCTCAAACAAGAGAAAGAAACAAACATCAAATTATTCATAGATCTTTACGATATGTTCCCTATTGTAATTGGGTTCATGAATTATGGTCAACAAACAGTACGAGCTGCAAGGTACATTGGTCAGGGGTTCATGATTACCTTATCCCATGCAAATCGTTTACCTGTAACTATTCAATATCCATATGAAAAATTAATTACATCGGAGCGTTTACGTGGATGAATCCATTTTGAATTTGATAAATGTATTGCTTGTAAAGTATGTGTTCGTGTATGTCCTATAGATCTACCTATTGTAGATTGGAAATTGGAAACTCGTATTCGAAAGAAACAATTACTTAATTATAGTATTGATTTCAGAATTTGTATCTTTTGTGGTAACTACGTTGAGTATTGTCCAACAAATTGCTTATCAATGACTGAAGAATATGAGCTTTCTACTTATGATCGTCACGAATTGAATTATAATCAAATTGCTTTAGGTCGTTTACCAATATCAGTAATTGACGATTATACAATTTGAACAATTTTTAATTCGCCTAAAAGAAAATAAAAACGGAAAAATCCTTTTGTTAAAGAGTAATTTCGAATTATTAAGGTTAAATTTGCTCTAAAGTAAGGAAGGAGTTCTTTATTTTTTTCTTGCTTGGCCAATAACTATAGATTCCAATCTACTCTTGATTGATTGGTGAGAAGTGCGATTTTATTTAATTTAGATTGAAAATTCGATTGAAAATCGTATACGTAATAATAATTAATATACACCGAAATACATAATTCAAATCTTTCGAATAAAGAGAAAAATGATATTAGTCCACTAATTGTACCTACATCAATTTTAACCTATTAGATTCGAATTTAATTCAATTAGATTAGGAATAAATCATAAAAAATTTCTCGGTCGGGTCAATAAAATCATGAAAGACATTTTTATTTTTTTATATTTTACATAAAATGGATTTGCTTGGACCAATACATGATTTTCTTTTAGTTTTTCTAGGATCAGTTCTTATATTAGGGGGTTTAGGAGTGGTATTGCTTACCAATACAATTTATCCGACCTTTTTGTTGGGATTGATTCTTGTTTGTATATCCTTATTTTATATTTTAGCAAACTCCCATTTTGTAGTGGCTGCACAACTCCTTATTTACGTAGGAGCTATAAATGTTTTAATCCTATTTGCTGTTAAATTCGAATCTAATAGATTGGAAATCGCGTATAAGGGATGAAATCTCCCTATTGATCTATGATAAATGAATGGGAGAAAGATCCTCGGATAAGATCCTTATCCCTTACCTTGCATACTTTTTTACTAGGTAAAATTGTCCGAACCCTTCTTATTTTATTTATTTTTAATAGGTTTAAGTTAAGTCTGACGAGAATAATATTCTATGACTAGCAATTCATTTATTTTCAAACCGATCCAATTACTATCGATTATTTGATTGACTACTCCTTTAGATTGGAATGGATGAAGAGTCAAATGTTTTGGCACTTCCTCGTAGGAGTAGGAATCAAGATAATTTTGAATCATAGTTCTAGATTTTTGATCATCCCTCGCCGTAATAATATCTCGTAGTTTGTAGCGATAACTTGGTATATTTACCATACGACCATTAACTAAAATATGTCTATGGTTAACTAATTGGCAGGCTTGAGGAATAGTCGAAGCCATACCCAATCAGGAAAGGATGTTATCTAAACGCATTTCAAGTAATTGTAGTAAAACCTAGCCTGTTGACCCTTTGGCTTTTCTAACAATATGAATGTATTTAAGTAATTGTCATTCTGTAAGGCGATAATGAAAACACGATTTTTGTTTTTCTTCTAAACGAATACGATATTGAGATTTTTTCTCGGAGCGTGATTGGTTTCTAAGATCGCTTCCTGTTCTAGGCCTTTTACTAGTTAGTCCTGGTAAAGCCCCTAAACGCCATATTTTTTTGAAACGAGGACCTCGGTAACATAACATAAAGACTCCTTTTTTTATGAAATTTCCAAAATCAAGAAGTTAAAATTGGTCAAATAGTATGAATAAGACTACGTTAATATTAAAAAAAAAAAAAAAGAAAATTTATTTGAAATTGTAATTTCATATTTTTTCTAACAATAGAAAAAAAAATTGAAATTATTATTTCAAATAAATAATTGTTATTTATTATGATTGACGATGTATTACGATACGACCGTCTTTACATTGGATGGTTTGGTGTTTTGATGATCCCTACCTTATTGACCGCAACTTCCGTATTTATTATCGCCTTCATTGCTGCTCCGCCAGTAGATATTGATGGTATTCGTGAACCTGTTTCTAGATCTCTACTTTATGGAAACAATATTATCTCTGGTGCCATTATTCCTACTTTTGCAGCTATAAGTTTACACTTTTACCCAATATGGGAAGTGGCATCTGTTGATGAATGGTTATACAATGGCGGTCCTTATGAACTAATTGTTCTACACTTCTTACTTGGTGTAGCTTGTTACATGGGTCATGAGTGGGAACTTAGCTTCTGTCTAGGTATGCGCCCTTGGATTGCTGTTGCATATTCAACTCCTATTGCAGCTGCTACTACTGTTTTCTTAATCTATCTAATTAGTCAAGGAAGTTTTTCGGATGGTATGCCTCTAGGAATTTCTGGTACTTTCAACTTCATGATTGTATTCCAAGCTGAGCATAACATCCTTATGCACCCATTTCACATGTTAGGCGTAGCTGGTGTATTCGGCGGCTCCCTATTCAGCGCTATGCATGGTTCCTTGGTAACCTCTAGTTTGATCAGGGAAACTACAGAAAATGAATCTGCTAATGAAGGTTACAAATTTAGTCAAGAGGAAGAAACTTATAATATTGTAGCTGCTCATGGCTATTTTGGTCGATTGATCTTCCAATATGCTAGTTTCAACAATTCTCGTTCTTTACATTTCTTCTTAGCTTGCTTGGCCTGTAATAGGTATCTGGTTTACTACTTTAGGTATCAGCACTATAGCTTTCAACCTAAATGGTTTCAACTTCAACCAATCTATAGTTGATAGTCAAGGCCCTGTAATTAATACCTGGGCTGATATTATTAATCGTGCTAACCTTGGTGTGGAAGTTATGCATGAACGTAATGCTCATAATTTCCCTCTAGAGCTAGCTGCTGTTGAAGCTCCATCTACAAATGGATAACACTTTGGTGTTAGTGTAAGTGTTTATGAGTTTTTTATTTGAAGTGAAAGTAAAGGAGCAATAATCAACTCTTGATAGAACAAGAAATTGGTTATTGCCCCTTTCTTTCAACTCTAGAGTCCCTTTCTCTTCATTTAGTTCAGTATTCGAATTTTTAGGTGGGTATTTATTATTCATATATGAATATGAATAATATGTGAATATATGAATAATATGTAAATTTGGAGTAATCCAAACTGGATCCTATGTTTGTAACGGAAGATTGATCAATCTTTCTAATTAAATTGTTAATTATTCAAAAGAATTTTTTTAGGTAAAGTAGGTTAGTAGCAATTATGATAAATATAAAATCAAGACTTTTTTTAGACAAGATGTGAAAACCAATAAGATGTTAAAACCAATATATAATTAGTTTGATAAATCCTAAATGAAATTTTCTATAGGAAAAACAAAACAACAACCTAATAGTTAATACAAAGTTCTACAAATATTTATATAATTCCTTCGATCTCGCGATAAGCTGTGATATGATCCAGCAAAATACTTTTTTTGTTTAAAATTCATAAAATAAATGAGAATCAATGAAATTATATTAGTTGAATTTGTATTAGTAAAAAAAAAATGAAAAAAGAGAAAAAACTTTTTTTTAAGTTACATCCTTAGATTGAAGTCATAACTATTCATTTTTATTTACAAAATATCAATTTTCAATCTTCGAAAAAGTAATGTTTTACTAAACACTTCTTTTTTTTCTTCTAAAAATCATTATAGGGCTCAACTGATTCAACAATTAGATCATTGGAGTTATCGTATTATTAGTCTAGGATTTCTCTTTTTAACCATAGGTATTCTTTCAAGAGCAGTATGGGCTAATGAGGCTTAAGGATCATATTGGAATTGGGACCCAAAGGAAACTTGGGCATTTATTACTTGGACTATATTTGTGATTTATTTACATGCTCGAACAAATCAAAATTGGGAAAGTGTAAATTGCACAATTGTGGCTTCTCTGGGCTTTCTTATCATTTGGATATGCTGTTTTGGAGTCAATTTATTAGGAATAGGGTTACATAGTTATGGTTCATTTAATTTACATTAACATCTAATTATAATTCAATTTGAAATTTACAATAGACGAATACAAATAGGAACAACCTATATACTTCTAATGTCGAAATTCATACTTAGATCCAATCATTTTCAAATTTACCTCTAATTGTATTATTTTTGTTCATTTTATTTAGCACATCCCATACTACGACCGAAACTTCAAATACTCTTACTCTGTTTGATTTTAAAGAGAACATACAAACACTTTTTGAATATCTAGAGTTATAAAAATGGAGATTCGTTTCCCTTCTTATTATTCAATGAGCATCTTTTATTTCATAAAAATTAGGGGCAATATAATCCTTACGTAAAGGCCATCCTATCCAACTTTCAGGCATTAAGATACGTTTCAATCATGGATGATTATCATAACAAATTCCCAACATATCATAAGATTCCCATTCTTGAAAGACTCGTTGAGAATGATTCTAATCTAGTTCATGGCCTATTAGAAGTGGAAGGCGCTCTGGTGGGATCCTCGCGGACAGAAAAAGATTGCAGTCAGTTTGATAATGATCGAGTGACATTGCTTCTTCAGCGCAAACCAAGGAATCCTTTAGATATGATGCAAAATGGATCTAGTTCTATCGTTGATCAGAGATTTCTCTATGAAAAGTACAAATTGGAGTTTGAAGAAGGGGAAGGATAAGGAGTCCTCGACCCCCAATAGATAGAGGAGGACTTATTCAATCACATAGTTTGAGCTCTTAGAATATGGCGCCCTTGGGGCTTTCTATTTGATTGTATCAAAAGGACCAATGAATTAGGATTTCCCTATCGGGCCAGGTCATTTCGGGGCAAGCGTCTATAGATAGAATTCTTTATCCTTGTTCTACCGATATAAATTGTCATATTGTAATACATCGTCAATCATAATAAATAACAACTCTTGATAGAACAAGAAATTGGTCATTGCTCCTTTACTTAGTGTTCTTTTCTAAAAAAAAATTCTTTAGTCTAACAAAGATCAATAAAAAAAAAAAAAAGTATTCAAGTCTTATAGAGATTTTTTGTATAGTATATGAAATTATATAAAGAGAGTCCTTCTTTTCTATTTTTTTTTTTTTGAAGTTAGTTTCTATATTTTAACTGTATTAAATATTTTAAATGGAAAAAAAGTTATAATTCTTTTCTTCTTTTATCTTATCTCATAATTCAAAATAATAAATTTTTTATTTTTTAAAATCAAAATAATTAAATGTGAAAAATTGAAATATTTTAAATAATTCATTACAATAACAAAAAATCATTACAATACAAAAAAAAAATTTTAATTTTTAATTTTTCAAAATCAAAAGAATATTTATTATTTTTAGTATTCTCAAATTTTATTATTTTCAGTATTCTGAAATAAATTAAATATTAGATAATACTAATGTTTATATTATAGTAAGGGGTAGATGTTGCCAAGTGGATCAAGGTAGTGGATTGTGAATCCACCATGCGCGGGTTCAATTCCTGTCGTTTGCTCATCCATCCCATATATCTATCTCATACATATAAATATTAGGATAGCATTAGACTAATTGACATGCTCAGTTAAACTAAATATAACTAAGAAAGGTTGTCTTACGATGGACGTAATGAGAACATCATTATTTTGTTATGAAACTAGATCTTGCAATAAAAAATATTATTAAAATAAGAAAGTTACTCCCATTTTAGTTTCAGAGATAGCAAAGAAGAATAAAAGTTATTACTTTAAAGTAGTGTATTCATTCTAATAAGATATACAATTATATTTGAAGAAAAACAATAAAATGAAAAATTTCAATCTAGCTTTTGCAAGTTTGATCTTGTGACACCACCTCACTACCTTAGAGTTCCAAATTTTGGTCGCCACATCTCACTTAAGAACTTGTATATGCAAATAAGATTTTTACAATAAATTCAAATTGGCTCATTGTGGCAGCTAGTTTATTAAGGATCATACTAATTTCTCTTTGTTTTATTATAATGTTATTACTGCATGCAGGGAAAAGCTTTACCACCTTCAGTAGTGGAGGATTGAAGTCATCCCAAGAGAACTTAACTCAATTGTTGATGCACTGGCTAGGTGGGCTCATGAAGAAAAACATGTTGATACGTCCTTTTCCTATCCCTCTGTCTTTTGTTTATATCTTCTAAGGTGAGATGTTACCTCTCTTGGTCTGTATAACGAGCAAGGTACTCCTATTAATACTTTTAATTCTGGTTGTTGGTCTTCTGCTGTTGGCGAGACACTAGGAGCTTCATGCTTCCAACTTTTGCAAATAGCCATGGGCTAGTTATTTTGCATATAAATATTTGCTTAGTATTACGTTTTTATTACCGAAAGAAAAAAATATGATTCAGATTTTGGTTCCGGCTTCAAATTTAAATTACTAAGACTTGGACATTGTCAGTTCGAGATTGTATCAATGGCGTCAATAGTTTTTCTATAAAGCTTGAGCTCCGTGTTTTCCCACTTAATTCTTTTCTCGCCTCTCCGTCATTTTAACTTGCTTCCGGAAGACTTTGAGCACGGATATATCGGAGGTAAAAAGGAACAGATTTTACGGTGATGTCTTTACTGAATCTGAATCTGAATGGATGACATCACACAGTGAGTCAAGGTCGTCCTCCATTTATTAATGCATGTATCAAATATCGGCAGTGACTGATCATCATCATAGGTTTCATCAAAACCTAATTGCCCGAGATTTGACAATTGATCGAGAATCCTAGACAAAATCTTCTGAATCCATTGAAATGTCAACTTCCTTGTCCAAATTTGTCCACATAGGATACGTATGACAAAACCAACAAATGAATAACTTCCGAATCATAAAATTTTTCCTCAATCACAGTAATTCCTCATCTGATTTGGAACACAGAAGGCATCGCTGAGTAACGGTAACAACTAAACATGTGTTTTTTCTTAGGTGTCCTCGCACAAGTTAATAGATAGTAGGTTTATAATCGATATGAGCAACAAGAGAAAATCTTTTCATGAGGATTGAGCTTAGATTATTCAAAGTGTAAATGTTTAATTTTGTACCTAATATTTATCCAATTTTGCACTTAATTGTCCAAAGTTTAGAAATATCATTTTAATACACCAAGTTTATCCATTTTTTCAATTAACTACACAAATTTTACTCATATTTAAAATTAGGTGCCTGAATTTTTCACAATTAATTATCAAATCTAGGTACTATAAATGATTATAAAAAGTTTATATATAGTAAATTGATACTTTTAGAGTTCAAGTAATTTATTGAAAAAATGAACAAAGTTTAAGAATCAAATGTGACATTGACTGTCATTTAAGCTATACTTGATCTAATTGTTCAAACGAAAGAAACCTGCGGTGACGAAACCAGTAATAGAGCAAAATCTCATAGAAGATATAAAGCCAATTCTGTTATTGTGAATTAGTTAGTTAAGCTGTTTACAAAAGCTTATATTTATATGTACAAACAGCCACGTGTAAAAACAAACATGTAAGGAATGAACATGTCAGTAATGAAAAATATATGTTAACTAAACTGTGAGTAAACTATACCCCCCCAGTAGGACTTAAGAGAAGGCCCAACATATGGAGAATGAAATTAAGTTGAGAAGTTGGCGCAAGTTTAGTCATGCAGTCAACAAGATGAACAACTAATGGTACATAATGAATGTGAAGAAATCCTGACGGTATATGATCCCTGTTTGGTGTGACCATGAAAACATGGATTTTCAGCAATTTGTTTGGTTGATTTATTGTCTGTAAAGAGATGTACAAGTAAAGAAATAGTAATGCCAAAATCCTTGATCACATAAGAAGTCTAGAGTAATTCTTTAGTAATAGATGCTATGCTATGGTATTCAGTTTCGGCTGATGATGTAGAGATAGTTAATTGTTTTTTTGTTTTTCAAGTTAAAAGAGAGGATCCCACAAATACGCAAAAACCTATTAAGGATTTTCTATCTACTTAAGAGACTCCCCAATCAACATTCGCATAGGCATATAATTGCAACTACCTTTCACATACTTTAAGACATGAAATGCAATAGAAAGGTGAAGCTTTCTCAGATGAGACACAAACTGACTCAATTGTTAGACTACAAAGCTTTGATTAGGCCTGGTTAAAGTAAGGTATAACAACCTTCTTACTATCCGTCGATACAAAGACCTTCAATTTATCTCTTGAAAATTGGTTTAAATGAACATCAACAGGAAAAGGAGAAGTAGTAAGCTTTGCTTATGTGAGACTAACATCAAACAACATATCCAATGCAAATTTTTGTTGACTTAACATGAAACTAGAAGTAGTGTGACAAATCTCTATCCTTAAGAAAAATCTCACTTCCCTTAAATCTTTAATGGTAAAGGCTTTGTGTAGTGATGCCTTAAAAACAGAAATATCCTCTAAATCATCACCAATTAAGAGAACATCATCAACATATTCCAGTATAGCAAGAAATCCATGACATATACATTTAGTAAACAAGGAATAATCATTCTTAGATTGTATAAAACCTAAGGACACAAGATGTTTAGTGAATTCCTTGTTCCATTGTTTTGAAGCTTGTTTTAAACCATATAGAGAACAAACTAATTTGCACAAGTGTCCTGATTTAACAGATGTATAACCTTCAAGAATAGTCATAATAATCTCCTCATCAATAAAATCATGTAAGAAAGCATTATTGACATCAAGTTGGTGCATATACCAACCCTTAATTGATGCAATTACAAGTAGAAGATGAATAATAGTCAACTTTGCAATAGGGGAAAATATATGAGTATAGTCTAACCCTTCAATTTGATTAAACCCTTTAGCAACCAACCTAACTTTGTATCTTTCTACCAACCCATCTAATCGATACTTAACTTTGAATACTCATTTACAGCCTATGGCTCTCTTCCTTAAAGGCAATGTGGTTAACTTCCAAGTCTGATTTGATTCAAGAGCTAAAAGCTCTTTTTGCATTGCCTCAACCCACTTAAGATCATCCTTAGCTTCTTGATAATTTCACAACTCATGAATTGTAAACACATTAGCTAATGATACCACAAACTCCTTTGGGTAAGAAGGTAATGAATTTGAAATCAATATAGGATATGGTGAAGTGGATGAAGAAGGTAAAGAAGTGCAGCTATTATGAACACTATATACATATGCATCAAGCCATGATGATGTTTTCCTAATTCTTGTTGATTTTTGAACATCATTATGTTGACTAGAGACATCAGAACCAATAGATGACTGGATTGTTTCATCAAAAGAACTAAGAGAACCAATAGATGGTTGATTAAACTTACAAGCAATATCAACAAATTCAGGATAGTAAGAAGGAAACAATGTATGATCAAGAGAATGGGAAGAATCATGTGATGAGGATGAAGATAATTTGAAATGAAAAATTTCTTCACAAAATTGAACATCGTTGCTCAAGAAAAAATTGATGAGAGTCTAAATCAAATACTTTGTAACCTTTTTGCCCATATGGATATCTTAGGAATACACATCTTCTAGCTCTTGGATCAAATTTATCCCTTGAATTTACAATAGTCGCAGCATAGCATAAGCAACCAAATACTTTAAGAACTTGGTAAGATAGATTCTCATCAAAAATCAAAATGATAAGGTGTTTTCCAATTGAGGGTTTTGGATGGTATTTAGTTGATAAGGATAGTGGTACTAAGTATGCACTTACCCCAAAAGTGTTTAGGAAGATTAGCTTGAAAGCAAAGAGCTTTAGTTGTATCTAACAAGTGTCTATGTTTTCTCTCAACCACTCCATGTTGTTGGGGTGTGTAGATAGTGCTTCTTTGATGAAAAATGCCAAGTTTATTAAACAAATCTTGGCATGTAAGTTAAAGGAATTCAGTCTCATTATCTGTTCTAATAAATTTTAGTGTAGAATGAAAATGGTCTTTTACATATATGAAGAATTCAGTAAGCATGGAAGAAATTTGAGATTTGTGTTTCATTAAGAATGTCTAAGTGCATTTATAGTAGTCATCTATTATTGTAAGGAAATATTTTTCACCAGAAATAGAAGGTATATTAAATGGTCCACATATATCTATATGTAGCAATTTAAAAGGATATGATATATAGGAGGATCTAGAAGTGAATGGCAAACGGTGAAACTTAACAATCTTACAGGTGTCACACATGAATTTAACATCTCTACAATTTTTATATTCATCCATGTGTAACAAGGAGGATAAAGAAACGTGCACTAGTCTTTTATGAAAAAGTTCTAAAGGTACATTGTTGTGAATAGTAGCAACATTTTCACAAGAACTGGAAATTTTTTAGCTTACTGGAACAAAAGACTTGTTACAAACACCAACATGATTTGAATTAATGACATATAGTCCAGAAGCAGCTGCTATACAAGCAATGGTCTTTTTAGAAATCTAGTCTTGAAAAGAACAAGTTTTAGAATCAAATGTAGCTGTTAAGTGATATTATTCTAACAACTTGCTCATGGATAGAAGATTAAAATGAAAGCCCGGTACATATAAGACATGTTTTAGAATGATTTTGTCATAAAATGGAATACTGCCAACAGTAGTCACTAAGTTTGTGTGTCCATTAAGTAATTTGATTTTTATTGGATCTTTAAGGGTATGCTTTTCAATGAATAGGTGAAGAAATGGAGTAATGTGGTCAGAAGCACTTATATCTACAATTCATTTGCTCATATCATTATCAAAATGAGAGATTAAGCAATGAGTATTACCTGCAAAGTTGATTACACTTTGATCTTGCTCTTATTCATTCACTCGAACATCCTTCAATGCTTTAACTACCCCATGACATATCCTTACAACAAGATTGGAATTATGATTAATATGAATTGAATATTCAGCATTTATACCAATAGGTGTGTCTATGTTTTGACTGCTTGAATTACACTGAGCAACAATAGTAGCTACTCGAGAATTGATTTTCCCTATCTTGTCCCCTTTATACTAATCAAGAAACCCATTCAGCTCAAAACATCTCTCTATTGAATGACCCTATTTCTTACAATGTGCACAAAATAATTTCCCATAGCCAACCAACTTCCCTTTTCTATCCTTCTTATCTTGTACAATCTGTTCCTGTGTGTTTTTAACTAAACAAGTTGTAGTAATATCTTCATTTCCTACTAACACTTCACTCATCTGCTTTTGTTTTTCGACTTGACATACTAGATAATAAGCCTTACTCATTGTTGGTAAAGGACCCATAGACAAAATTTTATTACATACATATTCAAAAGTCTCATTCTTCCCCATCAGAAATTGAATCAACTTATTCCTACTCTTTGTATCTCGTAATTTTGTCTTTAGATCACAACTGCAATTATCACAAGCACCACAAGAACAAATTGGAACTTCACAAGGACTATTCATCTCATCCCATAACCTATTGAGCTTATTGAAATATGCAATGACATTCAAATTTCCTTGTTTCAAATTAGAAAATTCTAATTGTAATTGATACACCATCAGACCATTTGTTACTCCAAAATGCTCACATACATCATCCTATAATTGTTTCAAGGATTGAGCATACATAAAAGCTTCGGAAAAATCCTTAGTCATAGAATTGAGTAACCAACATGTGATCATATAATCATTTCTCATCCATTTTTGATATTTAATTTCATCATCATTAGGTTTAGAAAGTAATCCTTCAATTAGCACCTAAGGTTAAACGTATTGAATGTCTCTAACCATGGAAATTCAATCCATTAATGATCAAATTCGTGATCATAACTTTTGGATTATCAGAACCATATATGAAATACGGATCATTATACAAATTATCCAAAGAAGTTACAGTAATACTTGGCATCAATACTTTCAACTATGTACGACAAGGAGAATGATTCAATAGATCAAATACAACAATCAATAAAAAGATATAAGGCTATCAAAGCACTCCAATACCATGTTAAACTAGGCATACTTGATCTAATTGTTTGAATGAAAGAGACTTGTAGCGATGAAACCAAGGACAGGGCAAAAACTCATAGAAGATGTAAAGCCAATTTTGTTATTGTGAATTAGTTAGTAAGTCTGTTTACAAAAGCTTATATTTATATATATAAATAGCTATGTTTAAAAACAGACATGTGAGGGGTAAACACGTGAGTAATGATAAATATATGTTAGCGAAACTGTAAGTAAAGTATATATGGTAAAGTATATATGTCAACATATTGGGGTGATCGTATTAACTTTTTTTTTCCCCCTACTTATATGTTTCATTGGTATTTACATAAAGCATCTAAAGCAACAGTAAACAAAAAAGTTTCTAGATCACGAGAATGATCATGATTATTTCCCACCTCGCCCCGACAAACTAAACCTTAATAGACAATATATTTACCGATATCAGCCAACACAAAGGACACGTTTGATTAATAAATTCAAGCAATGAGGTTGGAGAGCTGTGCAAAATGGATGAAATTTCACTATTAGTGTTCCTATACATTTATCTTCATCGAATAAGTTGTACCCGATCAGAATGAACGAAATGTAATGGAAGGATTAATAAAGATGAGACACTGAGGCGGGACGAAGATCGATCTCCTGGGTCCAAGCCGTTCGGTCTTGAACATGCAAGTGCCAGTAGGTCTGAGCCAATGCATCTGGGTCCAGCATCGTTATGGACCCGAACCGGTCTCCTCCTGACCCTATGCTTTGCTGTTGTTGTTCCCCAACAAACGTTCTCTGCTGTGAAATTGATGATGCTCCCCTGTAAATTCGCATTAGTCTATTGCAATTGACAAATTCTCCCCTATCCACACAACCTCCGTATTATGTTTTAACACGGGCAACTTTCATAAAGAAAAAAAGATTCACTATATGCAGGGAAGGAGCAAAGGAGTGAACCTTGGTGGGCCGATGACACCGTCGATGATTATATGGGCAACATGCACACCAAGAGGCATGAATTCTCTAGCCAGACACTGTGATAACGCTCTTAGTGCAAATTTACCACAGCCTAAGTGTCACCAAGAAAAAATAATCAGTCTTTAATTATATGGAACTAATATAATATGGGCATGCTTAGAAGTCCAAGAAAGATTAAGATAGCTAGTAAGAAGTCATTTACATAATTCAGAGAAACCCGCTACGCCATTCAGTGAAGCTGAGCAGCCAGTGAATAGAATCGTCCCCTTTCCTCTCTCCACCATGCCCGGAAGTACCTTTTCAGAAAAGTTCATTACATGACAAATACATACATAACTCAGTCTTATCCATACCCAAAAATATTGTAAGGAATCCACCCCATTTTAAAGGAAAAAAATTGAGAGCCTCAAGTTTGGTCATTTCATCATTTTTCTTCACACTATCCATATTATACGCTCGAAATTAAATGCAAAAAAATGCTATTGAATTCAAAAATATGATCTGACACAAAAAAAAAAAATCAGAAAATTATGGGCTAGGCTGTAGCTTGGCCGACTACCTGTTGCGCGCAATGAAATGCGCCGACGGAAGAGACAGCGAGGGACTTCTCGAAGGAGTCGATGCGGATGTCGGCGAAGCTGGTCGGATGCCAGGACACCGGCTGATAGGCATTGTACACCAGAACTTCCACAAATCCTAAAGATAGTACCCCTTCAAATGCCTCCCTTACACTTCTTGAGTCCGAACAATCTATTCGTATAGCAAATACTTGTGCCTTCTCTTCCCTTGCTATTTCATCCGCAAAAATTGAAAGCCTCCCTAAAATTAAGAATTCCCCAAAATTTGAACCCAAGTATTAGAAATTACGTTTGGTGTGGGGGCCGGGGGTGTGGTGGGGGGTGGTGTGGAAATAAGGGTCCTCACAATAGAAACCAAATGTTAAAAACCAAGCAAGAGAAATTAAAACTATGTAATATTAACGTTTTTTGGATTTTTTAGATATAAATCATCATGTGTAAAATTTTGCATATTTGTTAATCTCTTTTTTTCTTAGAAAAAGAAAAGAAATAAATTGGAAGGAAAAAAAAGGTACCTAAGTCCCGGGCGAGTATCGCTACGGTGTAGCCTTCGTGAGCGAATTTACGGGCGATGGAGCGGCCGAGCTTAGGACCGACACCAACAATGGCGACGATGCCTTTGGTGGTGGAGGAGCTAGCCACGCTACGCATTTTGGCTAGAAGTGTCGGAGTACCGTATGGAAAAGATGTGGCAATGAAATAGAACACGCTTGTACTATGTGGACTCCCTAGTTTTACTTCACTTAATATAGGACTAAGAAGTAAGAGTGAAGTTATTAGATCAAAACGGCCACATCCGCACAACACCAAGAAACGACATTTTAGTTGAGGTATAAGATGGGTAAGACAGATAATTGAACATGCTTCGTCACCCTCTGAATCGTTGCCTTCTTTCGGAAAGGCATTTATGCCCTAGAAATGATTCACTCCTTTAAAGACTTTGCCTCCCGGTTCATTGGTCCTCTCTCTCTCTCTCTCTCTTAGGCTGAATTGTAACGATGGGGCTTAGAAAGAATAAGATGGAGTGATCTCTGTGAACTAAATTTCTAAAAATAGACTAGTAAGCTGTGGATATGGTAAGCCAGGTATCTTTAGATTCTCATGTATATTAGTTATAGGAGAATTTTAAAGGATTTCTTCCATAAGGGTTGAAAAAGAAAAACAATTTTAATTTTATATATAGCTACCTCATGAAATATATAATAGACTTTGAAAAGTATAAACAGTTTTTCTTTTATTTCTTAATTAATAACCTAAGGATACCTTTTAACTAGAACTACTTTGGTAATTTTCTTTCTTTCAACTATATTAAAACTCAAAGAGAAAGGATACGAATCATAATCTATCTTAATGGGAGATTAGTGATGAAGCTACTAAATTATAACGGTTTTGGCAATTATAGATTTTTTATGGTTGAGTTTGTTGGCATGTATCTCCAAAGACTCTTCAAAATATTACAATGAATCTTTTATTCTCTTTCTTATAAAATTGTGGAGTGTTCCATATTAAGAACCAATTTGTTTTTCCTAATTTTTTATCTATATATATGCATTTCTTCTATACATATATATTTTTAATGTATCTATTTTGTATATTTTGCTATCTTTCTTATTGAAAAGCTTGCTTTCACTTTAATGATTTATGGTTTTCAAGTGATCAATTATTGAGGTAACTTACTATGGAAAAAACTTCTTTCTTAGGCTATTGCAACAAACACTCACTAAAATTGCCAAAATAATTTTCTTTTCATTAATACAAACCAATTCATTACAATAAATTCCAAATTGCAATGGGCCATCAGCCCCATACTTAATAAACTTAGTGGAGCAATTTGCATGAAGCCTCATGACACTTGCTATAAGCTTGCAACCCAACTCAACAAAACACTATTAACTCATTCTTTCTCTAAGTTGCAGGTGACCTTTTTCTCTTCTATTCCATTTTACTTTCTCTAACATGCTCTTTTACTTACTTTCTCTTTATTTTCCTTGTTCCAATTTTAGTTTTTGCTATCCTAAAAATGATGCATTGAGGATTTGCTTTTAGGGACTACAAAAGTTATGTATTTAGCATGCCTTTTTATTATTTTTCTTTGCCATTATGAAAATAAACAAAAATAGTTGTTTTATATTTATGTTAATGTAAAATTTTTAAGTAATCTTTCTTAGGACAACATAGTTGTTATTTTGGTTACTATTATCTGGTTTTTAATTGTTTTTATAATGGTTCTAGTTTTCTTAGGGGAAATTATAGATTAGAAAATAAACTTATAAGGTCAAGTTCAATTAGAATATGAAAATTCCAATCATTTAAATAGATGATGAATTTTTTTAAGTGATCCAAATAGATATAAACATTATGCACAATGGTGCAAATACAAGATGTACGTTGTGGATTTAGTATAACTCTTTGAAATCTTAGTGATGTGATATGTTAACTCTAGAAAATCTTCATCCTTTGATATGTGATTTTTATCTTTTATTCAAATGTAACATCATTTTGTATTAACACCACTTTACATTATACCATCCTTGGTTTGCACTAGTTACATAACATTTATCCTCTATTTAAACCAAGTTTCACCCCCTATTTGAACTTCTTCCAAATATCCATCTTTTAATTTCTAATTTTCCTAATTTTTCATTATTTATTTCTCCTTTTTTTTTCTAATTTTTATAGACCTTATAATCATTACTATATGCTTTTATATTCTTGTAGTTTTTTTTTTGTTTAGCCTAAAAATTAGGCCTTTTTTCTAATTTTGGTTATTTTTGTTTATGAATAAATAGTGACACATATCAACTATTGAATATCTTGATTAAATTTCAATTTAATTTTTTCAATTTTGGTAACTTTACAACTAGTCAAGGTAATTTCGTATTAAGTAACTTTTAATACATTCTCATTTTTGTGGAAATTTCCATCATATACTTCATATAAGTTGAAAAGATTATGATTTTGCTCAAATAATAATGGCACATTTAGTTGACATCATAAGAGTGGAATAAAAGAGTCATTCTTCCCCCATAAATCTACTCTAGTGCTTGCTTAATGGAATAGCTATTCAATGGAATCATTGTTGCTATGAAATGAGGAGTTATAACCCCTTTATAGGATAGTTAGAATGAATAACTATTTTTATTTTTTCCAGTATATTTCCATATCAATTGATGAGGCCTCATTACACACTAAAATTACAAGTAATAGCTTCTTTATTTCATTCCTTAAAAACTATATTTATTCCTACCTTGTTTTACTCCATAAATCAAACATGTCATTTTTTAAACTTCTTAATGTTGTCATGCAATTTTTGAGCTAAATGTTTGCTGGAGTAAAGTTGAATTCATAAATGAACTAAGTTTGAGCTAAAAATAATGCTTATTTATCTAAATGATCCAAACTTGAATATTCTTATTTAGGTTTCCAACTCGTTACATTATATCAAAAATCATATTATATTAAAACTAAAATATTGGTGTATAATTAAAAATCATAAAATTTTGAATGGAAATGGATCCTCTTAATAATTTATACTAGTTTCATTGAGAAAAGAAAAAAAGGGATGAAAAAGTAAATTTTGAAATTTTGAGTTACTTTCAACTTTTAATTCAAGTTCGAGGTAAAGCTTTAGATTCCTTAATAGTTAAACTTGAGCTTATAATTTTCAAGTTTGGCAAAAGCTCAACTTGATTTACACTCAATAATTTTTTAATGAATGAAACCTAAGCTTTCAAAAGATCGACTAATCTTAGGTTAGTCAACTCATCTACGATCTTAGGTGCAAATATATATCTTCTATGCACCCTTTGTTGATGCCATGATAATAGGGTGTAACACCCTATAACCTAAGGTTCATAACCTTCCACGTGTCACTGCTAATTAGAAGCACACTAAGGCTCTAAAGTGATACCATCTCTCATAAAACCTATAATGATCAATACATTCATATATCATAACCATATTACAAGGTTTAAGTGGGGAAAAGCAAGCTGCTCCACAACATCCATCATAAGAGTATTCCTGGTAACATAAGGAGTTTAACAAGCTCTAAACTGGTACCACAAATAGAACATCAATAGCCTAAAAAGGAATCTATCTCCTCAACAACAATCTACTAGTCAAACAAGATGACTCTTAAAGTCACAACTCAAAGAAAACTCCTAAGAAAAATAACAAATAAATTATAAAGGTCCACAAGTCATATCTTTCAAAATCCATTAACCACTAAAGATAACTTCCAACAAACAATAGTAAATCTCTAAAACATCTACGAAACCCATATCAGACTCTAGTCATCATAATAGTATAAATTATCCACATCATCCTCCTACTAATCCAAAACAATATGATGTTCCTCATAAATAACACACTCATCACATCCTGCGTTTAAAAGATATAAAGAGTAAGATGAATCCCAATACGTAATACATAAACACATGCTCATGCTATTTAAGTCATAGTCATGCATTTTGATGCAATAGATATATGTAATAACAAACAACCAAGTTAATTTCTTTAATTTAAGACAATAAGTATCAAAGAGGTTTTCATGACCCTACCATACCTCTTGTACTCATACATACATACATACATACATATACTTAAATTTTTAGCAAATACATA
Organism: Lumnitzera littorea; assembly: GCA_024138015.1. Classification (NCBI taxonomy): domain Eukaryota; kingdom Viridiplantae; phylum Streptophyta; class Magnoliopsida; order Myrtales; family Combretaceae; genus Lumnitzera; species Lumnitzera littorea. The sequence goes on from JAMXBB010000009.1 coordinate 42,860,553, forward strand.
GTATAGTGTTGAGAATTATTACGGTGAACCCTAATACCCATGAGTCCATGAAACTATGAGTCACCTAGATCTAGCTACATCGTCTTGGTATGCAACTCCATTAAGGACAAAGCAGGTTCCCCTTTTGGGTCTAATGTTATAAGCTCTTAGGTTAAGCTAAGCATAACCAATATTTGAGATTTTAGTTAGATGTAAATTAGTTTGATTTCTTTACTAGCTTGTTAAAGACAACCAACATGCACTCATTATGTACTTGAAAAGCTAAATCAAAACAATCATGAGACCCAAATCATAAATTTGAAATTCAGAACAATAAACTTATCGTAATTCTTTTTTTATACCAATCCAATTAAGCACCTAAATGTCTATGATTAATACTCTTTAAACTAAATCCTAATTCTTAAGGGTTACTACAACTGAGGAAGGGGTAAAGATCATAAATTTAAATAAGAATAGGGTAGATGAAACACTTGAAAGAAGAGTTAAAAAGCTTGATGAATCAAATGAATCAAACTAACCCATAACGAGGCTTACCATCCTAACAGTACTAAGAGGAATTAGTAAGATTGTGAGCTTACCATAAACTAACCCTAGCACCACAAACACCAACCAAAAGGTGATAGGAAGAACCAGCTTTGCAGTTCTTCATAGAGCAACAACAGTAACAAAACAATGAAAAATGCAATCCCATTCCAATTTAAACCCTAATTATAACTACAATACCCTTCAAATACTCCTCCACCAAATGTTACTATGCATTTTTAGCCCACTCCAGCTACAAAAGTCATCCTAATTGAACCTATTCACCTCATTTTATAAAGACCACTCAAAACTTAGACAAACAAGAGAATAAGGAAGAATATTGAGGAACCAGTAAGATCGTGAGCTTACTACAAACTAACCTTAGCACCACAAACACTAACTAAAAGGTGATAGGAAGAACCAACTTAGTAGTTCTTCATAGAGCAGCAACAGCAACAAAACAATGAAAAATGCAATCCCATTTCGATTTAAACCCTAACTCTAACTACAATACCCTTCAAATACTCCTCCACCAAATGTTACTATGCATTTTTAGCCCACTCCAACTACAAAAGTCATCTTAGCTGAACCTATTCACCTCATTTTATAAAGACCACTCAAAACTTAGACAAACAAGAGAATAAGGAAGAATACTTACTTGAATAGATGGAATAGCTCTTGAATCCAAAATGTAAACTCAACCTATGCTCAGGAACTACAAGCATATAAATTTTAGATTCTTTCAATCCCTAAGACCCAACAAAAGCTTTATTGAAATGGAGAAATTTCACTAAAAACGAATTAAGGATGATTTCTTTCTTATCTCTTACCTTAACCCAATATATAGAGTTGCTCTTATGCCTTATCAATGTGGACAAAGGTAGAGAGGTCTATAAAATGGTAAGGGTTTTTAGAACGAGTAGAAGAAATGAGAGCTAAAAGGGTTTAAGGAAAAACTTAGCTATGGATCTAAGCATGAAGAAGGGTTTAAGGGCCTTTAAAAATGATAATAACTATTAAAATCATAATTTTACTATTCCCTTTGAACATATAGAGAAATGGTATAATTGTAAAAAATCACACAAAATCGGTAAAATCATAAACTTATACAATCATACATCAAAATACATAATTTTACTAATAGTCTATACAAAAAAAAAAAAAAAAAAAACTTACATCCGTTTTAACTAAGAAAAATATCATAAAATCATAAACTCGTAAAATTGTATAATCAACTCATGATTTTGATAATTACAAAAATAATTTCACCCCTACACTTAAAATATTTTCTTTTAACAACTCTTGGGCCTTACATAAGGGGTTAACAACATTCTCTTCATGTGCCACATATCTAACCTATCTACTTAGTTCGTGCTAATTCAATTGAATATAATCAATTTGTACATGAAAAAAATTATGAACCCTCTCCTTTATCATTTTTCTCAGGACAAACATGGATCTGGTTATGGGTGCCACTTATTGAAGCTTTTGGAAAGAAAATTTTGTAAAATTTTTTAAATTGATAACATGGGAATTATTATGATCACTCAGATAGCATCATTTAATATATAATTTGACAATCGATTCCATTATTGATGCTTTTAATATGTCGATTTCAATAGATAGGTAATAAGTTAGATGATTCTTTCAAGCAGACCATAAATTAACTCTCAAATACATTAAGGAAATTATTTGTGTTCAAATGCATAATGTATATGTTGACATGGTAATTTGAACATAAGCCTCTCAAGACCGATCATACTTGACATGTCTCATCGCTTAGGGCTCAACCCTGTGGGCCTAAGCCCTAAGCCTATATAGACTAAGTCTAGTAAGCCCTCCAATGGCTAGAATGCACAAGATAAGGATGAAATAGGCACGTCCTGAATAAGTGGGACATGTAGGACATAATGACTCTACTCTTCTACACTTATGGGAGAAGATCTCTCCCATCAATTGACCTCCAACTGCCGGCTCTACTCTATTATAAATACTAAGTCACTACCTAATGGTAAAGCTCTCTATACTTTGCACATTAAGCTTGTGCACTTTCCTAGATTACTTCCTACTCCTAAGAGCTCATTAATAACTTAAGTATTGGAGTGGCTATACTGGACAACCCTTCGACGTCCTCTCATTGTATCTTGTTTTGCAGGCTTTATACGTGCAAAGCTTACACAATTACCGGTAAGAATACAAAGATAACATTTGGTGCCATCTATGGGAACTTGAATTCCTACACCTAAAACCTCAAACACATACCCTACAAGCAATTCTTTTAAAATTATGTCTTAACACAACAAACAGTTGGTAAATAACCAACTTGGAGGCAACCAGCCCTTCCTAAGTGCTGTGCTAAAGGAGTGCTTGGAGCACATGGAACGTCTGGCTAAAGAATATGTTATGGAGAATAGGTTACTCCATGCTTGCTTAGAAAAATTGAAGTGACACACCGCATAAACTCATCCCGCAAAAGCTTCGAAAGCCTACACCAAGCAAAACAACATCTACCAACAGCATCAGAATGGTAGGGATTAGTAGCTAACAAGGTCTATGGCTACTTGTGATTGAACTTTAGCTGGCAATGTACAAGAATCCAACTTCGAGGGAGTATAGGCTCACTTAGCGGCACAACAAGCTCACTCAACAGACGATGTTGACTTAAACGAGCTCTGTACCATGGTAAGGTGGCTCTCTAAGTAATAGGGGAGTAAGGTTGCTGGCAGTGCTGGGCTAGTCACTAGCAATAAGACCCCCTTAACTAGTGGCATCCAGGACAAAGTGTTGCCCCTTAATGGCAAGCTTCTATCCCTAGACTAGTATGATGGCATGGGTTATCTTGATGACCATCTTCTTTACTTCTGTACCCTTATGAACCTCTATGATCATGGGGATGCTATAATGTGCAAGGCCTTCCTAGGTGCCCTATAGAAGGTAGCTTAGACATGGTTCAACCACCTACCCGACAATTCCATCAACTCCTTTGATGAGTTGGCACAAAGATTCAGTCTCCATTTCAAGGATAGCAAGCCTTCATCTAAGGACACATCGTCCTTATACCTTATGAGGTAAGGTAAAGACAAGTCCTTGTGCAATTATGTGGCTTGCTTCAATAATGCCGTGGTCGAGATCCTTCAACTGGATAAGGGAGTTACCATCCATGCCACCTAGCTCGCCATCTGACCTTTAAGAGATTTCTTTTGATCACTTGTGAAGAGTAAGTTGAAGACCCTAGTCGACTTCTGGAACAAAGCACAAAAGTACAACGATTAGGAAGACAACATTCGTGTCAAGTTCATTGCTAACCAAGAAAGGTCGTGCGAAAAGCAAGACAAGGAAAAATTGTCCGTGAAGGATCTCCTCAGTGGTAGGATGCTAAGCAAAGTAGAGGGGAAGAGCTTTAAGAAGAAGAAGTACCAAGTTGAGCATGACCTGCTCCCCCCTCCCATTTACACCTAGTATACGCCCTTCAATAAACCCATTGCTCATTTCTATTTCAAAGTAAAGCATCGAAATCTACTCTAGCTGCTACAAAAAATGCTGGGGAACCGTAATTGTTGAAACTTTGATAAATAGTATCAATTCCACAACAACCATGGCCACATAACTGACGAGTCCTTCCAGTTGAAGAACGCCCTCGATTATGCCATTCAACACAATTTCTTCAATGAATATGTGGCCCATCGAAAGAACGATGACCATTCTATTGATGATGGAGATAAGGCAACTCGGAGGTGACTGATTGAGCATGCTTAAGCCAAGTAGAGTAATGATCACCACAATGACTATACCCCCAATGGTGTTGTAAACATAATCATAGGGGGGCTACACCTTAAGAGGTGGCTAAGCACTAGTAACTCGGTTAATGCCCTATCAGAGGTGCTAGTCATAAGCAAGAAGAGATAGAAGCTAGAAACTTCCATCTTCTTCTCCAATAAAGACCTTAAAGGGTTTGATACACCTTATCAAGATGCTCTAGTGATAGGAGCGAGGATTTCAAAATTTAAGGTCCTAAAGATTATGGTAGATACCAGCAGCTCTACTAACATTCTCTTCCTCCATATGTACGAGAGGTTGAAGACAAAGCTATTAGTAAAAATGATGCTGTATCACCATAACTTAGTCAGCTTCAATGGAAGTATGGTCTAAGCCAAAGGTATCATCATGTTAGATATGGAACTTAGTGATGATGACCACTTAGCACAACGACCCATTAAGTTCATTGTGAATGATTACCCTTACCCCTATAATGCGCCCTTAGGAAGACTAAGCCTAAACACCTTTAGGGTAATCACATCCTCTCTTCATTTGAAGGTTAAATTCTTAACCCTAATTAGGTTGGGAGTATGTAGATGTGATCGAAAGCTCTCATAAGAGCTATACATTAGAGTAGCCAAAGGAGATAACATCTTTGCCCTAGAAACATGCCTACAAGAGAGGTTGGTTGAGAGGGGTGAGCTTGGAGAGAAAACAGAAGACGTCTAGATCAAAACCTCACCTAACCAGACCACCAAAGTCGGGATGGAGACTCTAGCCTAGGTAAAGGATGAAATCATCACCCTCTGTAGGTAAATTCAGATAGGTTCACATGATTAGCATCGGGCATGCCTAGAATTTCCCTTAACCTAGTGAGCTACAGCCTCAATATCAATAACACAACGTGACTTGTCAAGTAGAAAAAGAGGTACATTGCTTCAGATAGGTAAGTCACGATCAAGGACGAAGTGCAGAAGCTGCTTAAAGTCAACTTTCTAAGGAAGGAAAAGTACCTAACATGGCTAGTGAATGTGGTATTAGTAAAGAATAAGAACGGGAAGTGGTGAATATGTGTCAATTATGCCGACCTCAATAAAGCCTATCCTAAAAATTGTTTTCCCCTCCTTAGGATCGACCAGCTCATTGATTTTACATCGGGACACACCTTGTTGAGCTTTATAAATTCCTTTTCGAAGTACAACCAAATCAAAATAGACCCAAAGGACGAAGTCCATACCTCTTTCGTCACCGACTATATTACGTATTGTTATACCGTGATGTCGTTGGGACTAAAAAATGCCGATGCCATATACCAATGAATGGTGACAAAGCTATTTAAGCCCTAGATCGAGCATAATATGGAGGTGTACATCGACGACATGATCATCAAGAGCCAAAAGCCAACCAATTACATCAAGGATCTTAGGGAAGCCTTTAAGCGAATGCTTACATATACCATGAAGCTAAACCCCAAACGTATGTCTTCGACGTTGGCTCTAGCAAGTTCTTCAAATTTCTAGTCACATAAAGAGGAATCAAGGCCAACACCAAGAAGATCACAGACATTAGGGGAATGAAGCCTTTGACCTCAGTCTGAGACATACAAAAGCTCATTGGCATGGTAGTTGTCTTAAGTAGATTTATCTTACTGAGCACTGACAGATGCATAGAGTTCTTTAAAATCCTTAAAAATCCCAAGGGTTTTGGATAGACTTCCAAGTGCATTATCAACTTTCAACAGCTCTAAGACTTCCTTACTCATTTATCGATCCTCTCTAAGCCTATTCAAGGAGAGGACCTATTCTTGTACTTAGTTATAAGCAATCGGGTACTCTCCTCTATACTAGTCAGAGTAGAGGGAAAAGAACATAGGTTAGTATATTACATTAACCATATACTGCATGAGCTTGAGGTCAAGTATAACTAGGTAGAAAAATTCACCTTGGCCATCATCATCAAAACTCGACAGTTGAGGCCTTACTTTCAGGCACACTAGGTAATTGTACTTATGGGTTAACCACTACACATCATGCTGCAGAAACTTGATGCATCTAGATGGATGATGAAGTACGTAATGGAATTGAGTGCATACGGAATCCAATATCAGCCATGAATGGCCTATAAGGTATAGGTGCTATCCGACTTCATGGTAGAATATACAAGAAAGGAGGGAACACCACTGGGCATTAACAAACCTGTATGGACTCTCTACCTCAAAGGGCGGAGGCATAGGTCTTGTTCTAATCAACCCGCATAAGGTCGCCATCTGCTACGCCTTTAAGTTCGAATTCGATTCTAGTAACAACAAGTCCGAATACAAGGCAAAGAAGGAAGAAAAACCTTAGAAAACTTTTGAAGAAAGTTTGAATGCGAACGCAGAATTTGTAATAACTGAACAAGAAGATTGCAAAAAAGTAATCTCTCTTTATGATTCTTCTATTTATAGGCAATTCACTTGGGAAGCTGTATGGGCAGTTATAAGGATCCGTATAAGCATGAATCCTTTAGAATGCTACATAGCAGATATGTGGAAAGCATTTTGATTGCATGGTCACCTTTAAAAGGCAAAAGGCATGTAGCTGCATGCTAGTCTGCTCTAGTACAACACCTGTCGTGTCCATTTAATGTACAGAATAAAAGCAGGCAAAAATCACATTTCGAAAAAGTTCCTTCAATAAGAAGCTTCTTCAAAGCCTATTCGACTTCCACCTAGTTAGCATGATAAATAAATGATGCAGTTGCATTTGCTCGGTACTTGATGAGCACTATTCGAACATATCGGTTCTTATCGAGCACTATTTATATAGATCAGTTAGTAACCTTGAAGCACCTGCTCAGTGAGTTGCAAGGGTATCTTACTTTGATACCTCAACTTAAGCCTTGTTCAAGTCTTTGGTACTCTACTCCGGAACAATTGCTAACCACTCTTACTCATCTAGCCTCGAACATTTTCGGATCAAGAATCCACTACTTTGGACACCTCCATCATGGCCAGCTTTTAGTTAGACCTATATGCCCACCACGTCAACCCCATAGCGCTAGGTTAGACTCTTTTGAGTTGGATCGGCCACACCTAAGTAGCCTACATATCCCTTCTCCTTACCTCAACTTAGCAACGAAAGCGCAGGGGGTGGAGGTAGTGTGGTGTGGTGGGGGTGGTGGGGGGTAGGGGTAGGGTGGTGTTGATAGGGTATTTCAGACATAGGTTTCTTAGGACCAACCGTATTTGATACGTCTCGTGGCTTAGGCCTCACTTCTATAGACCTAAGCCCTAAGTCTATATGAACCAAGTCCAGTAACCCTTGCAATAGCTAGAATACACAAGATAAGGATGGAATAATCACGTTTTGAATAAGTAAGATACGTCGGGTATAACAATTTCACTCTTTTACACTTGCAGGAGAAGATCTCTCCTATCAACTGACTTTCAATTATCGGCTCCACTCCATAATAAATACCAAGTTACTACCTAACAGTAAAGCTCTTTAGACTTTGCATACTAAGCTTGCATAGTTTCCTACATTATTTCTAGTATCAAAGTAATCATACTGAACATTCTCCAACGTCTTTTCACTATGTTTTGTTTTGCAAGTTCTGTACGTGCAAAGACCAAACAATCATTCTCCAGCGTCTTTTCACTATGTTTTGTTTTGCAAGTTCTGTACGTGCAAAGACCAAACAATTACTGATAAGAACTCAGAAACTACAATATATATGTAGGAAAATCTTAAAGAAGAAGTTTCTAAATAGAAAACTTTTCATCTCTACGTACTTTTCGTTCAAAGTCGAAAAGGCTCCTTTCAAGCCACTTTGTGAGGGTGCTGTTTAATGAGTCGGAAATACACGGTTAACCGGAAGCCAAATAGCAAACCGAGGGCAGCGGCATGTACGCCACGTTTTTTAAGCTTTCAGTTAGAAATAGGACGATTGCCGGTAGGGCGTCGTCAGTGGCGTTTTAATTTGAGCCATCCTCCTTCTGCTTATGGACGGGTCAACAATGTAGCTGCTTGCTGACATTGTTTTTAAACAGCTGTGTTTGATTGGGACAACCTGCCCCTACTTGTACCATTCTTGATTCACGAGCCACGAGCCACAATTTTTCTTTCTTTATTCTTATCTATATTGGCTATCTTGTCATTATATCACAGTTTAAACATCACTTGTGAGCAATTCAAATATCGATTATACAAGTACTCGAAATGGATAGACCACCGAAGTGGAATCGTCCATGAATTTTCTTTTTTATTTTTGTTTCCTTAATCAGTTGATTCGATCAAATTAAATCTGAAGTTTAAGGGTTTAGGTTAGACAACATTTTGTTCTTTCTTATCTTCCCCCAAAATTCCCACAAGAAAGAATAAATAAGTAAAAATATTTTTTATTACAACAAGTGTGGGCTTTTAAGGTGCCGTTTTAAAGATGATAACTAGATATAATTTAAACCCATGGATCAAGGCTCTAAGATCAAGTATAAACTCGAGTTCTAAAGCAATAGTATAGTGATATAACTATGGATTGTATGATAATTCGTAAGGTTATTCCTAAATCAGTCGTCTCTCTCAACAAAGGGCAATCTCTTGATATCAATGAATTTATTTGAAATCTCTCTTGTTTATCACTCAATTATATGAATATAATTTGATAATTATGGATTGATGCGACATTCAACTTGCAAATCAGATTATAAACACCCATATAACTCACAGTATTTATTGATCTTGTGAAGTCATCACATTGCAATTGTAGATTGAAAAGACTAACAAACAGAAGAATCCACTCTTGAATAAAATACCCTATTAAAGAGTCTCACTAATGTAAGAGATAACAAATACTGAACTGAATTGATGATACAAGAAGTGTATAATTATATTTATACTAACCTAAAAACCTTAAGCCAATGGCATAACTATAAATAAGTCGTACATAATTAAAATAAAATAAAATTATTATAATAGATTCATTTGAGCAATAGTTATGCAGTGTATAGTGTTGTTTTATGGCTGTGTAGTGGAACTTTCAAGGGATACATAGTGTATATTCCCATCTAGATGGCCATGTGTTTGATTCTTGAAAGTAGATGGTATGTGAACTTCAAGAGGCTATGTGTTAACTTCTTGAGGAATACATGGCATGCACTTTTTATACATGCCATATGTTATGATCTTATTTCTATACACATCGTTTATATGTTTGTACCTATTGTCGAGTCTGATTTTTCGGTTTTCTATTTATAATATTAATTTCTCATTTCTTGATTAATACTAAATCCTTATCTATTTAATATTAATCATTGACTAAAGAAATTGAGAAATTCCGGTTTTTTATTAAAAATAATTTTTGGAGTCGTCACCCGACCGAAGTCGGGAAAAGAAAAAGAAACCGTAATCAATTGGATGGATTGATTACGATTTAGCTATCGGTCTTTAATTTCAATTTTAACAAAGAACTAGAAGGTTCCGAATTCGGGGGCTAACTTATTAAACCTTAACGGGTACCACTATTTATTTGCTGAAATTAAGATCATTTTTCTAATTATAATATTTAAAAAAAAATAAATAAAATTAAAAGAAGAAAAAGAACTTAAGTTTCTACATATTTTATCGTCGCTCCGAAGGTGTCTACGTACCCACTAGCCAGGATCAAACGATCGTAGTTCTTTCTAAAAAATTTAGTGTGTTGATTTATTTTAATTTTAAAAACCGTCCAAGTTTACGTTTTAATTTATTCTATTTATTAAAAAAAATCTAAAGGGTCCTAACACTTGAGTATTGTTATTTTATAAAACAAAATACTCTAACAATCCTATTTTTTAAAAAAATAAAATAAAATAAAAGGTCTTTTATTAAAAAAAATAATTTCCTATGTGAAGCTTTCTAAAAAAACTAAAAAGAAAAATCCTAGGCTAACATATAAATATATATTTATTTTTATCTATATTACTACAATCAAACAACTATTTACTTAGATCAATATAACATATTTAACTTATATAATAAAGAAAAGCAACACACTAAACTAACATATACATGCATATGCTATATCTAATAATAATAATAATAACATAATATAATAGCTAAATAAACAAATAAAATAAAATAAAACTTTGAATCATCGAACCTGGCGTTGAGGACTAGTCGTTGTGTTGATGTTGATCACTGCAGTAGACGGTAGGGACTATGGTGGACAGTGTCGCGTTGCTGAGGACGCGTTAGATTTCTACTGTGGAATGCTGTAGATGTTGTCATCGGTGATCTGCAGTAAATCCTATTTTGGAATGTGTGCTGCTGCGAATGCGAGGTGACAAACCACAGCTGCTTATGGATGGAGAACTTTTGCGTGAAAGTGTAGTAGCGCTTATAGAGTCGGATACCGCGTGGTGTGGCTGAACATGGCTGGACGGACGAAGGGGTGCTGCTGGATGCTGCTGTGTGGCTGTTCTGCTGCTGTTCTATTGCTATTCTACTGCTGTTCCACTGCTGTTTGGCTACTGTTCGGCTGTTGTTCCGCTGTGACAGGAGACAGACAGACTGCTGTTGTTCTGTTGCGATAAGAGACAGACAAATTGCTGTTGCTCTGCTGCTGTTCCACTGCTGTGTTGTTTTGTGATCTAAATTCCGATTATCCGAAAGTCCCTTCCTCTTTTCTCTGCATGTGTGTGTTGTTTATATAAAGTCTAAACCAAATCATATCATATCACATCTAATTACATCTAATTCGTTAATTAAATTAGATTCAAATTTTATTCAAATCTGATTTAACTAATATTTGATCAGATATGAAACTGATTTTCGTCTCGCTTCTGCAAAGTTAGAAAAATAAAGACATAGGTGCCTGCTGAAACTTGAACCCGTGACCTCCAACTAAATCTACCCAAATACTTCGCTGCTTATCCGTTAGGCCGTTGTCTTGTTTCTTAACATTCATTACCATTAAATTACATTGAAACTATCTGAATCCCTAAACTAAAATTTTTAACTAAACTAAAATTAACACTAACATTAAACTAATTATTCCTAATATAAATTATTTCCTAAAAATCTACGAAATCTTTATAATTTTTACTTTTCTTTTTTTTTTTTGGTATTTTCATTATTTGTTAATTTTTATCATTTTTTTATCTTTTATTAATTTTTTTTTTAATTAGGACCCTTTTTGTAAAAGTAAAAATTAGGACTTCAGAGGGGCAAAAATTAGGTGTCTACACCTATCAATTCTTGGGTTATTTCCTCTACATCGCTTCTTTTAGCCTTGGTTTCTCTATTGTGTCGACCTCCATTCATAATTCCTAGATCTCCTAAAATATTGATATGTTCCAGTTGAACCACAGGCTACATCATGACCATGACGGTAGTAAAGATTTGCCCTCAAATCTTGCTTTTGGCTATTCTTCACACCTCCATTGAATTTCTTCCTATTACCTACAAAAGAATTATTGTAAGTTCTATTCTCATTTTGCTTCATATACAAGTTCAACTTCTTCTTTGGCCCAATAGCACTTGCATTATCATTTTTGTTCTAAGAGTAACATGCAAACAAATTAAGCTTATGTTTCTCATCCTACACCATCACTTTCTACCTCTTCTAAATGTCTTCCTTTATCATGGAAATAAAGTTATCAATTTGTCCTCTTTAATAAAGGTGTAAGAATTGGCTCTCCCATTGAATGTAATATTCCTATTATATAGCCAAGGCCTACCAATAGACTATGAGTTGCTTCCATAGGCATAATACCACAAGTCACCCCATCTACATATTTATTAATAGCAAAGGATATATTGGTCTATCTAGTAACATGAAGAACACTTGCCCACCAAACCAATGTTGATCATAAGGTTTATGATGAGCTACAGACTTCAATCCTTGCTTATGAACAAAGGTATTAGACACTGGATTAACATTTGTAACCACCATAAGTTGCTAAGGAACAAATCCTTCCATTAGACAAGCACCAAGTACGAAATAGGTTCTCTCTCTCACTCCAAAATCCACCTGACACACAATCTATGCAATTAGTGAATGTACCTCATATAAGACATCACTCTATACTTCATTCTTCTCAACAGCACTTTTGCAGCTGCATTCAATTCTTACATCTTTACATCTTTAATGTCTTTTCTCTTATTCTTATCCTTTGGTGCTATGTTCTCAATAACATTTTCTTTCACATTAGCTTTTAGCTTCTCAATATCAACATATGGAGTTTTATTTGCAACAACACTTAACTTTTGCTCACTCCTTTCCACCCCTTAGTCATCACTCTTCACAATGGGATCAATAGGGGCTTCAACTAATTCCTCTTTATCTCTTTTAACCTCATTATAGCAACCCTCTTAATCTTCTTTCCATATTCATGTTGTAACTTGGCTGGAGTCTTATAATCTATTTGTCTTGATTTCGTCTCTATATCCTCCTATAGTGCCCTAAACTTAGGATGCAATAGACCGCCATATGTCTCCAGTCCTTTATTAATATGCTAGGCTATAATTTTAAGACTAAAATCTCCAATTCACAAATAAGTAACATCTACTAACATCATTAAATGATGAACTCCAATGACAACTAATCATATGTCTCCATAAAGGTATCTCATAAAAAGTAAAAAGCAAACTCAACAACATTTGAGGATCTCCCCATTGTAGCATGAAAGTAAATAATACTTTGTCCCAAAAACAATTATTCAAATGAAATCAAGTCTCTACTCCTAATATTGATAAGGATCATTATAACAATGATTCTCAACATATGGGTCCTCCAAATGATAGCTCTCTCCCTAATCCTCATAACCAAAATAACCTTCATAATCAGTTTGATAAATATAATTGGTAGTGTCTCTGAAACTATCATTTTATCCTACTACTATAAGGAAAAAGAAGGGTGAGCTGAAGCTTAGTATGTAATACATATACACATGTACGTAAAAAATTGTACGTAATCACATGCATTAAATACAAGCAAGTAAATCAAACACAATAGTTTATTTATCTTTATATTAACCAATTACACATAATACAATGAAGGTTTTCATAACCTCCATCACAATACAGTTTGACTATCATCCTAGCAGTTGAGTATGCCTCTTCAGGAACCTCTACAACCTATGGTTGGGCATGCTAGTTCATGCTCCTTTATAATCCTATGTTTGGACATGCCACATTGAGCCCCATCTACTTTTACCTAGATCTACCCCAAATCATTTCCATTAGAAACTCCACTAAGGACAATGCATCATAAGGATCATTAGGGTTGCCTCCTAAGAATTTGTCACTCTAAACCCCCTTGTTGAGCCAAACACAAGCAACAAGCAATAATAATTTAGGCTAAATATTTAATTAGTCAATTTGAGTACATTTATAAGTATAAAGTCTAGCCTAGCAATCATAAGGAATAAAAAAATATAAATTGTAGTCTTTTGTCTTTCTAATCTAAGTTTAGTTGTATTTGGTTAAGGATTCTCATCTAGAACCCTTAAAAAGTCTATAGGAAGTTGTAGAGTGTTACTAAAGTGATTTTTATTTATCATTTCTTTTACAGGTTTATCTTTCTAAGATAGAGTAGATCAAGTTCTCTTAATGAAATCTAGGTATGTCACACTTGTATATTGCTTATAATTCCTAGGTTAGATTTTATATTTATATATATACTCAAAATGACTAATTGAATATACAGCTTAAGTTACATTGCTTATGACACGTATGTAGATTGGCTTAAGGGCTTAGAGTGATAGATCCCTAAGCGGCAACTTGGATGATTCATACAACGTGTTGTCTCTATTAGAGCTTGATAAAGGTATATTTTCCATGTTTTAAAGTGCAAATTAAGCTAGAATTATTATTGATATTATAGAAATAATTAAGACATGGTACTTAATTATTTTCATTTGGACATTTCAGGAATTAAAGTATTCAAAAGTGGAATTATGGATGATTTAGAAGAGTTTTATGTAAAGGAATGAAGTCCAAATCAACACACGCAAGTTGGAATTGAAGGCAACTAGCCTAAAAGCTAGCCTATAATGTACACCACTGGGCTAACAGTCGGCCTTACACTGACACCGCCGGCTTTCATGAAAAAGAAGCTTCACGCGAGTTAACCCTAATTTTTTTTATAAATAGCTTATGTTTTATCGTTTGAAGGACTTTTAAAACACACTTTCCTTAGACTTAGAGAGTTGTATAATAGTCTTTAGATAGTTCTTGAAGAATTCTTCAGGAGAATCGTTTAGATCATTGAGAAGAGTTTGCTTTTGCTATAGAGACCATGTTGAAGTTGCAATTAGAGATTATCTTTTCCAATACAGAATTGGTGATATCTATTTCAATTATTTTCATGCAATTCTATGAATTACTTATGCTTTCAATTATGAATTTCCTTGCAATTTCAATTAGTATTTGTATTTTTGTTTCCAAATCTATGGCTAGCTAAATTTATTTGTGAGAATTGATGAAACCCTAGATAGCTAAGATGATAATTGTGTTCATGTTATAGGATTAAAAGATATATGGATGATTCATGATTGCAATTTGTATGATTTCGATTATAGTTGTTAGAAACCCTAATGATACGGGAATTGATATAAGGTTTGTTATAAATTCTTAGTTGATTTGATTAATTAATGTAAAAGCAGAGTTAATTGAATTAATTAGAAATTATGTAAAAATTAATGTGATGTTCGACAATTGATTATTCACTAGAACATTAGGGATAATTGATTTAGGATATTAGATAATCATAGTATGAAGAGATATATAATTGTAATTTAGAGTCTACTATTAATTGAAAGATGCAAAAGCTGACTAATTAATTAGACGTTTAAATCCTTAAGTTTTAAGGTATAATAATTTTACTTTAATGACCATATGGTTATTAATCTATATAACATGACAACAATTTGATTAGCATAATCTAAGATGGATTCTGTTTTCCCACAATTCTCAATTGATTACTTAATTTTAGATTTTTCATAGTTATTTATTTTTCAATAGTTTTAGAGTAATTATTAGATTAATTAATTTAATTTTAATTGCTTGAATATTGATAAGAACTAGCATAGGATTAGTAATTTCTTAATCCTCAAGGGATTGATAACCTTATTTTCTCTATATTACTTGATTCGGACCTAGTATACTTACTGGATTGTTCGCGATTTATTTTTGTATATATTATTTAAGCGAATCAAGTTTTTTGTACTATTGCTGGGGACTAGAAATATTAAACCTTTTAGTTCTGTTGGTAATTTAGGTACACTTGACAACGTGTGTTATTTTTGCTCTTTTTGCAAGTATTTTATACGAAGGAGTAGAAGTACTGAAATTCTACCACTAGATTCAGAAATAGAGTGCACTTTACATCAGTTGAAGTGAGAGAATAAAAGAAGGATAGAAGAGATGACAGGTAACGAAGGTAATAATCAGATACAAGGAGTTTCGTGAGTACTACAAGATTATATAGTACCTATGGTGATGAGTTCAACTATAAGGAAGCTCACTATTCAAGCTAACAACTTTGAGTTAAAGCCGTCCCTTATTCAGATGATTCAAACGAATCAATTTAGAGGATATCCTAATGAATGTTTGGATGAGCATATTATAAGATTCCTTCAATACTGCAATACAATGAAGATGAACAATGTGACAGATGAGGCCATCAAATTATGACTCTTTCCCTTTTCATTAAGGGATAAAGCTAGAGCTTGGTTTGATTCACTACCACAAGAGTTTATCACCACTTGAGCTAATCTTTCATCGAAGTTCTTAAGGAGATTTTTTGCACTAGCTAAGATTGCAAAATTAAGGAACAACATCACTAACTTTACCAAGTTTAGTAGTAAGTCACTTTATGAAGCATAGGAGAGATTCAAGGAGGCAATCAGAAAATGTCCATGTCATGGCTTACCAGATAATCTCCAGATTAAGATCTTTTATCTCAGTCTGGACAAGACATTAAGGTCCTTAGTTGATGCTACAGTTAGAGGTACTCTGATGGGTAAGATATATAATGAAGTAAGTGCACTAATAAAAGAGATGGCCTCCAGTGCACATAATTGGTAAAACAAGAGAAGCAAGTTAGGAGTGGCAGTAGCCAATGACAATAGCACTGTATCTCAATTAACGGCTTAGATTGTAGCTCTTACTACTCAAGTAAGTAAACTTACCTCAACACAGTCTTTTAATGCTAACCCTATTGTTTTTTGTAAGTTTTATTCAGGACCACATTTGTAAGCCTTACTTTTAGTGGGCCTAAGACTTGATTAAGAGTACTTTTCGAACGTTCCCAAAGATCAACTAAACCAAAAACTTAAGTTTATATTTAGAAACGAATTAAATTTTTCCAATTCAAAAGCCAATTGTCGATAAAACCCAAGCTTAAAGAACTACAAGCTCTAAAGTCATTTAAAACCCTAAACCTTAAAACAATTAAGGAATTTTAACACTAAGTAATTAATCGATAATTTAATTTGAATAATTTTATTCAACTTTAGAAAATTTCACAATTTTATAAAAATCAAATCATAAATTACAAAACAATGCGAGATGAAAACCCTAAAACAATTTCCTATAAGGCCATGCCTTTATCTTCATGTATAAGCTTTACACATAAATAAGTAGACCAACCAATCACCTTAGATAACTTATCAATTGAGAGTTGGAATCATTTATCAATTGATAACTTATCAAAATCTAATGATAAGACAATTTCCTTATCACCCCTTCACTTATACTACATATGGACAATTTTTCACAAGATTTCATAAGCTTAACTTTAATAAATGAGACAAGACCACTCCATGGCCCAGAAAGACTTTTAATGGCAGATTTGGACAAGGGAGAAAGGGGGGCCATGCTCTTGTCTTTCAACCATCAATCACTTTCTCTTACACGTCACTATTCACTCCTTAATGCTTACATCATCAATAGTTGCAATTGTTGGCTTTTGTGTAAGCTACAAGATAATTAATTAAAGCTTCTTGCACACACTTCTTTCCTCATTCAAAATTTGCCACTCTCTCCCTCTTTCACTCCCATTTTCACTTCCTTTTCTCTCACTTTAAACACAAATCAAAAGAAGAAATCAAACTCCACAAATTCCTAACATTGCCGCTACTATTTTTGCTTCCATACTCACGGCAATTTCTCTTCTTATTCTTGTGTCATTTTTTTTCACCATCTAAGATCTTTTAGAACCATTAGAACCTTCCATAAACCCCATTCCAAGAGACCAAAAGATTCGGGTTCCAAAAGGTTGCGAAAGAGAAAGCAAAGTTAAGAGCTTAAGTGGAACCTTTGTGCACAACCACCATATTTTGCTTTAAAGTCAAGTAAGTATTTCTTGTGATATGTGGATTAGTATTTATGTTAGGAGACTTTGATTTCTTGAAGATATAAGTAAGGTTTAAGTTGTTATAACACCAAAAACCGATTTAAGAAACAAATTTATGAAACCCTTACATGAAGTTGAAATATGAGCATGTAAAGTTGGTATTTTGTAAAGAGACTTGTTTAAGACTTTGAATGGAAGATTTTAAGTTGAGAAAGTCTTGAAAAAAAATCTTGAATGAAGGATGAACATGCTGGATGTGAGGGTTCCATAGTCATTTGGATGTTGAATTTATTTTCATTAAGTTAAACATGCTCAAATCTAGACTTAAGTTAAGGAAAAATCCATCACATGAAGATTTATGAAGAAACCAACTTTGTATGATATGAGCTATGATATGGAAGTTGTATTAAATGTAAGATCTTCTATTTCTTTGTGTGGAACATGAGTTAAAGAATCATCTTGTGGAAGAAAAGTTAAGTTAAGATTTGGACATAAGTAGTTAAGTGCATAATCTACCGCCTAAACTTAAGGAAATGATGAAACAAGTTGAAAAACCAAGTGAAGACCCCTTGGAACCATCATGAACAGATCTGGAACATGGGAAAAAGAAGCTTAAAAATATGATAAAAGTGAATGAACAAAGTGAAAAGATTAACCAAAGCAAGTATGGTAAGCATACAAAGCCTAAAACTCTCAAAACAAACCTAGAACTCTAAGTTGGGCCTTCAATGAAATTCTGACCAGCACCTTAAAGTATCAAGAGAGGTTGTTTTGAAGCCCATAAGAAATCCACCTAAGGCCCCATAAGCCTACCAAAGTCACTAACTTTAGTTTGAACCAAAAATAAGCCCATTTGACAACTTAAGCCCACTAAAGGGCGCAAGAAGTTTTTGTTAGCCTTAGGAATATAAATCAAAGTTGTAAATCTGATCTCAAGGAGTATTTTAAGCTTAGGATAAAATCTTAAGACCAAGCCCAAAGAATTTCTTAAGTTATTAAAAAGCCCATTTACTAAACAAGGCCCAAAAACACTCCAACACATGAGGAACGCTACTATTCTGACCTATGGACAGAATTGTATACCTCATTTCGAAAATCTAAACTTACCATGATAAATTACACTCGAAAACGATGAAGATTGACTATAAGATCATAAAAATCGGATTTAAAACGAGAAAGTTATACGTGATTGAACTTTTAAGTAAAACCAAGAAAAATTATAAAACCAAGTCCAAAGTATAACTTAAAAGGTTTTAGCTTAGTTTTCTAGGTTTTATTTCAAATCCTTATAGTATCGTATTTGCGATGTCCAGGGGACCCAGCTTTGGGGAGACGACCTATCCCGGATCATTTTGATTGATCCGTATGGTTGAGTGAGTAAATTCCCGATGACTCTTTACTTGATTGTGTTTGTAGAATAGATGCACCTAAACTTATATATATAAATTTGGATGCTTGTGGGATATGGGAAATGCGTGTGTCTGAATTTGTGGATGAATACGATGAATTGTTAATTATATTTAATGATGGGAATTGTTTGCATTATATATACATGTGAATTGTATGGAATGAAATTGTCTGATCACCCTGAAAATTGAGTTAATCACTTATACGGTTAAGAAATCAAAATGAATCATGCATACCCCATATTGCATACGGATAACACCGACTACTGCTTCATACAGAAGATGAGAAGGGACTCACAGAAATACGAGTTTCCTGCAAGATTGGGCACTAGCTATGTCATCATATATATTGAGTCTCTGTCCTAAGCTGATGGGCTTACTAGGCGTCGGGAGACACCAACCATCGGTGAGGGGCCGAGTCTTATGGCTTTTGCTTAGGGTGTGTGTTTGTGGATTACGGAGGCCACCACACCGCTAGACTTGGGATTTTGAAAATATGATTTATTATTCAGTAGTGAAAGTATATATATGTAGATATATACTTAGTTTTTTTTTTTACTTAAGCACAATAGTGCTAATGAATTAAAACCCAAGGTCTAGAACCCTGATTTTGGTTTGAGTCGGTTAATTATCTCCAAACCCCGACTATAGGGGGCGTAATTCTGAGTCATATGCAGTTCCTAAGCCACTGCATGCGTTGTTTGGCATACTGATTGTTTATGCATTCATATGATTGTGCATCTAATAAAATTTTGCCATACGGTATTAATGAGGGTAATTATCTCACTAAGCGTAAGCTTACACCCCAATAGTTCTTTTCCTTGCAGGTTGATCGATAGTTAGGAATGAGATAGAAATCGAGTGCATAGTGCTACCATTGAATCAGTATGATAAAAAGCTTGTGTAGTTAATTCGGAATGCTCCAAAAAACGACTAATGTCTCAATTAAGTTTAGTATCTTTAGTAAGTTTAGAATTTTCTAAAATTGTCTATCTTATTTCATTATTTTGATAGAGGATAGCGATTTTCTGCGGTTCTGAGGAACTGTGGAAAAATGGATATCCATAATTATTTATATTATATAATGAGTCAATGAACTAAAATTGAAGACTCTAGCAAATAACTATTTAGAGTCTTGCGATCTCTAACTTGCAAGGCGATTTTCTTATCATGGGTGCACATGTGATATGGAAATTTTAGGCAATACTACTAGGCCCCTCCTAGGGTCACTTCAACATTTGACTCTTGAGTGCCTAATTGGGAATCACTCAGCTCTAACCAATGGAGAATAGGTGAATTTTGTTAACAATTTTCAACGCGACAATCAAGGACCATATTCGAATACATATAATCTTGGGTAGCATAATCATCCAAATTTTTCATGGAGAAATGAGAACAATGCATTCCTGTCAGGACCCTAAAGGGGGCCTAGTAGGATTACCTAAAATTTCCATAACATGTGTGCATCCATGATATGAAAACCGTCTTACAAGTCAGAGATTGCAAGACCCTAAATAATAAATCACTAAGATTAATGATTTTCAAGTAAATAATTTATTATAACATGACATAAGATACAATTATAAATAACTATGAATGTTCGATATCCTACAGTTCCTCAGAACCGCAGAGAATCGGTATCCCCTACCAAATAATAAGACAGGATTACCAACATTATAAAACTGCAGGTAGAATTAAATTATATTAAATTTTAACATGTGAATATTTTCTACAAAGAGTCTTTATGTATTACCTATAAAAATCTCAACTAATCCTAACACTAATGTACATATCTTCATCTCGCACTCAGCACTCGAGTCATATCCCAATCCCATCGTATGTAAACCTGCAAAGAAAACTAAGGGGAGATGAGCATAAAACAGCTCAGTGAGTTCATTCTTCACCACTACCGGTCAAGCAAGTTTTCATACATTATTATTACACATGCAAGCAAGCTATCTACATACATAATGAATGCAAGCGTGATGAATGTAAGCAACACATCTATAGTAGTCCGGAACTATGGAAGGTGTAGAATTACGTCGTTCACACTTCGATTATCCCTTGTACTTACCCGTACAGGACACCTCAACTTACCCGTAGAGGCTACCTAGGGGCACCACCCTACTAGGCAAAACTCGACTATTACCCTAGCCGAGAAAAGAATTTCAATCCAAATAGGGGGAGTCCAAATTAGGACTATCCACCCTCCAAGGCCCCTCGGGCACAAACATGCGAGTCCTCTTGCAATCAAAAATAACCAAGGCCTTTCAAGCACAATAAAGCGAGTCCTCTCGCTATCAATTGGAGAACCCATGCTAGCTTTGCCTTAACGTTAAAAATACTATTTATGGCTCCACAAGCCCTTACAGCGATCATGCAAAAATTTGTTTAAGGTTAGAAAAACTTTTGCCAAAAATACTTTTCTTAAGATTTTTGCAAGGCTAGCACTCTCCATTCATACCTTTATCAAGTCATAGACATGCGACGAGTAGAACCGGTTATTTAGGTCAGACATTTATATTTATCAACTCAAAAAGGTGATCACACAGATGATGGCATACAAACAGAACAGTCATTTAAACATACAAGCAATAGCAAACAGCAAAACATCATACAAATAACACGCACAAGCAAGTAGCAGGTCATCAAAACTCCCTCACCTAGATTATTGCTCATTCTCCAAGCCTTTAGGGTTTCTAGGACTCGATATCGAACGCCTAAATCAAAATGGTAAACCTTATAAGTGTTTTGAGAATTTATACTCCTTAGTCAACTAAAAGTCTATTGTCGTTTATCTAGTTTCCTCCAATATAACCCAAGTATAGTATGTATAGGGCTACCATGCTCCATGAGATTAATAGTAGCTATTTTCTTATATTAGTAAGGTATGAGGCTTCCTTTATGTATTTTGTAATTTTTTTTTGTTCTGATTCCGATATTTGTGAACTTATAATGGTTTTTCATCGTTTTCGGACGCACGTTCACACGGTAAGGTCCGTTTTGGATGTTAAGACCCGTGTTTTATGATATGGGCTAAATTTATTGACATTTTATCTTATTAAAGTTTAATTACTCTTATTGGCTAGTTTTATGTTCCATTTTAGCAGTTAATGATTTAATTAGCCATTTAGTCTTATACTTAGGGGCTTTTACTTTGCTATTATTAATTTATGTACTTAATTAAGTATGACTCAATTTAGAAAGCGTATTAGGGTTTACTAATTTAGGATCCTAATTATGATACACTCTTCTTCTTTTCTTAGTTTATAATCTATGCTTATGTCATGCTTACATCATCAGTTGCTTATGTCATTGTTTATGTCATCTTTTGCTTATGTCATCATGTGCTTACCTCATCACTCACCTCATCATTTAATTACATAAGCATTACCTTATGCTTATGTCATATGTACATGTTTTATGTACATTTGTCCTTTACTTATACTTATGTACATATGCCTTATACTTATACTTATGTACATATGCCTTATACATACATATACTTATACATCTACTTAGGTTTATACCGTATTTATCCATGTATACATACTCATATACCTATACGGTTGGATACGTATTTTTATACTAAAATTCGTATGCCTAAGCTTTTCCTTAAGAAAAGCTTCCTAATTCCATGCTTTTGTGTTTTTATGTATATATTTAGTGTAGTATAGGTATGTATGGTTAGATATGGTCTTAAGTTAGGTTATGTACATGATAATTACTTATGTATAAAAGTTCACATACTTGTATTCCTTTGGTATTTCTTTATGTACACATACCTAAGAGCACATACACATGTATTTCTTCCATTTCCTTCATGATTCTTCATTTTCTATACTTAAAGATGGAAACTTTATTTCCTCTTCTTCAAGACATCACTAAACACCTAACTACTTATCTAATCTACCTAATTAACTAACTAATGAATAATATAAAGCAACATAAAACAACTTAAAGACATACCTTTAATTGTGTTGGAATTAAGAAGGCAAAAAGAAGAGTGATGAGAGTGAAATGGGAAGAAGAAGCTTACAGCAATGGGGGGTTGTTTTTGTTTTGTTTCTTTTATCTTGTATTAATTATGGAAGAAGACAAATGGTAGGGCCACAATGAAGAATAAGTGGACGGCAATTGAGAAGAAAAGGAGAAGGGAAAAAAATCAAAATGAAAGAAAAGAAAAGCCATCATTAAGGAAGAGATATTTTCTTTATCTCTTAAGTCTTTTGTTGACTTTTCAAAGTGTTGACTTTAGTCAACATGTGTTGACTCAGTCAACATTTTGACCTTGGTCAACATGTGTTGACTCGGTCAACTCTCCTTAAGCTTAGGTAATTTTGTGTACATAATGTAGAGATTAAGGGAAATTAAGGGAAAAAATGAAGGAAATGAGAGGAAATGAGGTATTTGATTAATTGATTAGTAAACATAATTGATGAGGTCTTACTTTAGGTCTTTATAACTTATATATCTCATTTGATAAACTACTTTGGATAACAAGTGCAAAAAGTACTAATTTGGGTATTAAAGTTTACTACATGTAACCTAATCTTCAACTATAATCCTATCTCTAAGTGAGACTATCCTAATCATCTACTTAAGACATAAATGTAATCTATGATTCATTATCTTAGTTTCTAAGGGATCATTTAAGCATTCTAAATGTTTATGCATGATTGAGGGTTATCTTCAGTCGTTTACCGATGAAATGGCAAAATATGGAGGATATATTATCATTTAGGGTTTTAGGGTAAATTATGGTGAATTAGTGCTTTTATATCCTTAAAGTTATGGTTTTAAGGTTCTTAATACTTTAAGGCACCATCTCTAATGTTTTTACACATTTAAGGTTTCATATATTCTTACGCAATTAAATTTTCAATTGTCATCTTAGGGTTTTGATAAGGTTCGAGGTTTTAGGGTCTTCGTATGTAGTTAGGGATTCAATTGATGATTTAAGGTTCTTCGTATCCACTTTAGGTTTTGGATTGAGATTTTAATCGGTTTTAAATCTTACTAGCTCTTTTGAGTTCAGGAAATTATCTACAGTTTAGACATTTGTTTCTATACTTAGAAAGCTAAATTCGCGGGGTTTACAATTCCGACCACTACTTAGATTCTAGAAGCAAGGGCATGCTCATAACGCTCCACTTCAGCAAAATCAATCTAGAATAGAAGAGCTTATGTTGAGCTATATGCAAAAGACCGATACCATTTTATAGAATCAACAGGCGACCATTCAAAACCTAGAGAATCAAATTAGTCAGATTTCTCAATAGTTGAGTAATAGATCATCAGGTTCTTTACCCAGTAATATTGAAGAGAATCCTAGAAGTGTCAATGTTATTATGCTAAGGAGAGGAAAAGCATTAGAAACAGTTGACAGATGAGTTGAAGAAAAGGTGGAGATTCTAAAGGTAGAAAAAGGGAAGGAGGTAGAAGAGGAACCACCATAGAAGTCACTAGAAGTGAAATCATATGTTCCTTTAGTCCCCTTTCTAGGAAGATTGAAGCAACAACAACTAGACGCTCAATTCGCCAAATTCCTAGATGTCTTCAAGAAACTACAAATCAACATTCCTTTTATACAAGCACTTTAGCAGTTGCCTTCGTATGCTAAATTCATGAAGGATTTACTCACCAAGAAGAGAAAGATTGATGGGAATGAGCTGGTAATGCTTACAGGGGAGTGCTCCATGATCCTTTAGAAAAGTTTATTCACCCTACCTTGAAAACAAAGAGATCAGGGGAGTTTTACTATTCCTTGCACAATAGGAAATTTTCACTTTAATAAGGTTCTTATTGATTTAGGTACAAGTATAAATTTAATGCCTTTATTTATTTTTAGGAAGCTAGGACTTGGAGATTGTAAGGAGACTCATGTCACCTTGCAACTTGTTGATAGGAGTATCAAATACCTAAGGAGTATTGTTAAGAATGTCCCGGTGAAGGTAGAAAAATTTATCTTCCCAGTCTACTTTATAGTCCTAGAGATGGAAGAAGACAAAAAGGTACATATGATCCTAGGCAGACCGTTTCTTGCAATAGGTAAAGTGTTGATAGATATGGAATAGGGTAAGTTGGCTTTAAGAGTTATGGATGATTAGGTAATGTTTAATGTTTATGAAATCATAAAGCATTTTGATGATTGCAAATCCTATCATACTGTTGACATTTTTTATGAGATTACCTGTGAATCTATAGAAGAAAAAGCAGGATTAGATACCTTGGAATCGATTCTTAGGGATCTGAATGATTGGAGCGATGATGATGAGCTTGAAGAAGAAGTTAAGGAATAAGTGTTAGAAATCAAAGCTCGATATTATGAAAAACTAGGCACCAGTGAGCAAAAGCCAGTCTCATCATTGATATAGCTCCTAGTGCTTGAACTTAAACCTTTACCTAGTTATTTAAAATATGCTTATCTTGGAACAAATGATACTTTGCCAATAATTATCTCCTCCTCTTTGATAGGTGACTAGGAGAAACAACTTCTAAGAGTTCAGAGAGAGCATCAAAAAGCCATCGGGTGGACCATTGCCATTATAAAAGGGATTAGTCCCTTAATTTGCACTTACGAGATATTTCTTGAAGTTGAGTGCAAACTTACAGTACAACCATAGAAATGACTCAACCCAACTCTTAAGGAGGTAGTGAAGAAAGAGGTACTTACATTGTTGGATGCAGGTATTATCTACCATATCTTAGATAGTAAGTAGGTTAGTCCCATTCAGATCATAACACAAAAAGGTGGTATGATCGTAGTGAAAAATGAGGACAATGAGCTAATCCCTATTTGCACTGTAACCGGGTGGAGAGTTTGCATAGATTATAGAAAACTGAATGATGCCACTCATAAATATCACTTCCCACTCCCTTTCATAGATCAGATGTTAGATAAACTTTCAAGGCATGATTGTTATTGTTTTTTAGATGGATATTCTAGTTATAATCAAATTTATATCGTACACGAGGATTAGGAGAAAACCACTTTTACATGTCTTTATGGCACTTTTACCTTTAAGAGAATGCCCTTTAATCTCTGTAATGCACCCACGACTTTTCAAAGATGCATGATGTCTATATTATTTGACGTGTTATAAGATTTTATTGAAATATTTATAGATGACTTCTCTATCTTTGGGAAGTCATTTGATTCATGTTTAACTAATTTAGGTGGTGTGCTTAAAAGGTGTAAGGAGACTAATTTACTTCTAAATTGGCAAAAATGCCATTTTATGGTAAGAGAGGTAATAGTCTTAGGTCACAAGGTGTCAAAAAAGGGGATTGAAGTTGATAGAGCCAAAGTGGAGATAATAGAGAAGCTATCTCCACCCACTTTAGTCAAAGGAGTCAAGAGCTTCCTAGGGTATGTTGGCTTCTACAGGAGATTTATTAGGGACTTCTCTAAAATCTCTAGACCTCTTTGTAATTTACTTGAAAAGGATTCTACCTTTGTTTTTTATGACAGTTGTTTGCAAGTATTTAATCTATTAAAGGAGAAGTTTACTTCGACACTAGTGATTGTTGCACTAGATTGGGAGCTTCCTTTCGAGATGATGTTAGATGCTAGCAACTATGCTGTAAGAGTAGTACTTGGGTAGAGGAGAGGTAAGTTATTTATGTTATATACTATATGAGTAGAACTTTGAAGGAGGTGTAGAGAAACTATGCCGCAACAGAGAAAGAACTTTTAGTGGCTATATTTGCTTGTGACAAGTTTAGGCCTTATCTGATAGGTTCTAAGATCATAGTATACATAGACCATGTTGCTCTAAAATATTTGTTTACTAAAGCTGATGCTAAACCTAAGTTAATTCGATGGATCATATTACTACAAGAATTTGACCTTGAAAATAGAGATAAAAAGGGAACTGTAAATGTAATTGCTGATCATTTATCTCAATTACAATTGAAGCGTTTAGAGCCACCCATTAATGAAAAGTTCCTTAATGAACAATTGTATGTAGTAGAGATCCAAGGATTACCTTGGTATGCTGATATAGTCAATTACCTAGTTAGTAAAATTATACTATACGATTTCTCATTTCAAAAGAAAAATAAGTTTTTACATGATGTGAAATTTTATTTCTAGGATGAACCATATTGTTTTAAAAGTTGTGCTGACCAAGTAATTAGACGTTATATGCCTGAAACAAAATAGCTTAGCATAATTCAACATTGTCATTCTAAAGAAGTAAGGGGCTACTTTGGTGTGGAAAGAACTACAGCTAAAATTTTATCTTGTAGATTTTACTGGCCCGTTTGTTTAGTGATTACAAGAACTATGTTATGACTTGTGCTCAATGCCAAAAGATCGGGAATATTTTTATGAGACATGAATTACCACAAAAGAGTATTCTAGTAATTGTGCATTTTAATGTATGGGGAATAGACTTCGTGGGTCCTTTCCCTATATCTTTTTCAAACAAATATATTCGTCTGGTAGTAGATTATGTGTCGAAATGGGTAGAAGCAGTAGCTCCACAAACAAGCAATGCCAAAGTGGTAATTAAACTTTTGAAAAAGAATATTTTTTCTATGTTTGAGGTACCTAAGGAAATTATAAGTGATGAGGGGTCATATTTTTGCAATCGGCAATTTAAAAAATTATTAACAAAATAGCAGTCACTCATAAACTTGCCACCTTATATGATCCACGAACTTATGGATAAGTTGAGGTGTCCAATATGGAAATAAAGCGTATTCTAGAAATGATTGTTAATGCATCTACAAAAGACTAGTCTCTAAAACTCAATGATATTGTGAGCTTATAGGATAGCTTTTAAAACCACTATAAGAATCTCTCCATACAAAATCATTTATGGTAAATCATGTCACCTACCTGTAGAGCTCGAGCATAAGGTCTATTAGGTCATAAAATACCTTAATTTTGATTTACAAGCTATAGGTGAAAAGTGATTGCTCTAATTGAACCAACTAGATGAGATCAGAGAAGAAGCTTATGAAAACGTTAGGATCTACAAGGAGAGAGCCAAGCAATGACATGATAGGAACATTTAACAATGAAAGTATCATTATACAACTCTTAACTAAAATTATTTCCAAGTAAGTTAAAATCTCGATGATCTAGACTATTTAAAATAGCTAATGTTTTTCCTTATGGTACAATTGAGTTAAAGGTAGGAGACAATCATACTTTCAAGGTAAATGGTCATCTCCTCAAACACTATTTTGAAAGAAAAAACATGGATAGTGACGCCACTATGATGGTGAGCAAGAATTCACAGTAAGATCAAAAAATTTGGGTTAGCGACTATAAACTAAGCGCTTAATGGGGGTAACCCATGTCTAACCAAACTAATTTTTTTATCATATTTATTATTATTATTATTATTATTATTGTTTTTTATTATTACATAAATAAAAAAAAAAAGAAAGTATCCATCTATTTGGGTAACTCAAGATCATTAGCTCTACTATATACTCTTTAGTAGACTTTTATGCTATCTTTGCTATTTTACGTTTCTTTGCATTTGATGAGATAAGTCAGATTTGAATTCTATGATAGCAATGATCTTATGCTTGGAAATTTCATTGTTGTTGAAAATTTAAATCTAGGGGAGTATCAGTTTTTCATTTCTTATTGCTGCAAATTTTTATTTCCTCTTGCATATTGAATAAAAGACAGTGTGGATGCTATCTATCCTATAATGGGGGGAAGGAAATATAGGAAATGAAAATGTCAATTTTGATGCTGGTTTTTGTTTACAAATACTTATACTTTCCTATCAGTTTAAACTTGTTCTTAAGTATCTAACAATGTTTAGGCTAATTTTTTTTTTTTTTTGAATTTCTTATTTGGAATCTAAAGATAATATAAAGAATAATTGACTCACTAAGGTGCCCTACTCACCAATGTTGAGATTTTTGTACTTAGTTAAAATTAATTAGTCAATTCTTTAGGAACCTAATTTACCTAGTTTTTAGCCTTAGAATTTAAAGTTTAAAAGTCGGTTGAGTCCTTAAGTGAAAAGTAAATAAGTTTACTTCTATGTAAAGTTAGTTAGTATAAGGTCTTTTTATTTATTCTAATGGCAATTTAACACTTAGTGAAAGAGGTAAGTAAAGCTTTGAACTTAGTGATTCCCATAAAAGAAGTCCGAAAAATTTTAGTGAGCATTCAAAAAGTGATGAAATAAGAACCTTTACTCCAATAAGTTAAGATATTGAGTTAAGAGTATCCTAACTTAAATATTAGAGTAAGGAAGAGTTCATAGCAAGAAGGGTAGAAAGGTAAAAGTTCAGTATATAAACTAGAAAAAAGGGGGCAGGTAGGAGGGGGGTGGTGGAATATGGAAATTTGAATGCAATTCAAGAAATGAATTAAGGCTTGTAATAAAAAAGAAGAAAATCTAGGAATAGAGCAGATACCATATACTTTCACTACTTTGTCAATTTGTTTATCAGAATAATTAAAGGGATAATATGCTTGTTAATAGCTATGAAGTTTAAATTGGTGTTTTTCCTTTTAGGACCAAGTATTTACTTTTGAAATAGAAATCTGAGGTTAAATACTTAGATTAAAATTTGTTTTCTCTAGAATAGTTGATTAATTTCAATTGTAGTATTCTGATCACATATTTCGGTTTGGTTAAAGTAGTGGGCATTATAAATTAGTGAGTCTAAAAATGTGAAATATTAGATGTCTTGGATTAGCAATTGGAAACTTTATATTTTCAATGATAGATTTCTTTAGTATTGTTTATTTTGCTTGAGGACAAGCAAAAGTTCAAGTGTGGGGTAGTTGATAAAGACATATTTTACATGTCTTAAAGTGCAAATTAAGATAGAATTATTATTGATTTTATAGAAATCACTAAGAAATGATACTTAATTATTTTCATTTAGACATTTCAGGAATTAAAGGATTTAAGAGTAGAATTATGGACGATTTAGAGGAGTTTTACGCAAAGGAACAAAGTTCGAATCAATACATGCAAGTTGGAATTGAAGGCAATTGGCCTAAAAGCTAGCCTACAATGTACACCACCAGCCTAACAGCTAACCTTGCACTTACACCATTGGCCTTCATGACATGAAGCTTCACACAAGTAAACCTTAATTTTTCTTATAAATAGCTTATGTTTCATCGTTTGAGGGACTTTTAAAACACACTTTCCTTAGACTTAGAGAGTCGTACAATAGTCTTTAGATAGTTCTTGAAGAATTCTTTGGGAAAATCATTTAGATCATTGAGAAGAATTTCCTTTTGCTTTAGAGATCAAGTTGAAGTTGCAATTAGAGATTATCCTTTCCAATACAGAATTGGTGACATTTATTTCAATTATTTTTATACAATTCTGTGAATTATTTATGCTTTCAATTATGAATTTCCTTGCAATTTCAATTAGTATTTGTATTTTTGTTTCCGAATCTATGGTTGGCTAAATTTATTTATAAGAATTGATGAAACCTTAGATAGCTAAAATGATTATTGGGTTCATGTTATAAGATTAAGAGATATATGGATGATTCATGATTGCAATTTTTATGATTTCGATTATAATTGTTCAATTGATTATAATTGTTAGAAACCCTAATAATATTGGAGTTGATATAGGGTTTGTTATAAATTCTTAGTTGATTTGATTAATCAATGTAGAAGCAGTGTTAATTGAATTAATTAAAAATTATCTAGAAATTAATGCGAAGTTCGGCGATTGATTATTTACTAGGACATTAGGGATAATTGATTTAAGACATTAGACAATAATATTATTGGGAGATATATGATTGTTATTTAGAGTCCACTCTTAATTGGAAGATGCGGAAGCTGACTAATAAATTAGGAGTTTAAATTGTTAACTTTTATGGTATAGTAATTTCACTTGAATGACTATATAGCTATTAATCTATATAACATGATAACAATTTGATTAGTACAATCTAGGGTAGATTTTGTTTTCCCACGATTCTCAATTGATTGCTTAATTTTAGACTTTTCATAGTTATTTTTTTTTCAATAGTTTTAGAGTTATTGTTAGATTAATTAATTTAATTTTGATTACTTAAATATTGATAAGAACTAGCATAGGATTAGTAATTTCTTAGTTTTCCAGAAATTGATACCCTTTTTTTTTTCTATATTACTTGATTCCGACCTTGTATAATTGTTAGAGTATTCGCGATTTATTTATATATATATATTAAGCGAATCACAGCCTTGTATGGAAATGATTTTAAGTTAATCTCATTTGAAGAAGATGGGGCCCAAAGTAGCATGCCTAATTACTAAGATGATGAGCTGGACTGTATTGTGATGGAGGTTATGAGAATCTTTGTTCTATGTTGTGTGATCAGTTAATATAAAGATAAATAGACTATTGTGTGTATTTACTTGCTTGCATCAATGCATGTGATTATGTACTATTGCTCATGCACATAAATATGTATGTTACATTATTAAGATTTAGCTTACCCTTCTTTTTTTCTTATAGTTATAGGAGAGAGTGATAGTTTTGTACAAGCTACTGATTATGGTTATCAAACTAATTATGAGGGTTATTTTGGTTGTGAGGATTGGGGAAAGAGCTAATGTCAAGTGTATCTATAAGCAAGTGTACTTAGTCAAGTTATAATACAATTAAAACGAATTGTGAGTTTAAGCGTCAATCCCATAAGGAACCATATATGGGAGTAGTATCTATTTCTTTAGCAGTTGTATCCTTAAATTATTCTAGTTGCCTAACTTTTACCATATAAGATTTAATTGAATAATTAAAGCTAGGAAATTAAAGATTCCAAATAACCAAATAATTAAAAGAAAAAAAAATATAAACTTAAATAGGAATGAACAAAAATAATAACAAGAACAAGAATAAAAACAATTTAATCAAATTAAAGGGGGAAACATTTTCCTTAGAAAATTTTTATTGTTATTTGCTATCTAGTTTGAAGTGACTTACTTAATCTCAATTGCTATATTAGATCATGAGGATTCCTATTACAAGCTAACTAGACATACATCTCTTGAATCCTATTATTAGGTTGCCTTAATTTGAAAAAATTAAACTACTAAACGTTTTAGTTAGTAAGTTTTTCTTAATTGTATTAGTTAGTTGTATTGCATGCTCTTATGAACTTTACAATAGACTCTAACGATAATTTAATCACTTGTATATTGAATTAAAAACAATGATAACACAATACAATTAGATCACAATATACAAAATCATAGGTTAAATTTCATTAACAATAATAAAAAGTCACCCTAGAACGTAGGGTTCAAAAATGATTTACCAAAATATTTAAAACAATGACATAATAGTAAAGTAAAAGAAGGAGAATAAAGTAGCCCCTAGATTTTCAAATAAAATCTAACAAAAATAAAAAAGTTCAAAATTCATTGTATATCCATAAGCAAGGTACATGGACGTAGTGGTTGCATGTATACTTGCACTTGATTTGAAATCTTCAAAATTCAATGGAAATTGATATTGAGGAGAATACTAGCATAGACCACAACCATAGCCTTTAATCATATTCTTCACCAAATTTTGTTTTTTCCTCAAAATTCCTCTATTCAATCACTTGATCAATGCTTTCATTCCAATATATTCCAAAACTCAATAAAAATCCTTGAAAGTTCATTACATGCTTCCTAAAGTCCCTAAAAATGAACATTAAGTGAATTAAGCTCAAAATTATATAGACTTGGTTAGACTAATATATAAAATGACACAAAATTACTATAAAATATGGTGATAAAGCTACTAGATATACTTGAACTTTCATATTTTTTTATTTTAGTATATAAACTTTAAACTTATTCATTTTAATACTCTAACTTTTTAAATGAGATAAATTGTATTTCTTTTAATGACAATCGTTGTAAAGAATACTTATTTGTTTTACTTTAAAAAGTTAAAATACCAAAATGAAATGAAAAATAAAGTTTTAATACTAAAATAGAAATAAAATGAAAATTTATGTACTTATATTATTGTTCTACCATTTTATAATAATAGCTATTATAATGGGGGAACAAATTTGTTTCATTTAAAAAGTTGGATACTTAAATGAACGAGTTTAAAGTTTAGGTATTAAAATAAAAATTTGTAAAAGTTCAGGTACCTATGCTAGCTTTATCCCAGAAAATATGATAATTTCATGTTATGAAATACTCTAACATTCAAACTTTTGTTTGTCTTAAAGCTAAACAACCAAAACAAGAGAAAAAATATCTTAATGACATGATTGTTATATAAAAAAAGAAAAAAAAGTTTTTTAGAAAAGTACACCCTTAAGTTCAAGTAGCTTTGTAAAAATTATTTTTGAATCAACCTTTTTTCCTTAACTTAATAATGTCTTTAAGACACTTGGATAATAACTTTTAAGAACTATTGAATTGAAAAATCAATCCTGAAAGTTCAAAGTTAACCTTATTACTTAACAAAAAGTAAGTTAGAGATTAAAACAAACATCAACAAGCTAAGAAAAAGTTATAGTGATTTCATCGCTCTAACTCAAAAGGAGGCAAATCTTTCCCTTATAATTTTGAATTTAAAACTAGACTGGATGTATGTTACATCATTTAATCCTTTGATTGTCTCTTTACTTTTTTAATTTTTATTAGGAGGCTTTTAAGTTTAATTGAATTTTTTTATTTATGCTGCTTAGCATTGTGAAAGAACCTCACTCCTTTGATAAACTAAGGTAAATTCTTACTAATTTAGCACTTTTAATTAATTTAGTAGTTGTTAGCGAGAAAGTGTCTCACTCATTTAGAGGATCGAGGTCAATCTTTAATAACTTCAACTAAATTTTCTTTTTACAAATTGGCAATAAGAAAGAGTTTTGCTCTTCTAAGAGACCAAGATTGATCTTTACCAATTCTTTGCAATTATATTCTTAATTCTATTAATATCTCCAACTACTTTGATTTTTTAAAAAACTTTCAAAGGAAAAATCTCTTTTATTCATCTAATCTAGAAAATTTTGAAAAAGAGGGATAGCTAATTATCTTTTAGAATTAAGCTTAGAAATCAAAATAACTACTCCTTAAACCATCTATGTCTATCTTAATCTTGAGTTTATGTCTAAGCTAAAACAATAGGGAACTTTGAATCATAAGGATTTAATGACTTCAATTTAGTAAAGTGCCTTAAGTTCATAAATGATTTGGGCAAACTTGAAAAAAAGTTTGCTTGCTCAATATATAGGGAGGTGTGAATTTCTAAGTTTCATTTCGAAAAACTCTAAAAGCTTGAGTATATATCTAAATTATTAATATACATAATCTATCATTTCCCCCCTATATTTAAGTTGTACACTGTCCTCAATGTATATTATAAAAAAGCAATTCAAAATAAATGCTCAGAGAATTAAAAATTCAATTTCTAAACAAAAAAGTGAGCTTAGAAGGAAGCGAGGGCCTTGTGTGAATTCTACAACTAGAGGAAGACATGGTAACAATAAAAGGATAAGGAATGAGGTCTTCAGGAATGCTTTGCCATTCCCATGTTCGATAGAAAAAGTTTATGCAATCTTTAATAGATGGATCAAGAAGGGGAATATCAAATTACTAAGGGTGAATAGAGAGCTCACTGCACAAGAGAAGAATAGTCCAAAATATTGCTAATATCATAGAGTTGTAAATCATGTCACCAAGGATTGTAGGAATTTAAAATGGATATTCCAAAAGAGAATACGAAGCGGTGAATTAGTTGTTGAAAATAACGATACTTGCATAAGGGAGAATGAGGATACTGACAACGAATAATCTTTTGTAAAAGTAATTGATTATGTAATAAAGATGAAATTTGCCCGTTATTTGCATTCATCCTTTAAAAGGAAGAAATGAATTCAAATTTATTCACAAAAAGATATTTTCTTTCACCCATCTACTATGATTGTTTGTACTTATCTTTTGACAATTAGCTTTAAAAAAGGGAAATTTTGTGAGCATCACCTCATCCTTTAAAGCTAGGATAATCCCTTTACACTGTACAGGCATAGCTAATATTTCCCTCTATTGTCAAGCAATTGAAGCATCCTCTTGATAATCATTTTTTAACCACCATAGTATAGCTATCATTGCTACTATGGTGCTCTAATCACAAATATGATCAGGTGTAGCTAATATTATCACCTACTATCCTTTATTGATAGTCTCTATACAACCAAAACTAGTGTAGCTAACATACTACCTGATCGGGTGTAGCTAACATTGCTACCATAATACTTAGACACACAAGTTTATCTAAGGTCACTGTTTAGTGTTCTTCGATCAGGGGATCGAAGTGGTCTTGACTGTGATGGGTTAGAGCAATCCTGCAATAGGCTTGGTATCCATAACGCCTTTCTACAGGTTTGAGGTCGAAGCGACCTCATCTATGAATGGGTGAAGTAATCAAATCGTGGTACCTATAATCGTTTTGTAGAATTATAGGCTCCTAAGCACGGGGTGGAAACAATGCCCATTTTTGTGACATTGCTCACAAGATTGAAGTGGTATCAGTTGTGATGGGTCAAGGCAATCCCATAGTAAGCTTAGTAGCCATAACGCCCTTTTGTAGATTTGAGGTTAAAGTGACCTCATCCTTAAATGGTTAAACCAATCAAATTATGGTAGCTATAATTGCTTAGTAGAAGCATAGGCTCATGAGCATGCGGCGGGTGCAATGCCCATTTATATGGCGTTACTTATGAGATCGAAACAATCTCAGCTATAATGGGTTGAAGCAATACCGTAGCAGGCTTAGTAGCCGTAATGCCCTTTTTTTTAGTTGAGATCAAAGTGACCTCATCCATAAATGATTAAAGCAATCATATTAAGGTAATTGTCATTGCTTGGTATAAGCATATGCTCTTAAGTACATAGTGAGTGTGATGGCCTTTCTATAACACCACTCATGTGATTGAAGTGATCTCCATTTTGTTGGGTTGAAGTGATCTCGTAGTAGGCTTGGCAGTCTTAACACCTTTCCATAGAGTCTAGGTCAAGCTACCTCATTCTAAGCATGCAGCTAGTGCAATGCCCATTCTGTAGCACTGCTCATTAGATTGAAGCAATCTCTAATATGATGGGTTGAAGTGATCTTATAGTAAGCTTGGTAGCCATAATGTTTTTTTTACAAAAATGAGGTTGAAGTGACCTCATTCATGGATGATCGAAGCAATTAGATCATGGTGGTTGTAGTTGCTTGGTACAAGCATATGCTCTTAGAGCACGTAATGCCCTTTCTGTGACAGTATATGTGAGGTTGAAGTAACCTTAGCTATGATGGATTAGAGCAATCTTATAGTAGGTTTGGCAATTGAAAAACCATTTTAGATAATCATGACATTAAAATGATCTTAGTTACAAAAGATTGTTTCATCAACTAATGTCCTCTCATCGATAATAGTTTTTAATTATTAAGATAGAATTAGCCTCTTATGCAAATGGTCAAAGTGACCTTCTTCTTAGTAATTAGCACTTAAATACACCATTGTACATTGAAGAATCCACTAGTGTAAGAGTTGTCTCATTAAAAGGAAAGTCTGAAGCTATTACATCCTCCATCAATGCTCTTTTCTATCCACCAATGTTAAGGCCCATTTCGGTTTTCCTAAACTTAATCCTTATTAAGTCTAGTTCACTTAATATAAACTATTTGATATTAAATTAAGAAAAAAAATTTCTTTAAAAAATGTTTTGAAAAAGAAATATTTAAAAAAAATTTTAAATCACCAACTAGTTAAATTGGTCATTGATTAGTGAATTTTCTTAAAAAATTATTTTACAAAATTAACTAGAACAACTAAGTTCGAGGACTAACCTATTAAGACTAAGTTGCTATGTAAAAATAAAAAATTAGTGGGCTTTATTTTTATATTTTTCTAAAAATATTAAGCTATATACAAGTATGCAAAATATAACTAAAATGAAATTTTATTATTTTTTTTATTACGAATTTATCTAAAAATAGGAAAAAAAAAAGATTTTTAAAAATTTTTTTTATATGGTTACCGCGAAGCTACTTATGTATCTATTAGTTAGGATCAAATTAACGTAGTGTTTTTCCAAAAATATTTAGAGTGTTAATTAGTTTTAACATTTAGTTTATCGAAAGAAAAATCTAAAAGGGCCCAAACTCTTTCTATGTATTTAGTTTAAAAAAAAATCTCTAAAACATCCTAGTTTGTTTTTAAAAATGGTTTTTTATTAAATTTTATTTCTAAAATAATTTTTCTAAACGAGCAACAACTAAGGCTAAAAAACAATTCCTAAGCTAATATATATTTGTTCCTTTCATACTTTAAAACAACTACCTAAACCAATTAAGACAAATAACTAAATGATAATAATAATATATTATAATAATAATAATTAACAAAAAAAACTTTCAACCCGAACCTGAATTGTTGTTCACTATGGCGATGGAGCTATTCAACAAACTCAATAGTGGATGTGAACTACAATGTCTGTGTGCAAGTGTTTCGTTACCCGTGTGTGACTCTGGATGGTGCGGTGAGCAGTTGTGATCGGCGTTGAGGGCTGATTAGTAGCTTGCATAGGCTGGTCATACACTGCGGCGTGGGGCATTAGCTGTACTGATCGTGCGGCACAACAGTAGCGTGTGGATGGGAGAAAGTCATGGACAGTGGACAAAGAGCTCTTGTGGTGCGTGCGAAAGTCTATTGTTGTTTACTGTAGGTATAGTGTATCGGTTGTGACTACTGCTGCAATGTAGATTAACGTTGGTGCTGTACGTGGCAGATGTTAGTGCTACTGCAAACTGGTGCACTATGCTGTTGGGAGGCCGTACTTGGTCGGTGGATGAACAATAGCAGCGTTCGGTGATTCTGCAGTGTTTGGTGTTGGGTGAGTGGTGTTAACGTCGGGTAAATGTATGATTTGCAATGGCTGTGTGAAGTGCTGCTGCTGCGTATGGTCGAGAGAGTGACTAGAGATCAGAGATTGAGGTCTGCTATTCACGTTGGTCTGGTGTTGTGTGGCCATCTGGATCGCATTAGGTGATGGCGACTAGAGTTGTCTTGTCATTATTCGTGTGTGTGGCTGATTTGTGAATGAAGCAGTATAATAACTTTTGCTACCATGAAGAGAATTCATGTGTACGTAGGATAGTGAGGTAATCGGTGAGGCACTGTGGATGTGACTAATTAGTTGCGTATGATCCGCGTAGAGTTGCTGGAGCATTGATGGAGCGTGTCATATGGCAAGGACTGATTCAAGTGATTTGCGGTGGCTGTTGCTGCTACGGTGGTCAGTTGCTTGATGTGTAGGTGGGAGGCAAGGTTGCCAGATTGTTGTTTGGTGTCGGGGTGAGGATGAGAGTGGCTGGGTTTGGGGGTGCTTGTTGATTGGTTTTAGCGGTAGAGTGAATGTTGTGCCTGCTGTTGTTAATGGTTGAGCTGTGCGTTAGTGGTTGTGCAATGGGTATTGGCTACGTGGGGGGTTGAGCGAGAGAGGACTGCTATTATGTTGTGTTTTCGATGATGTATTAGCAGCAGGGAATGACTGAATAGGTGTCGCAAGTCATGAATGACTAACTGAATTGCGAAGTGCAGGTGTGAATGAGGATGGAGAGGCTACTATTTTGGTTAGGATGTCGAGTGGTTGATAGAGTTAGACATGTGGATAATTGGAAACTATGGAGCATATCCTTTTGTCTAAAATATATGCTGCACGATTAATATTTATAAAACTTTATCTCAAATCTTCTAAATCTATTCGTATTGATAAAAATCAAACTGGATTTGAATCTATATAGGTCTTTATTCTTTTTAATTCAACACTCGTATCAGATTTGATTTTTTCAATAATTATATAATTAGTTTCAAAAGATTGGATGAGATTTGAATCCCGTACACTCAATTGATTTTCGTAATGGAAGAAAAAAATAAAAGGCACATGTATGCCTAGTGAGACATAAACCTATGATCTTCAACTAATCTAACACTAATGTTCAAGTACTTATTCATTAAATCATTGGCCTGTGTTTTGATATTTAATACAGTTACATTGTATTTAAACTATATGACTCTTTAATGCTATTTGAATCGAGTTAAAATTGAATCAATTGACCCTAAAACCATTTTTCTATCTAAAAATCTATTTTCCTAAAAAAATTTTTATAATTTTTCTCTTTTATATTTCTATTATTTTTTCATTTGTTTAATTTTAAATTTTTTATTTAAATTAGAACCCTTTAAAATCAAAAACTAAACTTACACATAGGCAAAAATAGAGTGTTTATAGCTACTTCTCTTTATAGTGAAGTTTGTAGAAACTTTTCT
This sequence comes from Lumnitzera littorea, assembly GCA_024138015.1. Taxonomy (NCBI): domain Eukaryota; kingdom Viridiplantae; phylum Streptophyta; class Magnoliopsida; order Myrtales; family Combretaceae; genus Lumnitzera; species Lumnitzera littorea. The sequence continues at coordinate 42,899,825 of JAMXBB010000009.1, forward strand.
ACAAAGACAAAAAAGACACTCTTTTTTGCCTAGTCCTTACTTTAATTGGTAGGGTAAGGACTTTGATTATTAAGCAAATTGGGTCTCAACTTAAAAGGTAGGGCATCCCTAAAAGGATAGATCTCTTTCCAGATGAGTTGCTCAAAAAGATAGATCTTTCAAAGACAAGATAGGATGACATTCTATTAAGGACAAAATGAGATAGTGCTCTCGTAAGCAGGAAATCTTTTACTTGACTAGATAGCGATCCAAAACAAATAGGTAAGATAACTCTTTTTTGAGCAAGCGATCTTAGAAAGGAATAGATAGGACATCACTCCTGTGAGCAAGCAATCCAAAACGGAATAAGACAGCGCTTCTTTAAGTAAGTGATCTTAAAAAGGAATATGATAGTACTCTTTTGTGCAAGCAATCCTAAGAAAGGACTAGATAGAATAGTGCTCCCATGAGCAAGCGATCCTAGAAAGGAATAAATAAGATAGTGCTCCTATCAATAAGTAATCTTAGAAAGGAATGGATGGTGCTCTTATGAGCAGGCGATCCAACTAAGGAATAAGATAGTGCTCCTTTGAGCAAGTGATCCTAAAAAGAATTGGATGATGCTCTTATGAGCAAGCGATCTAACTAAGGAATAGGATGGCATTCCTTTGAGCAGGTGACCCAATTAAGGATATGATAGTGATCCTTTGAGCAAGCGATCCTAAAAAGGACTGAATAGTGCTCTTATGAGTAGGCATCCAACTAAGGAGTATGATAGGACAGGACAGCGCTCCTATGAGCAAGTGATTCTAGAAAAGGATTGGACAGTGCTCCATTAAACAAACGATCCTGGAAAGGATTGGATAACACTCCTTTGAGCAAGCAATCCTTAAAAGGACTTTGATGAGTTTTGATAAAATGATCTAAGATTTGAGTTTAAAGGATTTTGATGATTTTTTTTAAAATTTTGACTTTTTCTTTCTAATGAATTTCTCTTGACAATTTTTGAAAAAGGTTTCGTTTCTCTTTTGAAAAGTTTTTTTCTTTTTTCTCCTTTTTTCAAGAAATTCAAAAATACTCTTTGATGGAAAATTGTGTTGCTCACAAGTAAGAAAGTCTCAAAAACTCTAAAGATCGCAAATAAAGGGTTACCTTACCCCTTATCCATTGATCACTCATTCTTTTAATCTTGTTTTCTAGAGCATAATTCATGATCTCTGAACTTTTTAAAAGTACTTATTTAAAGCTTAGGATAAATGAACATTCATATTTTTGAGAAAACACCCAACTATCTTTAATTTTCCACTAAGGGAATAAGTATCATTACATGAAATGTTCAGTCCAAGTAGACTTCCTTGTACTCTCACAAGTCTGTTTTCTCTCTCGACATCAATTCTAAAAATTGTAGCCTATCTTGTAAGTAGTATATTTTGGTCAATTGATCGAGTTTTTCTTGGGTTTCCAATGTAAGGCTTTTGGTCAATAGCTTGAGCAAATAGATATCAATGCGCTTCGACCAATTTTAAAGAAATCATATACAATTCATCCCGGGTTTACAAGCCAAGAACCTAGGAGAAACTAAACATGAGTTTGTCCGAGTTTCATGAGCAATTATTGTTTGAGATAAATCATTTTTTTTTGTCAAAAGAGTTTCTTCAAGGGTAGTAAAGTGGGTAGGATCATTTAGTGATGGCTTTGCTTTTGGGCTTAAGAAGTGTTTGGTCCTTATATATCCTTTACAAGTTTTCACCGCAGGCTTATTGGCTATTTGACTTAACTTTAAAGGTGACCATCTTGCTCATTTTTGTTTTTTTCTCTTTTTCTTCTTTTTCTCTTTTCTTTTCTTTCTTTTTCCTCTCTCTCTCTCTCTCTCTTTGGTCAAAGCGGTCACCTTCCCTGGCTAAGTTTTTGATTAATGGGATGCAAAGCCCTAAAACCATGTTTTAAAGAGTATAGGTTGGGGATATGACTTTGGAGTGTTTGGGAAAAATCCATAGGCCTAAGGTGTTTGAATGAATGTATGGGCTTGAGTGAGGTGTATATGGTTTGAAACCTTTCTTTATTCTAAAGAAATTGAATTATCTATGACAATATTTGCTCATGAATTGGCATGATTAAGGAAAGCACATATTACTCTTCCCATTTTCTCTAGATTAATGACCTTATCCTCCTGATTACCCTTATGTAAAGTGGTTCTTAGCAAGGTTAATTTTAAGAAAAATCCCTAAATAGGTCAAACGAGTTTTGCAAATGATAATTGTGTTTAAGGATAATGAAATGAATGTCTAATATCATTTTGACATGTGTACCAAGTTCAAAATGGACCTCATTTATGGAATGAGCCTAATTATTGACATTATGTCACTCAACTCTCATGTGTTTAGGTTTAGTGTATAGGATATGGGTTGCCTCTCTTCATTTTAAACGTTTTAGGTAATGTGTTACCATTCTCTTAGCCAAAAAATTTTAAATTCCGAGTTCAAATTTACTTTATCCATTTTCGCTCATTTGAAATGCTCCTATTTGAATTGAGCTAACTTCATAGCATACAAAGACAAAAATGCACATGAAAATTGCTTTATTCAATAGCTTGCATCCATTACAAGCTCTAAAGTGAAAGATTATTCTTAAAAAAAAATGCAAGAACTAAAATTCTCTTCCACTTCTTGCCCTTCTATCATTTCTTCAAACCTAGCCCATTCAGTTGAATTGATCTTTTGGAGCTATACCCAACTATTTCAAATGATGAGCCACCTTGTTAGATGATAGTAGTAGTCCTTTGATATTTAACACTAGTGGTTGTCTATTTGTTACTTCTTCAAAATTTAAGGAAGGAATACTACTGCTAATTGACCTAATAACCTTTAGAAAGCTGGGTTGGATAATTTTTGCATGAATCAAATCTTGCACCTTATGTTTTAATTTCTAGCAGTTTTCTATAGTATGCTTTACCTAGCTCATATGATATTCATACCGTTTGTTGGGGTCATGATCTCTTAGCTTGTACTTCTTTATTAGGCTTTCACATGGCAATAGTTCTACGTCTCTTAATTGCTTGAACACTTGGGCCATTGGAATCTTGAACTATGTAAGTCGCCTCTTCTTGTTGTAGATGAGCTTGTCTTGATCCTGGGCTTTCCCAATTGGCACATTCATTCCTGACTTCTCTTTCCTTGAATCATCTTCATACTTAGGCTGTGAGTTCCTATTTGTACTAGGATCTATGTTTTCGAGCTGCTTGAGAACATAACCTATTGCCATTTTTGTACCCGTGAGTCTTTCTACTAACTTCACTAACTTTTCTTTCAGGGCAACAAACCTTTTTTCCAAACCTTAGCAATAACATGCCCCCTAGGCTTGACCATTAAAATTTGTTTCTAGCACTTTTTCCAAACCTTATATCATGTTGATGGTAGGCTTTATGTAGAATTTACGTCTTGGATCCCTAACGAAGTCCAACTAGACCATTTTTTCATCAATCAAATCTTAGACTTTATTCTTTAATTCTCAGTAATGGTCAATAGCATACCCCTGCTAACCCATATGGTATTCACATTGCATATTGGGATCGTATTTTTGAGGTCTATACCTTAGTGTTGGAGTCGTAAGATGCAACAAGACCTCTTCTTTTAGGCGGTGATAGGCCTAAGATATAGGAATTGGGATATGGGTGAACCTCCTTCTAGGTGATTTCTAGCTTAGCTTATTTTCCTTGAGACCGAGACCAATGCTTAAGGCTGTAACCTCGCATATCATTAGATAGAACATTGTAGTTTTCACAGTAGCCTCTAAATCCAATGGAGCTGATCCCTTCCTTATCAATCTCCCCACTCTAATGGCATCTTCAGTGTGATTACTGGTTACAACTACGTCTACATATGTAGAAGTGGAATGACCCAAGAGGTAATTATAATAAGGTTCACCTAATGTGTAGATGAATATGTTGATTAGTTCATTTTCTAGTAATTATACTGTGGCTTGAGCAGTTGTAGATTTCCATCTTTAGACATATTCCTTAAAAAACTCAATCAGCTTCATTTTCATTTTATTTAGATCCATCAAGGAAGGAGCCACTTCTTCACTGAACTTATATTGCTGATAAAAGGCTCGAGCTAACTTATCCCAAGTATCAAGCTCAACTAAGTCTTGTTGGGTATACCAAATCAATGTTGGCCCAATTAGGCTATCTTGAAAAGTATGAATCATCAACTGCTCATGTTTAGTGAATTAGGCTATCTTTTAGACATAAAGCTTAAGATGGAGCTTAGGACAACCTATTCCATCATACTTTTAGAAATTTGGCGCCTTAAACTTCTTGGATAACTCGTAGTCTTCAAAAGGGCAAACATTACTAAAGCCTAGATCACTCTGGACATTGTGACCCTTTAGAGCTCTCATTTTCTTTTCAATTTTCTAAAAGATTTCTTCTTCCATCTTCATCAATTCTTGTTCCAATTCCTTCCCTAAGCCTTTGCTACCGTTGTTGAGCTCATGAATCGATAACTCTTTAGACTTGTCTACTTTAGATGGTATGTCAATAGGCTCTTAGGCTTAGGTATCGGCCATAGTCTCGACTTACTTCACATACTTGCTTAGAACCTTTTTTGCTGTGATTATTCTCTATTCAAGAGTTTCAGACATCTTAGTTTTGACAATGAGTGATTATAGGCTTCAAGTTGGGCTAAATCACTTAAAAAGCAATCTTTGAAAGCCTATAAGTATCCCTTCTTATTAGTAACACTGCATTCCTTTTTAAAAAAAATATATAAGTTTTTAATTCTAAAAACCATTCTTTTTTTTTTTGAAACTTTTATTGAAAAAAAAAAAATCAATGTTGATTTTATGTTATAGATAACCTAAGACTAATGTTGATGAATCTAAAAAAAAATTGCAAACATTAGGACTACAATTGAGGACACAGATGACATAAGGGTAATATGGAAAAATGGAAATTATTTTATAATAAGAAACTTCTTAAAAGATGACATAAAGGTGACGACTCGTTGAAAAAGCTCTATCAGAACCATAAATAATTTACAATAGGAGTCTAATGGTTAAATCTTTATATATATATATATATATATATATATTGTTAGTTCTTAAGAGTATGGTATATGTAGGGCACTACAATAGAAATCGATTAAGTAAATAGATTATCGTGAAACTAGTTTTTTATCATAAAATATCTTTTTGAAATTTCCTTTTTTAAAAAAATTTGTTAGAAAGCCTTTTTAAGAAATGATAGTTCCATAATAATTTTTACCATAATTAATTTCCAAAATTACATGTCCCTTAAAATTTAAAAGTTGATATGAAGTTTCCTTTTTTTTATTATTATTATTTTTTTTACGTTAGCACATTATGGTATAGGGGAGAATATTAATGATTATTTGCTTTTTATATTAAATCTTATGTTATACAACCTATTATTCATGAAATAAAACAAAATCTATAAGATTCACATATATTACACAAGATAACATATATAATAGATGTGATGCAATATGCTATACATGTGATGCAATATGCTATACATGTGTACAATAGAGTTGGTCATTAATAAACTATAGGAGCAAGATTATTATAAACCTGTGGTTAAAGAGTACCCTTATATATCAGTGGATCCAAAATAAAATTTTAAAAAACAATGGAGCTCGCGAACACTTATACATAAGGGTAGCAATTTTTAAATTTCCCTTACTTTAAAAAAGAGTATCAAACCAACCGTAGACTAATTAGACTTCTCTTATAGTTTAAAAAATGACTACCTCTTTTTCAAAATGAATAATACAGGAGGGTAGGATCTATGGGTTTCAAGCTCTATAGTTTAAGGATTTATAGGGAAAAGCCTAATGAATTGCATCTAAGCTTGAATGGGCTTGCTTATTACTGCTAGGCGAGGGTAAAGATCTGAATGACCTGAGGGTTATACAATGGCGGCCCATACTAAGTTTCTAAGGTGGCCTAGGTTCAACCACATCTAAACATGCAAAGAGTTATCAAAATAAATAAATCCCCCCCTAAATTCCGAATAAGGGCCCATTGGGCCAGTTTTGTCTTAAACCCTGCATCACTAAAAATTAGTTGGTACAACTATAATACAATAAAAGAAAAATAATAAAAAAACCCCATCAATTAATTTTTTAATTTTTATATTACTAGCCCACTAGGCTTCTGTAATAAAGTCACCAATTTTATCGAGTCCTATTTTAGTTTTCCTTAACTTAATTCATATTAAGCCTTGTTCACTTAAGATAAATTACCTAACATTAAATTAAGGAACATTTTTTTTAAAAAGTATTTTAAAAAAAAATATGTAGAAAATATTTAGAGTCACCAACCAATTAAACTGGTAATAAAATGAAATTAGGGTTTTTAGGTGGTGAAACTTTAATTTGGCTATTGATTCGAGAATTTTCATAAAAAAGAATTTTAGGAAATTAACCAAAAAAACTAAGTTCAAGTGCTAACTTATTGTGACTAAGACACCATGTGAAAATAAAAAAATTAATGGGCTTTATTTTTATATTTTTCTAAAAATACTAAGCTATATACAAATTTGCGAAATATAACTAATTGAATCAGTATTATTTTTTATTTTGAATTGGACTAAAAAAAGGAAAAAAAAGTTTTTTTTTATACAATTGCCTTAAAAGTGCATATGTATTCGCTAATCGAAATCAAACTAACATAGTTCTTTTATGGAAAACTTTAGTGTATTAGTTTGTTTTAATTTTTAAAATCGACCAAATTTACACGATTCTCAATTTAGTTTATTCAAAGGAAATTCTAAAAGGGGCCTTAACTCTTTGAGTATCTTTAGTTTACATAAAAAAAAACCTCTAAAACGTTCTAGTTTGTTTTTAAAAAGGTTTTTATTAATTTTTATTTTTGAAATAATTTTTCTAAATGAGGAACAATTAAGGCTAAGAAAAAATTCCTAAGCAAGTATATATTTTTTCTTTTCATAATTTAAAACAAATTCCTAAACCAATCAAGATAAATAACTAAATGATAATAATAATAATATAATAATAATTTAAAAAAAAATTTGAGCCCGAACTTGAATTGTTGTCCACTATGGCGAAGGAACTGTTCAACAAACTCAATAGCGGACGTGAACTATAGTGTCCATGCGCAAGTGTCGTTTGTGTGTAACTCTAGACCGCATGGTGAGCAGTTGTGATCAGCGTTGAGGGCTAATCAATGGCTTGTGTGGGCTAGTCATGCATTGCGGTGTAGGTCATTGGTTGTGCTGATCGTGCAGTGCAGCAACGATGAGTAGATGGGAGAAAGTCCTGGACAGTGGATAAGGAGCTCCCGCGGTGCATGCAAAAGTCTACCGTTGTTTGCTGTAGGCGTAGTGTATTGGTTGTGATTACTGCTGCATTGGAGATTATCGTTGGTGCTACACGTAGCAGATGTCGGTGCTACTATAGATCGATGCACTATGCTGTTGGGAGGCCATGCTTGGTCTGTGGATGAACAGTAGCAGCGTTTAATGATTCTGCAGTGTTCACTGTTGGGTGAGTGATGTTAACGTCGGGTAAATGTGTGATCTGCAATGGCTGTGTAAAGTGCTACTACTGCATGTGGTTGAGAGAGTGACTGGAGATTGGAGATTGAGGACTGCTGTTCACGTTGGTTTGTTGTTGCATGGCCATTTGGATGTCCTTGCGTTACGGCGACTGGAGTTGTCTTGTCACTGTCCGTGTATGTGGTTGATCTATGAGTGAAGCAGTATAGTAACTGCTGCTGCAGCGAAGAGAATTTGTGTGTGCATGGGATGGTGAGGTGATCCATGAGGCGTTGTGGATGTAATTGATTAGTTACGTATGATCAGCGCAGAGTTGCTAGAGCATTGATGGAACGTTTGTTGATGGGGTGTGTCATGCGGCAAGAGTTGATTCGTGTGATCTGCGGTGGCTGTTGCTGCTACGGTGGTTAGGTGCTTGAAGTGTAGGTATGGGATGGTAAGGTTGTTGGATTGTTGTTTGGTGTCGGGCTGAGGATGAGAGTTGCTGGGTTTGGGGGTACTTGTTGATTGGTTGTAGTGGTGGTAGGGTGAATGTTGTGCCTACTATTGTTAATGGTTGAGTTGTGTGTTAGTGGTTGCATGATGGGTCGGTGTGAGGGGTTGAGCGAGAGAAGACTACTATTGTGTTATGTTTTCGTTGATGTGTCAGCAGTGGGGAATGAGTGAGTAAGTATCGCAAGTCGTGAATGACTGACTGAATTGTGAAGTACAGGCATGAATGAGGATGGAGAGGCTATTGTTTCGGTTAGGATGTTGAGTGGTCAATGGAGTTGTACATGTGGATAATTGGAAACTATGGAGCATATTCTTCTCTCTAAAATATATGTGGTGCAATTGATATTTATATAACTCTATATCAAATTTTCTGAATTTATTCGTATTGATAAAAATCAAATTAGATTTGAATTAATATAGATATTTATTCTTTTTTATTCCATATTATCGTATCGGATTCATATTTTTCAATAATGATATAATTAAATTCAAAAGATTTGATGAGATTTTCAATAATAACATAATTAGATTCAAAAGATTTGATGAGATTTATAATTAGATATAAATCATGTACGCTCAATCGAGATTTTCACAATGGAAGAAAAAAATAAAAGCCACATGTGTGCCTAATGAAAGTCGAACTCATGACCTCTAACTAACCCAATGCTAATATTCAAATACTTATCTATTAGGCTGTTGACTAATGTTTCGATATTTAGCATAATTAAATTGTATTTAAACTACGTGATTCTTTAAAGTTATTTGAACCGAGCTAAAACTAAGTCAATTGACCTTAAAACCATTTTTTTTTTCTAAAAATCTATTTTCCTAAAAAAATATTTATAATTATTCTCTTTTTTTTTTATTTTTTCAATTTTATTAATTTTTTATTTAAATTAGAACCCTTTTAAATAAAAAACTAAAATTACGTGAAGGCAAAAATAAGGTGTTTACAACCAAGATTCGAGTAGTCCCTTTGGTACAAGGCTAAAGTAGTATATCATTGCATCCTATCTTCAATAAAGCTGCATAACTGCAATGCCATCATCCTTAAGCACATAGTTGATCACAAAGGAGTTGAAGCATGTAACAATTCATTATTACTTAAGTAAGTGTAGAAAGATTCACATGATGAGATGAAAAGGTACCCATTGAATCATAAGTTGTTACCTCATCTACTAGGGGAGAAGAAGCGACCACTTCGATATGTCAAGTTTAATGAACACAGTCATGCAAGGCATGTTACTCTTAAGTAGGTGCTTATATATGGGGAAAGTTCGAATAGTTATCTCTCCTTAAGAATTCTCATAACCTTATTGATGGTACTCCTTGGAAACTAGTCCTTAGCAATGTTTCCTTTCTTCATGGTGTTTGACCTTTGTTAAATTCCTGTAAATATCTTCTTAAGCTATTGAACATTAGCTTTGCATTTAATGCTGGTAATGACACTTGGTTGACTCTCCTTAGTGATGTGACTTCCTACTTATTGATGATGGATCAGTTGAATAGATGCTTGATTGCTAAATGTATCATTGATTGGATTTGGATTCCCTCTAGCTTTGTAGGGTGATACACCTTTAAGCTTGACAAGTGGCTTTCGAAGATGGAAACAACACTAAAGTTTTTCTAAGGTAGTAGCATCGAGAATCTACAATGGCATCAGGAATCCATGTTAGCGAGCTCGTTGAGTGTGTAAGTATCAAGAATCTGCGGTAATGCCAAGGTTGATTGAGGGCCTATATAATGTTGATGTCAAGAATCCATTTTGATAGTTGATATTAGTAATTTGGGTTAACACTTAAAGTTAACTACGAGCCCATTAGATATTAGAATTTGCAATAACACCTATAGTTAACCTACGCTTATTTGATGGTTGATATTAGGAATCTAGTTAACGTCTAAAGTTAACCATAAGCTTGTTGGATATCAAGAATCCACAATAATACCTAAGATTAACTGTAGGACTGTATAAGGTTGGATATCAAGAATTCGAGTCAATGCCTAAGGTTAATAATAGGCCCATTTGAATGTTGAAGCTTGACCTTGAAGTGAGAAGTCAACAAAAGCTGGCTTGCAAAAGAGAAAAAATTATTATATTTTTTAAGAAAAATATATAAAAGAGAAGAGAAGAAAAAAGGAGTGAGACACACACACTTTGGTAATTGGTGCCGGACTAAGGATCACCATAGTGCTACTTAAGAACTCAAGTGATATCTGTCAAGGACCATCGTTATCAGCTATGCGTACCTATTACTGAGAAGAGGTGAAGACAACATAGGAAATGCTAAAATATATAATAGCTTTTATAGTCTACATTTAATTTCAAAAGGAAAACAAAAATTAAAGAATAGAATATGATACTAGTTGTTGAGCCTCCTTTCTTAGAAGCATGGACAAACAATAAGGATCTAGATGCCACGCGTTCCACAAACTCTAGTCTACTGACAGTATGGAGAACAAAATTAGAAGAAAAAAAGCAAAAAAAAAAAAAAAGAAAAAAGAAAAAAAAAAACAGACAAACCATTCTGATTCGTGAGCGAAACATGCATTAAGGATACCTATTTCAACGTGCCTAGGAATATGAAGATACCATTGAAAACCATATCCAATTATTAGCTAAAGGGAATCATGATGAGATGTTTGGTCAATCAAAAGCCACGAACAAAGGAACTAAAAGTTGGCATACAAGCTACTCCATATGGATCTAAATGATTATGGAAGTTAACTACTAGTATGAATGTACAAAAGGGCAAAATATGGCTCACTGTACTTTCGTTAAGAAAAGAAGTTTCTTGATTGCATTTCTCAATTGTTAGGAAGTCGAAGGAAAAAGGATGGCTTCTATTGCATTCATACAAAAGGAATATATATATATATATATATATATCATATATATAACTCAAGAGTTATTACCAAGAAGGAAGAGAAAGATTAAGTTTTGATGAATCAATTTATCATAAATTTGCTGTTGAGGCTACAAAAGGATGGTTGAATATGTTATTGAGGACAAGAATAGGAAGGAGTGAAACCATATTACCATATTATAAAAGTAAGAAGAAGAAGAAGAAGAAAAGAAAGACCAAGGAGAAAGGAATTCTTGCTTTGAAGTTTGTTGCCAATACGAACATAAATGAAGACAAGCAAACAAGCATCTATAAATGGCTAAGTGAAGAAATGCTTTGAAGATTTGGTTTCAAGATTCGATGAAGGCGAGTAGATTTGACAAAGTTTGAGTTATCTTTGAATATGAAGATATAATATATTTTAATCAATTAAGGAAGATTTGGAGAGGGAAGAGAAGATTTGAAGTGGATATGGAGCAATCTATTTAGTTATTACAAATGTGCTACATGAGAATAGATAAGAGTGGTGTTCCTTAGAGTTACATTTGTCCATCTAAATAAAAAAGAAAAAGAACACCTTATTGTACAACTTTATGACAGCATTAGCCTATTTATTGGTATAAATGAGATATATATATATATATAACATGGCTAGATGGAATATTATTGAAGCTTTAGATTTCTGTAAATGCTCCAATGGCTTTATTTATCTATCAATGCTCATAAAATGAGGAAGGAATACCGAGAGTAGCAACCATATATTAACTTTATGCAATAGATGAGAATTAATGTCATAGGAGTAACAAATCATTACAAAGTGCAATACAAAAGCATATTGAAGTATGTATTCCATGGCGGCAAAAATGAATACTAGTATATCATGCTTAGCTTGCCAGTAATCCGAAAGAAGCGTTAATTCCATGATATTGGAAGTAGTCAAGCAAGGAAAGCCAACATTCAATACATCTACATAACTATTAAAGAAAGAACTTTTAGAAATGCTCAAAACCCCCTTGATTGTGTCCGAGGGATTTTTGGTTAAGGAACAAAATGTAAAAGGTCGTTTCAATAATTGGGCTTTTAAGCCAATTTAATACTGTAGACCAATATCCTCAACTAGAGATAAAGCTTGGGAAATCAGCCCATTTAAGGATGTTTTAAAGAGATCTGACTTGGTAGGCTTGAATTAGGATCGTCAGACTGAATATTTCGCTCTTGGCTTTACTCAATTATCTCATGCGCAAAGAGTAAGTTAGGAAACAGTACTTTTAGGCCTATTTAGACTTTATTTGGGCTTCATTTGGTCTTATTGGCCTTAAGGAGGCTTAGTTGGTCTTTAAGCTTCATAATAATGATAATTGGCTTTTTTTAGTTGACAAAAGCCTTAAGTATACTTGAGCCCATTTCCAAGCCCATAAAGGCTAAAGGAGAGGATAAGCTTCAATAAAGTAACTCAATCTCAGCTATCCATCTTAAAGCCATCCGATGGATAGAATCAATCACCAAATTCTATAAATAAGAGGCTTCTCTTCTCATTTGATTCATTCTAAACATTAGGAAGCTTGAGATAAATACTAGAGCTTTGTTGAAATCACCTTAAAAAAATCAAATAGATAATTCATCAAAAACGATTTAAGAGTGATTGAGAACACTAAGTTTGATCCATTGTTATTCGTATACATTTAGGATATTGAGTTTGCTTGTTCTTCCTCCCATGCCTCTTCTTAACGACATCTCTTTATGTGTCATCAGCTATAATAACCTTACCACACAATATTTTGATAGGAAAAATGCACAATATTGGAAAATATACATGTGATGATGAAGACATACGGAATTCTAAGGGAAAGAAATTAGGTTAAGAGCTCTACAACAAGGACTACATCTATGGTTCTAAGCTATGGTCTACTTCATACTATTAAAAGCAAAGGTGGAAGCCTTATGTCGGTGCATCCCTATACCTTTTAGATGGGAATTTGCAACAAATAACAAAAAAGGATACTTCCATTGCCTATACCATGGTCACTCACTCCATCACTTATTGAATGAAGCTGAGTCTCCAATTCTAGATATGCCATATATCTCTTGCTCTATAAGAGAAATAAAGCATAGAAAGACTATATGCAACGACCATGGCCATGGTTCTAGGATGTGGTCATTCTAAATTATTATAGAAAAGAATTGAAGCCACTCAAGACAAACTTAATTGCACCTTATGAGCCCATATCTATGTAGGATTCCTTATATTATATACAAAGGGAAAGTCTTGTGACAAATGTAACATGATAGTAGTGTATAATAGATAGTAGATTATTTTTCTCTCTTATTCAATTAATCTAGGTTTTAGGAGGATTTTATTTTCTTTTCAAGAATTCAACATCTAGGAATAATAGGAGCATAGATGAATCGAAGATCATATAATTGGGAAGGCTAAACTTACATTAATTAAGTTAGTGTCAAAATTATTTTTTAAAAAATATTTTCTTATTATTGTGATTATATTGCATCTGATATGTGTAAAAAGATCTTATTAATGATTAAGAGTAATTGATATGCTTAATAAAAAGTAAAAAAAAAAAAAAAACTAAAATTTTACCTTTTATTATGCATATATATTGAATGAAAATTTACTATTAATTTAGAAACAAATACATTAATAAATATAACTTGTGTTAGTTTTGTTTTTAATAAAAATGAATAGGAAAAAACAATTAAATAAGAAATTACAAGTAAGTAGAAAGAGCAAATTGACATAAATATAAGCATTATACTATTTCTTTTAATGATAACTTTGTATGATTGTTCCATTAGTAATACTAAGAAAAAAAGAATATCATTTTGATTATGAATTATTAGGTAATCAATTATTTAATAATCCATGTTCATTTTGGTAACATTAATTGTAAAAAAAATAAATACTAAATCAAGTCATATAATTAGTATTGATTATTAATGCTTTATGTAATAAGGCTAGAATACTTGTAATATGAATAAAGAAATTATTTTTATGGTATTGCTTATAAATATAGCAATTTAAGAGAATTTATTTATTTGTATATAATTTATAATTAATGAATTTAATGCTTTTAGCTATTGTGAAATGAAAAAAAAAATGTTTAATAAATATACAACGACAAATGCCATTCAAATAATAAATACATCTTAAAAAAAAAAAGTAAATGACAAACTTGGGATTTAAACCTAAGACCTCATGTTTGTAAAACAAATATTTAATCACTAGGTTATACTTCATTTTATGTCATATTTATTCCTCTTCTAAAATATCTATTTAATATATATTTTTTCCTTTTTCTAAAAATTAAAAAAATAAAAACATTTCCTCAGCTTAGTAGGTTGGGGCCCTTATTATAGCCCCCTACCCTCCAAGACTGCCCTTAAATAGCAGCAATATTTGATCTCGTATCGAAGATTGAAACTCTTAAAGAAGTTATTTCATTCTTTTCTTACTCATATTTTAGCGTGTGCATTATGTAAAATTATTATTGATTTTATAGAAATTATTAAAAAATGGAACTTAAGCATTTTCATTTGGACATTTCAGGTCTTGGAGGATTCAGAGTGGAAACATGATCAATTTAAAGGAGTTTTATGCAATCGAACGAAGCTCAAATCAATCTATAGCACTTTGGAATTAAAGGCAACTAACCTTAGGCTGGCCTACATTCTACATTGGTGACTTTGGAGCTCAACACTGCTGGCCTTGACTTCTATACTGCCGGCTTTCAAGAAGATGAAATCCATTCAAAAGACAACTTTAGTTTTCTCTATAAACAGTCATGTGATTGATATTTTGGAGGACTTTTTCATCTTTTTTAGAATTAGAGAGTCTTAGAAGTAGTTAGTAGATAGTTTTGAATAATTTTTCTTTTGAATTTCGTGGATCATTGAGAAGACTTTGCTTTTTTTTTTTTTTATAGAGATCATCTTTGGAGTTTGTAATTCAAGTTTATTCATTATAATTACAAAATTCATGATCTCTATTCTATTTATATTTATGCAATTTTGTGATTTGTTCTTATTTCTAATCATGAACTTCTTTATGAATTCAATTGTTATCTATATTTTTATTTTAATTTCCATGTCTGGTTAAGTTTAATTTATGGGAAATCGATGAAACCTTAGATAGCTGAGATGATGATTGTATTTATTTTATAGGGTTAATAGATGTATGGATAATTTATGATTGCAATTTCTATAGTTTTAATTATAATTACCGAATTGGTTATAATTGTTGGAAACACTATTGATACGGCAGTTGATATAGAGTTTGTTAGAAATTCTTGATTAAACTTATTAGCTAATGTGAAAGTGGCGTTAATTAGATTAATTAGAAATTATCTAAGGATTAATGTAATGTTTCAAGTTAATTATTTGTAAAGACATTAGGAATAATTGATTTAGGACATTAGACGATCATAGCATCGGAAGATGTATGATTATAATTTAAAGTCTACTATTAATTAAAAATATGAAAGTTGATTGATTAATTAGAGGTTTAACATGATAATTTCACTTAAATGATCGTATAGTTATTAATCTATATAACATGATGACAATTTGATTTACACAACTAGGGTAGATTTTGTTTTTCCCACATTCTAAATTGATTGCTTAGTTTTAGATATTTTATTGTAATTTTCTTTTTGATAGTTTTATGGTAATTATTAGATTAGTTAATTCACAATTCAATTTTGGTTGCCTAAATATTGATAAGAACTATCATAGGATTAGTAATTTCTTAGTCTTTGAGGGTTTGACAACCTTACTCACTCTTTATTACTTGATTCCAACCTAGTATACTTGTTGGAGTATTCGTGATATTTTTATATATATAGTTTAAGCGAATCAAGTTTTTGGTGTTGTTGCTAGAGTCTAGAGATATTTAACTTTTTAGTTCTGCTGGTAATTTAGGCGCACTTGATGACGTATGTTATTTCTTGTTCTCTTTGCAGGTGTTTTATGCACAGGGGTAGAAGAGGTTGAAATTCTACAACTAGATTCTAAAATAGAGTGCACTTTGCATTAGTTAAAGTGAGAGAATAGAAGAAGGAGAGAAGAGATGGTAGGCAATGATGATAATAATTAGATACAGGGAGTCTCGTGAGCACTTTAGGACTATATAGTACCTATGGTCATAGGTTTTGCCATAAGGAGGCCTACCATTTAGGCCAACAACTTTGAGTTAAAACTGTCCCTCATTTAGATGGTTTAGACAAATTAGTTTGGAGGATACCCAAATGAGAGTCCTGATGAGCATATTATAAGATTCCTCCAATACTATAATACAATGAAAATGAACAACGTTACAAATGAGGTTAGCAAATTATAGCTCTTTCCCTTTTCACTAAGAGATAAAGCTAGAGCTTAGTTTCAGTCGCTACCATAAGAGTCTATTACCACTTGGGCTGATCTTTTGTTGTTGTTTCTAAAGAGAATTTTCCCATTAACCAGGATTGCCAAACGGAGGAATGATATCGCCAACTTTATTAAGTTTAGTAGTGAGTCACTTTATAAGGGATGGGAGAGATTCAAGGAGTTGATCAGAAAATGCCTACATCATGGATTGCCAAATAATCTTCTGATTGAGATTTTCTATCTTAGTTTAGATGATACATTGAGGTCTTTAGTAGATGCTACAGCTAAAGGTGCTCTAATGGGCAAGACTTATGATGAAGCAAGTGTATTGATAGAAGAGATGAGCTCCAATGCACATAACTAGTAAAATGAGAGAAGCAAGTCAAGAGTGGCATTAGTCAATGATAGTGACTCTATGTCTCAATTAACAGCTTAGATCTCAACTCTAGCTACCCAGGTAAGTAAACATACCTCAGCACAGTCTTTTCATGCTAATCTTATTGCTTTTTGTGAATTATGTTCAAGAGCACATTCAACTCTTGAGTGCCTATTCGAGAATCCCTTAGCTTCAACTAATGGAGAGTAGGTGAACTTTGTCAACAATTTCTAATGGGGTAACCAAGGACCTTATTCAAACACATATAATCTAAGGTAGTGCAATCATCCAAACTTCTCATGGAGGAATGAGAATAATGCATTTAAACCACCACCTAAATTCCAAAAGTAGAGTCCTGCTTAGAATGCTCCACCACAGTAGAATCAATCTAGAATGAAAGAGCTTATGTTGAGTTATATGCAAAAGACTGACACCATGTTTCAGAATCAACAAGCCACTATTTAGAATTTAGAGAATTAGATTAGTCAGATCTCTCAATAGTTGAGTAATAGACCATCAGGCTCTTTACCTAACAATACTGAAGAGAATCCTAAAGGTGTCAATGCTATTATGTTAAGGAGTAGAAAGGAAGTTGAAACAGTTGGCAAATGTGTTGAAGAAAAGGAGGAGAATCTAAAGAAAGGAAAAGCGAAGTAGGTCGTAGAGGAACCAAAGCAAAAGTCACTAAAAGTTAGATCGTATGTTCCTCTTGTCCCTTTTCTAAGAAGACTGAAGCAATAGTAGTTAGATGCCCAATTTGCTAAATTCTTAGATGTTTTTAGGAAGCTGTAAATCAACATTCCTTTTATAGTGGCACTTTAGTAGATGCCTTCCTATGTTAGATTCTTGAAGGATTTTCTCACCAAGAAGAGAAAGATTGATGGGAATGAGCCTGTAATGCTTATAAAGGAGTGCACTATGATCCTCTAGAAAAATTTTTCTAGCCTATTAAGAAAACAAAGAGATTAGGGGAGTTTTACTGTTCCTTTCACTATTGGAAATTTTCATTTTAATAAAGTTTTTATTGATTTAGTTGCAAGTATAAATTTAATGCCATTGTCTATTTTCAAGTAGTTGGGACTTAGAGATTGCAACGAGACCCATGTAACCTTGTAACTTGCTGATAGGAGTATCAAATACCCAAAGAGTTTTGTAGAGAATGTCCTGGTAAAGGTAAGCAAATTTATCTTTCCAGTTGACTTTATAGTCTTGGAAATGGAAGAGGACAAAGAGGTACCCATGATCCTTAGTAGACCATTTCTCGTAATAGGTAAGGCATTTATAGATGTAGAATAGGGTAAGATTACTTTAAGAGTTATGGACAATTAAGTAACATTTAATGTTTCTGAAGCCATAAAACAATTTGATGATTGCAAATCCTGTTACACTATTGATATTATTGATGAGATTATCTATGAGTCCATAGAAGAGAAAGCAAGATTGGATAGCATGAATCAGTTCTTAGGGATTTGGATGATTATAACAATGACAACGAGCTTGAGGAAGAATGTAAGAAATAAGTGTTAGAAATAAAAGCCCGATATTATGAAGAGATAGGTACTAATGAGAAGAAGCCAGTCCCATCATTGATGCAACCCTTGGTGCTTGAACTTAAACCTTTACCGAGTCAATTAAAATATGCTTATCTTGGAAAAAATGATACATTGCCAATAATTATCTCCTCTTCTTTGATAGGTGATCAAGAGGATCAGCTTCTAAGAGTTTTGAGAGAGTATAAAGAAGCCATTTGGTGGACCATTGCTAATATCAAGGGGATTAGTCCTTTAATTTGCACTCATAAGATATTACTAGAGGCTAAGTGCAAACCCATAGTATAACCACAAAGAAGACTTAACCCAACTCTTAAGGAGGTAGTAAAGAAAGAGGTGCTCATATTGTTGAGTGCAGTTGTTATCTACCTTATCTTAGATAGTAAGTAGGTTAGTCCTATGCAGGTAGTGCAAAAAAAAAAAAAAAAAAAGGTGGTATGACTGTAGTTAAAAACAAAGCTAATGAGTTAATCCTTACTCACATTGTGACTAGGTGGAGAGACTGTGTAGATTGTGGAAAACTGAATGATGCCACCCGTAAAGATTACTTCCCCTTCCTTTTCATAAATTAGATGTTAGAAAAACATTCTGGGAATGACTATTATTGTTTCTTAGATGGTTATTCTGGTTATAATCAAATTCATATAGCACTTGAGGACTAGAAAAAAACCACCTTTATATGCCTTTACTACACTTTTTCCTTTAAGAGAATATCCTTTGGTATCTACAATTGTAAACCCCTAAATTTCTCAACTTAACATCTGAAATAAACTTAAGTGTGTTAAATTTTTTTAGGAGTTGACAAGACTGGTAAAAGTGAAAACCTTAAAATAACTAATCAATCGTGTATAAAATTTTTCTACCTTAAACATATGTAAACACTAAAGATTTCATTTGAAAGTGAAAAAAACCCTAAAACTATAACTTTAAGGGTATAAAAGTACTAATTCGCTATAATTTACCCTCAAACCTTAATTGATAATATAGCCTTAGTATTATATCAAATCATTGGTAAAAAATTAAAGATAACTTTCAATCATTCATAAATACATATAATACTAAAGTAATCATTCAGAAACTAAGATATTGCATCATAGATCACATTCATCTTCTAAGTATATCAATAGGTTAGTATTATATAGAGTTAAGAGTTTAATTGATGCTTATGTCACATGTAGTAAGTATTAATACCCTAAATGAAACTTTTCATGATGATTACATTAAGTGGCCTACCAAATGATGTATATAGGATATAAATACTTAAAGGAAGATCTCATTACCTATTTTTACTAATCAATTCACTAAACTTCTTATTTCCTTTCATTTCCTTAATTTTCTTCCTAATTTTTCTTAATCACTTCATTATGTATACTTAGATTACATGTAATTGTGAAATGTTAACCAAGTCAAAGGTTGACCAAGTCAACATATGTGTCATTATCATTAGAGTCTTCTCTTCTTTTCTATTGATTTCTTTTCTTTTCTTTTAGATTTTTTCCCCTTTTCTTCCCTTGTTACTGTCCACTCCATTCCCCACTTAGGACCCCACTTGTTTTCATTTTCAAAGCACAAAACAATAGAAAACAAAGTCCTTTTCTTCCTTACCCAAAACCATGATTCCCTTTCCATTTCACCTTTTCTCAAATTTCAAACTTGATATCCATATTTCAAGAAGAAAAAGGTATGTTATTATGTATCGTTCCATCTTATTTAATAGTTAGATGTATAGGTTAAGTTAGTATAGGAAGTCTATTTGTTATGTACATATATGTTGTTGAAGGAATAAAGTTCCAATTTTTATGCTTAGGAGTGTAGGATAGGTTTAGTAAATGGAAGAAGAACATGTGCACATATGCTTAAGTATGTGTATATAAGAGTATACTTGGTAAACATATGTAAGAGGACCTTTGTACATAAGTATCCATTATGTACATAACCTAAAATGAGGCATATGCTAACTATACATACATATACCATGCTAAATACCCTTAAAGTACAAAAATATGAAAATTGTGAAGCTTTCTTAAGAGAGAACTTTAGGCATACGAAAATACGTATAAAAATACGTATGTCACCGTATGTGTATATGGGTATATGTACTGGTATATATATATAAGTACATAAGTATACATACTAGTATGTTGGAAGTATAAGTATATATATAACATATGCATACAGTGTATGAATACATAAGGATAATAATAGATGATGATGTAAGCAATGACATAATTGAATAATGATGTAAGCGATAGTGTAATTAAATGATGATGTAAGTGATGACATAAGCCTCTAAAATAATAAACAGTAAGATCATTAAAGTGTAAGAATAAATGGCTAATGAAACTACTAACTATTAAAATAGAATATAAAACTAGCCAATAGGAATAATTAAGCTTTAATAGTTAGAATTTCAATAAATTTAGTCTATATCGTAAAATATGGGTTTTAATGTCTAAAACGGACATCACTGTGGGAATGTACATCCGAAAACAATGGAAAATGACTAAATATTCGTAAATATTAAAAATAGAATGAAAAAGTTACATAAAATTAGTGATAAAGACTAATCGGATAAAAATTGATAGTAATCTAAGCAGAATTAGGTAAATAGATATCTAGATTTACTAGTTAATTCAATTGCTTACTATCGTTATTATATCGTAATGATTAGGTGATCCTGATGCAGGTGAGGATCTCTTGATTGATTACTACGACTAGAGCAAGTCGTCATAGTCGAATGAGTATTTACCCTATGATTCCATGCTTGTATGTGATTGTAGATAGTGGACTTAAGTGATATTGTTAATTGATTATTGTGTAAGGGTCGAGAAATGCTTGTGTATGTTATTATGTGTTGAGTCATGAATTTATCTCAAGTACAAATAATACTTTGTTGTTGCATGGTAATATAGATAATGATTGTGTGTACTATTGAATGATGACATCATAATTAAACTTAACTATACTCGGCTCATAAGAAGAAATTGATACATGCATCAACATGCATTGCATAGGCATAATTCTAGTTGTCACAATACATGGAGGTGGAGAGAGGCCATTTGGGGGTTGTTATTATAAATTTATCTGTTCTGTACAATGCATTTATACAAAATGACCTTACTTTGTCCTATGGAAATACTAAGCATTGGAGGCGCCAAACGCCTAGCTAAGGGTCAAGTTTAAAGGCCTCCATTTAGGGGTAAGTGTGGACTATAGGGGCCCACTCACGATTATACTAGAACTTAGTTTTTATGAAAATAAAAGATTTGTTTGATTTAGGTACAAAATGTGGAGTTCTGTAGTAAAGTAGGTTCTAGTATAATAATTGGATCTGATTGGTGCTATGTATACTCCAATCCTGACTTGAGAGGGCATTAAATTTGAGTTGCGTATACTGACTAGTTAACTATACGTATTGTTTGGCATTCTATTTGTCCATTCATTCATATACATGAATATAATGTATTCATAACTTGCTTGTGGTGTGGCTGAGGGTTTTGCTCACTAAGCTTAGGCTTATACTCTCTTAGACTTTTGCTGCAGGATGGCTTATTCATTGAGGTTGGTTGGGGAATGCTATAGGTTAGCTTGGGGAATTGGGCAAGAGCAAGCCATCCAGTGTTTTGAGAGAATTGATTATGTAAACTTTTACTTATGTACTTTTGTTTTATCAGTAATATAAACTTAGATGTACTAAATTATTACTTATTGTAAACTTTATAGTTTAAATTTTATATAAATATGTTTGTGTGATGATATCATATGGATCTATATGTTCTTAAGAAGCTAGTGGTTGTAGAGTTTTGTATATTGTGTGAAGAGTTCATGATTGGAAGGGTAACCAATCAGGAGTTCTTCAAATAGTATACGGTGTTTGCCATGACTAAACTGTCCTCAATTCATGACAACAATGCATTTACCGCTTTTCAAAGATGCATGATGTCTATATTTTTTTATATGTTAGAAGATTTTATTAAAATATTTATGGATGACTTCTCTGTCTTTAGGAATTCATTTGACTCATGTTTGACTAATTTAAGATAAGTGCTTAAAAGGTACAAGGAGACTAATCTACTTCTAAATTGGCAAAAATGCCATTTTATGGTAAGAGTGGGAATAGTCTTAGGTCACAAGGTATCGAAAAAGGAGATTAAAGTTGACAAGAAAAAAGTGGAGATAATAGAGAAGCTGCCTCCACTCACTTTAGTCAAAGGAGTCAGGAGCTTCTTAGGATATACTAGCTTCTATAGGAGATTTATTAAGGACTTCTCTATAATCTCTAGACCTCTTTGTAATTTACTTAAAAAAGATTTTGCCTTTGTTTTTTATGATAGTTGTTTGTAGGCATTTAATCTGTTGAAGAAGAAGCTTATTTTGGCTCTAGTGATCATTGCACCTAATTAAGAGCTTCCTTTTGAGTTGATGTGTGATGCTAGTGACTATGTTGTAGGAGTAATACTTGGGTAGAGGAGAGATAAGTTATTTTTTGTCATATACTATGTTAGTAAAACTTTGAATAAGACTTAGAGAAACTATGCTGCAACAAAAAAGAGCTTTTAGCAGTCATAGCTGCATGTGACAAGTTTAGGCCTTATCTAATAGGTTTTAAGATCATAGTATACACGGACCATGTTGCTCTAAAATATTTATTTGCTAAAGCTAATGCTAAACTTAGGTTAATTCGTTGGACCCTACTATTGCAAGAATTTAACCATGAAATCAGAGATAAAAAGAGAACTAAAAATGTGATTACTGATCATTTATCTTGTTTGGAATCTGATTATTTAGAGCTACCCATTAATGAAAAGTTCTCTGATGAACAGTTATATGCAATAGAGATCCAAGGATTACCTTGGTATGCTGATATAGTCAATTACCTGGTTAGCAAAATCATACCATATGATTTCTCATTTCAATAGAAAAAAAAGTTTTTACATGACGTAAAATTTTATTTCTTGGATGAACTGTATTTGTTTAAATGTTGTGCTAAACAAGTAATTAGGCATTGTGTGCCTAAGCCCAAATAGCTTAGCATAATTCAACACTATTAGTGTAAAGAACCAAAAGGCCACTTTGGTGTAGAAAGAACTATAGCTAAGATTTTATCTTGTCGATTTTACTAGCCTAGTTTGTTAGTGATTGTATGAACTATATTATGTCTTGTGCTCAATGCCAAAGGACCAGAAATATTTCTAGGAGACATGAATTATCACAAAATAGCATTCTAGTAATTGAGCTTTTTGATGCATGGGGAATGGATTTCATAGGTCCTTTCCCCTTATCTTTTTCAAACAAATATATACTTTTGGCTGAAAATTATGTGTCAAAATGGGTAGAAGCAGTTGCTCTACAAACTATTGATGCTAGGGTTGTAATTAAATTTTTGAAAAAGAACACATTTTCCAGATTTAGAGTACATATAACTATTATAAGTGACGGGGATTGCATTTTTGCAATCAGTAATTTGAAAAATTATTATCAAAATAGAGTCATTCATAAAATTGCCAACCCGTATCATCCACAAACGTATGGACAAGTTAAAGTGTCCAAGAGAGAAACAAAGTGTATCTTAGAGAAGACTGTTGATACATCTAGGAAAGGTTGGTCTTTATAACTTGATGATGTATTATAGGCTTATAGTACAACTTTTAAAACCCCTATAGGAATGTCTCCATACAAAATTGTTTTCAATAAATCATGTCACCTACCTTTTGAGTTGGAGCACAAGGCTTATTGGGCCATAAAATACCTTAACTTTGATTTACAAATTGCAGGTGAAAAGAGGTTACTCTAGTTGAACCAACTAGATGAGATTAAAGAAGAAGCATATGAAAACACTAGGATATACATGGAGAAAGCTAAGTGATGGCATGATAGGAACATCTAACAGCAGGAGTTTGTACCTAGTCAAAAAGTTTTATTATACAACTCTCGATTGAAGTTGTTTCTAGGTAAGTTAAAATCTTAATGGTTTAGACCATTTGAAATAGCTAATGTTTTTTATTAAGGTACAGTTAAGTTAAAGGCAAGAGACAATCGTACGTTCAAGATAAATGGTCACCTTTTCAAACATTATTTTGAAGGGGAAAATATGGACAGTGACACCACTATCGTAGCGACCGCGAACCTATTATAAGGATCGAAAAAGTCGGGTTAGTGACTATAAATTAAGCGCTTCATGGGAGGCAACCCATATCTAACTATATTAATGTTTTATTTTTATTTCTAATTTTTCCAAAAGAATAGAAAAATTTACTTTACTGTTAGTCTATTTCTTTTCAGCACCTACTTATTTAGGTAGACTCTAGATATTGGTTACTACTCTATACTTTTGAGTAAACTTTTATCTTATATTTGCTCTTTTGTCTTTTTTCATGTTTGTAGAGACAGGTTTGATTTGAAATAGATGCTCTTCTTAATGATATCATGATTGGAATTCTCCTTGTTGTTGAAAATTGGAATCTAGGGAAGTACCAATTTTACAATTTCTATGAATTTTTATTTTATTTTATTTTCTCTTATACATTGAATTAGAGATAGTATGGCCACTATCTATTCCAAAGTAGGGGGGAAGGAAATATAGGAAATGGATTTTGAATTGAATTGAATTGAATATGATGACATTTCGTGCTGGTTTTCATTTATAAATGGCTATACTTTCCTATTAAGTTGAACTTCATTTGTTCTTAAGTATCTCACAATTTTTACACCAAAATTTCGAATTTCTTATTTAGAATCTAGAGATTATATAAATACAAATTGTTGATAGTATCTGATTGTGATTAGCTTGAATAATTAACTTACTATGGTGCCCTACTCACCATTGTTGTGATTTTTGTACTTAGTTAAAATTAATTAGTCAAATTTTTAGGAACCTAATTTACCTAGTTTTTAGCCTTGGAATTTGAAGTTTAAGAGTTAGTCGAGTCCTTAAGTGAAAAGTAAATAGGTTCACTTCTATGAAAGGTTAGTTAGTATATTTTCCTTCTATTTGTTCTAGCAGTACTTTAACACTTAGTGAAAGAGGTAAGTGAAGCTTAATACTTAGTGATTCCTATAAAAGAAGTATAAAAAATCTTAGTGAGCATTCAAAAAGTTATGAAATTAGAGTCTTTACTCCAATAACTTAAGAAATTGAGTTAAGAGTATCTTAACTTAAATGTTAGTGTAAAGAAGAGTCCATAGGGGTCCCTTTAAAACCTAGTCACTTAGGTGATGAGCTCGGGATTTGCCGACTTAATACACTTACTATAACGAGAAGGGTGGAAAGGCAAAGTTTAGTATTTGAACTAAAAAGAAAAAGAAAAAATGAGGAAAAGAAAAATATGGGAATGAAATATGGAAACTTTGAATGCAAATCAAGAAATGAATTAAGGCTTGTAATAAAAAGGAAGAAAACGTAGGGATGGAGCATATAACATATGCTTTCACTACCTTGTTAACTTGTTTGTTAGGATAATTAGAGGGATAATACACCTGTTAATTGTTGTGAAGTTTAAATAGGTATTTTCCCTTCTAGGACTAAGTATCTACTTTTAAAATAGAAATCTTATGCTAAACACTTAGATTAAAATTTGTTTCCTCTATAGTGGCTTATTAATTTCAATTGTAGTACATTAATCACATATTCCAATTTGGTTCAAGCAGTAGACATTATAAATTAGTGAGTCAAAAAGTGTGAAATATCAGATGCTTAGCTTTGCGATGGGAAAATTTGTATTTTCAATGATAGATTTCTTTAGTTCAATTTATTTTACTAGAGGACAATCAAACGTTCAAGTGCAGAGGAGTTGGTAAAGGCATATTTTACTCATATTTTAGTATGTGAATTATGTAGAATTATTATTGATTTTATAGAAATCATTAAGAAATGGAACTTAAGTATTTTCATTTGAATATTTCAAGTCTTAGAGGATTTAGAGTGGAAATACAATCAATGTAAAGGAGTTTTACATAATCAAACGAAGTCCTAATCGATTTATGATAGATTGGAATTGAAGGTAGTAACCCTTGGGTTAGCCTACACCCTACATTGGTGGTGTAATCCCCTCAAATTTAGTCTTTTGAGTATAGAATTAAACTCATGTACTATAGATGATCCCCTTAAGTCAATAGAGTCAATAAAATTTAAAACCAACTAAAATTCCAATTCGAAACCTAAAGCGAATATGAAGAACCTTAAATTATTAATAGAAACTATAGTTTCGTACAAAAACCTTAAACTCTAAATATATGAAACTTTAAGAGTTTATACTTGAAATGTATATAAATACTTGAGATTGTAGTCAAAAGTGATAAAACCCTAAAATTATAACTTTAAGTATATAAAAGTACTAATTCACCATAACTTACTCTAAAACCCTAATTGATAATATATCCTTATTATCTTACCAAATTATTAGTAAAAGATCAAATATAACTGTCAATCATCCAAAAATATATATAATACTAAATTAATCCATTAGAAACTAGTATATTGCATTATAGATCATATGCATCTTCTAATTATATAACTAGGTTAGTATTGTAAAGAGTTAAGTATTTAGTTAATGCTTATATTACATATAGTAGGAATTAGTATCCTAAATGAAATTCTTCGTGATAGTTACATTAGGTAGCTTACCAATTGATGTATATAGGATATAAATACTTAGAGGAAAATTTCATTAACCATTCTTACTAATCATTTCAGTAAATTCCACATTTCTCTTCAATTCCTTAATTTTTCTCCTAAATTTTCCTTAATTACCCCATTATGTACACACAAATTAACCTTAATTTCAAAGAGTTGACTAAGTCAACATATTGACAAAGTCAACAAATATGTCATTGTCATCTAGAGTCTTCTTCCTTTCTCTTTAACTTTCTACACTTTTTTTTTGTCCAATTTTGCCCCCTTTGTTGCCATCCACTTTATCCTCATCTAAACCCCGCTTGTTTTCATTTTCACACATACAGGATTATACAAAACAAAGCTCTTTTCCTCCATCTTCTAACTGTTATCCCCTTTCCCTTTCATCCCTGTCCAAATTTCAAAACTTCCATATTTCAAGGACAAAAGGTATGTTTTATGTGATTCTTCCATCTTAATTAGCAATTAGTTGTATATGTTAGGTTAGTTTTGGAATTCATATGTCATATGTACATGTATGTTAAGACAAATAAGATTCTTATATATATGTACCTAAATGTAGGAATACTTAGGTATAAGAGTAGAATACGTGAGTACATATACTATATGGATACATGTGAGATGCTTATGTGTGAATTTTAGTAAAATACATGGTATAAGTGTAGGTAAGAACACATGTACATATGTTGGAAGATTCTTATACAAGAATATTTTTGATGTACATAACCAAAAATAAGGAATATACTAAGTATACATATATATAACTTACTAATTAAGTCCATAAGATGCAAAAATATGGATTTTATGAAGATTTCTTAAGGAAGTATAGAAGGCATACGAAAATATGTATAAAAATACATATACCACCATATGTATATACGGGTATATGTATGGGAATAAGTATAAGTATATGTATAAGTATAATAGTATACATATAAGTGTGTTAGATGTATATATACACATAATATATGTATAGAATATAAAAGTACATAAGTAAATTACAACACAATTACTTAAATTACTAAAAGATAGTATAGTAAAATAATAAAATATACAATATGTACAAATGTATACATATGTGGGTCAAACTTAATTTAAGCCCATAACACACATCTCAATTTGAGTTAGCCTTATTTAGGTACATACAATAGTAATAATAATGTAAAATCATCTAAATATAGGAATTTAAGGGTTTATTAAATCATTAAGTACTAAAATAAGATATAAAAAAATAGACAATAAGAAAATTTAAGCTTCAATAATTGAAATTTCAATAAATTTAATCCATATCATAAAACATGAGTCTTAATGTCCAAAACGGACATTATTGTGTAAACGTATGTCCGAAAACGATGAAAAATGATTATAAGCTTATAAACATCGAAGATAAAATGAAAAAGTTATACACTACTAAAGATATAAGATAAAACTGAATAGAATAAGTATGATAACTAACTAATAGATCCGTAAACTAATAATAAGGAGAAATAAATAACTAAATACATAAAGGATCTTAACTTACAAATATAGTTACAATTGATCCTACTAAAGTATGATATACCTTGTATATGCTATACTTAGGTTATATTAGGAAACTAAACAAACTACAATAGACTTTTAGTTAACTAAGGAGTTTGATTTCTTAGAATACTTATAAGTTTTATTATCTTTTAGGCATTTCAATATCGAGTTCTAAAAACCCCAAAGGCTTGGAAAATGAGCAATAATCCAGGTGAGGGAGTTCTAATGACCTGCTACTTGTTTATGCGTGTTACTTGTATAATGCTTTGCTACTTGTTGTTGCCTGTATGTCAAAATGATTGTTTTGTTTGTATGCCATCATTTGTGTGATCACCTTTTTAAAATTGATAAATATAAATATCTTACCAGAATAACTAGTTCTATTCGTCGCATGTCTATGACTTAGTAAATGTATGGATGGAGAATGTTAGCTTTGCAAAACTTTGAGGAAAGTATTTTTTTGGAAAAAACTTTTCTAATCTTAAACATATTTTGTATGATTTTGATAAGGATTTGCAGTGCCAGAAATAATATTTTATCACTAAGGCAAAGCTAGCATGGGATCTCCAATTGATAGTGAGAGGACTCGCTTCATTATGCTTGTAAGGCCTTGGATAATTTTGGTTGCGAGAGGACTCACATGTTTATGCCCGAAGGGCCTTGGATGGTGGATAGTCCTAGTTTAAGATCCACCTATTTGGATTGGAACTCTTTTCTTGACTAGGGTAATAGTCAAGTATTGCCTAAAGGGGTGGTGCCCCTAGGCAGCCTTATGTGGATAAGTTGAGGTGCCCTATGCGGTTAAGTACAGGGGATAATCGAAGTGTAAATGACGTAATTCTATACCTTTCATAGTTTCAAACTCCTATGGATGTGTGGCTTGTATTCATCTTACCTTCATTCATTTTGTGTGTAGATAGCTTACATGTGTATTAATAACGTTTGATAACTTGCTTGAACGGTAGTGGTGAGGAATGAACGGTAGTGGTAAGGAATGAACTCATTAAGCTGTTTTATGCTTATTCCCCCTTAGTTCCTTTTGTAGGTTTACTTATGTTAGGATTGGGATAAGTTTCGAGTGCCGAGTGCAAGATGAAAATATATATATTAGTATTAGAATTAGCTGAGTTCTTTATAGATGATACATAAATATCTTTTGTAGAAAATATTTATATGTTAGAATTTAATATAATTTAATTCTTCTTACAGTTATGTAAAGTTGGCATATCTTGTCTTATTATTTGATAGGGGATACTGATTCTCTATAGTTCTAAGGAACTGTGGAATATCAGACATCTATAGTTATTTATATTTATATATTACGATAAATTAATTACTTAAAAAAAATCAGTAACTTTAGTGATAAATCATTTAGAGTCTTGCAATTCCTAACTTGCAAGGCGATTTTCATATCATGAGTATACACGTGCTATGGAAATTTTAGGCAATCTTACTAGGCCCTCTTTAGGGTCTTAATAAGTGGCTTTAGAGCTCAATACTATCGACCTTGACTTCAACAATGCCAGCTTTTAGGAAGACGACATCTATTTAAAAGATAACCTTAGTTTTCTCCATAAGTAGCCAAGTGATTGATATTTTGGAGGACTTTTTCATCTTCTTTAGAATTAGAGAGTCTTAGAAGCAGTTAGTAGATAGTTTTGAATAATTTTTCTTTTGAATTTCATGGATCATTGAGAAGACTTCACTTATTTTATGGAGATCATCTTTGGAGTTTGCAATTGAAGTTTATTCATCATAATTACAGAATTCATGATCTCTATTCTATTTACATTTATGCAATTTTGTGATTTGTTCTTTTTTCTAGTCATGAACTTCTTTACGAATTCAATTGTTATCTATACTTTTATTTTAATTTCCATGTCTGGCTAAGTTTAATTTATGGGAAATTGTTGAAACCTTAGATAGCTAAGATGATGATTGTATTTATGTTATAGGGTTAATAGACGTATGGATAATTTATGATTGCAATATCTATAATTTCAATTATAATTACCGAATTGGATATAATTGTTAGAAACACTATTGATACGGGAGTTGATATAGGGTGTGTTAGAAATTCTTGATTAAACTAATTAGCTAATGTGGAAGCGGTGTTAATTAGATTAATTAGAAATTATCTAAGGATTAATGTAATGTTTCAAGTTAATTATTCGTAAAGACATTAGGGATAATTGATTTAGGACATTAGACGATCATGGCATCATAAGATGTATGATTATAATTTAGAGTTCACTATTAATTAAAGATACGAAAGTTGATCAATTAATTAGAGGTTTAAATCCTTAAGTTTTAAGACATGATAATTTCACTTGAATGACCGTATAGCTATTAATCTATATAATATGATGACAATTGGATTTACATAATTAAGGTGGATTCTATTTTTCTCACATTCTAAATTGATTGCTTAGTTTTAGATATTTTATCACAATTTTCTATTTGACAGTTTTAGAGTAATTATTAGATTTGTTAATTCACAATTCAATTTTGGTTAACTAAATATTGATAAAAACTATCATAGAATTAGTAATTTCTTAGTCCTCGAGGGATTGGCAACCTTACATACTCTTTATTACTTGATTCCAACCCAGTATACTTGTTAGAGTATTCGTGATATTTTATATATATATAGTTTAAGCAAATTGACAACATGTATTTTGATTATATTGGAATTCTTGTTAGTTAGGACTAACTCATGAGACCTCTTTTAATTGTTTATTGTAAACTCCATAATCTAGATTAAAGAAACATAACATATGCCTTTAATTCACTTAGGGTTTAGGAATTAGAGAGGATCAATTTAGTTTATCTCTTGTCTAGCAATAAAAAAGAGAAATCAATTAATCTTAAGTATTTGATTCATAAGAAGGAATACCTAGTGCTTAATTGTATTAAAACTAAACCTATTAAAGACATCTTTGTTATCATTAATTGATATTTATAATTATCTTATTACAACTAAATCTTTAAAGATGTTGAATATCCCAATTTAGAAGGGACTAAGACTATTAATAATTAGACATCATTCCCTATGGGATCAACTTGGTTCTCACCAATTTTATTACTGTATATGAGACCTACTGCACTTGTTAGTAAAAATACACTTTTGTATTTATTATAAAAAGTAGAGTTAGGTTAAGCGTATTAGCCCTAAACAAAACTGTAGGCATGGGTTTGCCTCTCAAGGCTTTGATAGCACCTTAACATCATGCTCTCTATTAGCATGGGTTCACCATCAAACAATCCCCATACCTTCCCAATCCTCAACAAAACAATAGGTAAGGGTTTACCATCACACAATCCCCATACCTTCCTAAACACTCATGTGTATTGAGAAGGGTTCACCAACACATGGCCCCCACACCTTACTTATATCCTAAATCTATCCCTAATCATATTTAAGAGCAACTCCATAAGGGATAATGCCACTTAAGGATCAAAAGGGGTACACCTTAGGATAGCATCCCGAGGTTGAGCTACACAATAAACACATTATTAATGGCCAAATATTTATTAAGTTCATTTTTATTTCTAAGCCTATCAATCACAACCAACAAATATAGTAAACACATACCTAGATCTTAAGCAACAATTGAATCAATTACAACTAAACTTGATTCAACTTCTACACTTGAAATATGTGACAAAGCATAACTTCTTTAGTTTCCAATCCAAATCTCCACTTATAATTCTTTCTTTCTTTTCTTTTCTTTTTTTTTTTTTTTTCATTCTACTCTATCTTAAATTCATATATGTAGCTTAATAGTTGTTATCTAGGGTTTAAAGGTTGCTATGAACTACTTTAAAACGACTAATTAAGGATTAAATATGTTTTGAAAAGTAAGTCTATAATTAATTTTTATGCATTAAAACAATCTGGATTAACTATTTTATTAATTTAATAATAGTCAACAATATAGGAACAAAAAAAGAAATTAATTAATTAAGAATAATGCAATAAGATATGACTAGACAGAAACACACACTATGTACTTAACATACCCATTGTGTATGCCCTCTACACATTTTGTATACCATCTATCCACTTCCCATTTGTTTGGGATCATATGTTCTTTTCTTTTTTTTTTTCTCCTTAGCACTTTAATCCATCAATCCAACACCGATCAAAATCGCTTAATTTAACACCACTTCATAGGAGTAGTTTTAATACATCACCATATCTAAAATCTACCCTTTTGATTTTATCAAATCTATTAATTCTTAACAAAAAAAAAAAACTTAGGTATACTTTCCCAAAATAATAAAAGCAAAGATAAACAACATTAGCAATGGAAAGTGGAAAATACCTTAATTGATCTCTTGTTTTAGACCCATTAAAAAGCTCCAACAGAACTTCTACCTTGCCTTACCTACATAACCTTTTAAGAAAGATCTCTTATTATTTGATTTAGGCATTGTTTATTTTATTGATATGGAAAACATTACTTACCTTTTGCTATGTTTGATGTTTTCTTGATAAGACAATGTTTGGTCATAGAGAGAATTCCCTTAAAGATAGAAAATAGAGCTTAGCATAATGATTTACTGTTTTATTTATAAGTAAGGTTTTTTATTAGGGTTTATACCTATGTTTGGTTTTCCAAAATTGTCTTTACCATTAAAACTTAATTATTTGTATACCCTTACTTTAATAATCATCCTCCTTTAATGATTTTATTAGGTTTTACATTAAAAATACCAATATTACTCATAGTGTTTAATAACTTTGCAAAGTCACCACAACTTTCTTACCAATGGTAGATTAATAAGACTAATAAACAAGAGAATCCACTCTTGAATAAAATACCCTATTGAAGAGTCTCAATAATACATGAGATAACAAATACTGAACCAAACAGATGATCTAAGAATTGTATAAGAGTATTTATACTAACCTAAAAACCCTAAGCTAGTGGAATAATTGCAAATAAGTTAAACATAATTAAAATAAAATAAAAAATCATTTTAAGAGATTTGTTTAAGTAGTTTTAATGGCTAGCAATAGGTACAAGACATATAGTGTTGTTTTGTGGTCATGTGGTGGAACTTCTAAGGGATACACAATGTGTATCCCCACTTAGATGGTCATGTATTGGATTGTTGAAAGTATACAGTATGTGAACTCCAAGAGGCCATGTGTTGATTTCTTGAAAAAGGCATTGCATGCACATTTTATACATGCCTTGTGTTATGTTTTTATTACTATACATGGTGTATGTGACTCCCTGCCTATCAATGCTTGGGTCATTTACTCCACCTCACTTCTTTCATTCTTGGTTTTTCTACTATCTTGGATTCCACTCATAATTCTTAGATCTTCTAAAATTCTGATAAGGTTTTAATTGACCCTAGATCTTATCATGTAGCTTACAACAATTTTTACCTTAGAAGTTCTCTAATATGAGTTTTACACATATATTATTCTAATTTGTAGTTGTACCTTAATGAAAACATGTAACTCTATACCCATATAAATGAAATCCTATATAGATCATAGAGAGGTTTAGTAGTGATAGCTAAGGCAGAGTATGTCAAAATAATACTAATTAAAAACTTTTTGGTCAAATGGCTCGAAAAAGACACATCAATATTTGTTGCTTAGCTATTGTCTACCTTTTCCTAAGGGCATTACAAGTGGTGTTAAAGTGAATCTCCTACTGCATCGATGATTCAGAGATAAACTAAGGTGGATGTTGGTAGACTTACTTCAACTCAATTTAGACCAATGGTCTAAGAAAGGTGGGAAGTGTCATTAGGGTATGAGTCATGACATGCCTCCAAGATGACCTTTAAGCTGTGGATGGTGGGAATGAACCAAGTTATATATAGAAGAGGGGGAAGAATTAGCTACGACTGTAAGGTCTTATAACAAAGACATTGTACATTGTGGGGTATTTAGGGGAGGAGAGCGTTTAGTAGCCTATGTGAATGATGGTCCACATAGATGGTACAGGAGGTTAATTAGTGGTATGTAGGGCTAAGGTAGAATATGTCAAAATATTATTAGTTATGAACTTTTGTCCAAGCAAGTTGAAAAAGGGCTCATTAATGTTTGTTACTTAGCTATTAGCTTCTATATAGTGAGAGAATAAGAAGTAGAGGGTATAAGAAATCTACATATTGATTTTAACATAGAAAACCTCGAAATTTGCTTAGAAACTTAGTGAAAAAATTGAAATAGAAGTATTAGAGTAATACCATATCATAATCAAGTCAAACTAAGTTTTCTCTCAAGTCTCCTTTTCTCAATAATACAACATTACAACATATTTGTAAAGTTTCAAACCTTAACCCTAGTAGCCTATATAGATATTCAACTTAGTGACAAGAAAACTTATAATAGGTAATATAATATTGCTAAAACCAACTTTTGGTTATCTATCAACCTCCTTCAATTAATGACCACTCATTTGGCCATTTAAATTAGTATATGTTGGTTGCTTGACCTAGGTTAGCATTTGAATTTTCATTCTTAGATTAATAGATATTTGATTTTTGTCCATTCTTTGTATTCTTACATGCTTGTGCTTCAAATTAAAGTTTCCTTAAAATTTAAGGTACACACTATTCTAACATGTTTCAAATATTCAACAATTCAATATACTAGTATTCTAATGCTCCACCTGCTTTAAACTCCTAATGTTTAATCTTGCTAACTACCTAACTTCAAGATACCTCATGCATTCACTAACCTATAAGCCTATTGTTGATAGTTGAATTTCCATCATTCGGCTACTCGACTACCTATATGATGAGAGACTCTATTCCCAGCTGTGTCAAGTTACATCAACATCAATAACTTGATTTTCAACTGATGCCGAGTAACGTGGACCAGTATCTGATTTAAATTAAGTAAAGTGTGCGAACAGTTATCACTTGACATGATTATATTATATAACTAGTCACTCTCCCTACATTTTTGGAATGTGTCTGATTAAGAGGCCTTCACATGTCTTGTTAATCATTCTAATAATTGCTGCTTCAAACATGAAATTCACCTATAAATATAAGAAAGAAACACTATAAGGGACATTTGATAACTCTTTACCACTCACTTAACTTCCCTTACAACACTAACTTCGACAACGGAGTGGCTGTACCGGACTGGCCTCAATATTAAGAGCTTTTCCTTTCTTTGTAGGATAATACCAATTACCAAAATCCACCAAAAACGTTTAGCACCATCTATTTTTTCTTGAACACACCATCATGGTGAAAACTAGAATGACTAAAAGTGCAAGTGCCGATACTTTCTCTTAACACCTTTAGGGGGGAGGTAAGCATGCTGACAAACAACATTTGGCCAAATTGGAGTAACTTTGCCTTGACTTAGCCAACTAAAACCAAGAACTAAACAAAAAACATAAAAAGATCCTTAATCTCCTTTATAACAGTATGTACCTAAATCAAAACAAGGAGCATGACGATAATGACACTAAGAATAGTGATGATTCAATCTATTTACGTAAATTGCTAAAAATGTAAGATGAGGTTACTATGAGACCTTCAGTGTCTACTCTTAGGAAACTGACAAGGATAAGCAGCCATAGCAGGTGCATCATGTCAGGCCCTCTCATGTTAACACCCTTGCTACAACAAGTAAGCAGTTTCAGATCAAGAAGAGCCCCCTCATTCTCGAGATTATAGAGGAAATGATACCATGGTACATCAAACTACTGCAATTTAAAACTTATGATGAGACAAAAGATCTTGAACATCATTTGGGGTATTACTGCACTTTGGCCAAGTTGCATAGTTTTAATAATGTAGTAGCCTGTCAAGCTTTTCTCTCAACCTTAAGGAATGTAGCTAGTACATGGTTCAAACATTTGAAGCCAAACACCATTTCCTATTTTGAAGAACTAGCATAAGTGTTTCTTCTGCACTTCCTTGCAAGTATGCTTCCTATTAAGGATTCTTAAATCTTTAACACAATCAAACAAAGATCAGATGAGTCAATTAGAGATTACTTAGCCATGTTTATGGCTAAGATGGTCAAAATCCTAGAATTGGACATAAGTACGGCCTTCAATGCCATAATTGATGAAGTTAAGTCTCATGGAGACTTTCTTAAGTCACTTGCAAAGAATAAATAAGCTGAGAACTTTCACCGAGTTCAAGGCCAAGGCCACCTTATACATTTGACAAGAAGATAACATAGAGGCATAGTGAGAAGCTAATTAGAATAGAGGAGATAGAAAAATTTATAAGAAGAGAAGTGCAAATGATAGACTTAAGACAGATGATGATCAAAGTTCAAATGCCAAGAGAAAAAGACCAAGGATTCCAACATATTCATCCTACATACCTATCAATCGTCCAATTTTAGACATATTGATGGAGGTATGTAGGTAGAGAAGCATTCTACAGTAGCTAGAAAGAATCAGAGGAAATTCGTCAAGGAGAAATTCCAATAAGTATTGCAATGTGCATCACAATAAAGGCCATAATACAGACAAATGCATCTAACTTAAGAATGTAATCGAAGATGTAATTCAATGTGGGCATTTACACAAATTCTTAGAACATTATGCTAAGAATACTAAGAGACAGTCTCAAAGGAGACATGAGGAACAGGAGAATGACACTTAGCCAACTATTGTCAAGAGAGATGGAAGGGATAGGAGTTCCAATAGAGCACCCAATAGAGTAATTAACACTATTGTCGGCGGACTTGCTATAGGCTAGTCATGCTCTTTGAGTCTAAGTAATGCCAAAAATTATGTTTACAATGTTCAAGGCAAGAAAGTCAAGATTGACAATACAATCTCTTTTGTGGAGGAAGACTTTGAGGGCATCTAGAGCTCGCATGATGATGCGCTTATTATTAGTGTGAGAGTTGCTAACTTTAAGGTCAAGAAAATTCTTATTGACACTGAAAGTTCGGTAGACATCATTTTCTAGTATGCTTTGGACCAGATGAGATCAAAGATCAAAGCATAACTAAGATCTTATAAATATGATTTGTATGCCTTTAACAATCAATTTGTTTGGGTAGTTGGAGTGACCTCTCTACCAATTCAGATTAGAGATGGCGAGAATGTCGTAAAAGATAAAGTGGAATTCCTCATCGTTAAATGTTGGTCCCTGTACAACATGATCATAGGTTGGTTCTGTCAACATTTATTCGACATTGTCCCTTCTACTGCACATCTCAAAGTTAAATTCCCTAATTTTAAGGGCATCAACGTATGCAAAGGGGATCAATAGTTAGCAAGGTCTTTGTACATGAGGGCCTTAAGACAAGAAGAGGTATTTTAAGTAGAGACCTAACCAAAAGGAAAGTTAGTTAGCATAGAAAGTGCTAAGAATGATACGAAGGAAACAACATGACCATAGGTTGGTTGTGTCAACATTTATTCGACATTATCCATTCCATTGCACATCTTAAAGTCAAATTCCCTAATCTTAAGTATGTCAGCGTATGCAAAAGGGATCAATAGTTAGCAAGGTCTTTGTACATGAAGGCCTTAAGACAAGAAGAGGTATTTTAAGTAGAGACCTAACTAGAAGGAAAGTCAATCGGCATAGAAAGTGCTAAGAATGATACGGAAGAAATCTCTTTAGGAGATGACCCTGGGAAAATGACAAAGATAGGGAAACCTTTGCCAGTAGACATTTATCAAAGTTTGATCAACTTCTTGCAAGTCAATGCTGATGTATTTGTATGGTCCCCTTTGGACATGCCGAGTATCCCTAGAGACATTATGGTGCATAAGCTACAAATTGATCTAAGCGTGAAGGTAATCCAATAAAAGAAAAGCCATTTTGCCTTTGAGAGACAAGCAGCCATAAAAGAAGAAGTCCAGAAGCTATTAAAGGTAAGATTCATTTACGAAGAGCCTTATTTGACTTGGCTAGCCAATTGTATGCTAGTCAAGAAGTCTAACGGTAAGTGACACATGTGCATAGACTTCATAGATCTCAACAAGGCCTGTCCTAAGGATTATTTTCCACTGTAAAAAATCGATCAAATGGTAGATACAATCATTGGACATGCGCTGCTTTCTTTTATGGATGCTTTCTTAGTTTACAACCAAATTAAGATGGAAAAAGAGGATGAAGTTCACACGTCATTTGTTAGAAATTTTGGAACATACTGCTATATGGTGATGCCCTTTGGGTTGAAAAATGCTAGTGCAACTAACCAGAGACTTGTTACTAAGATGTTCAAAACCCAGATCCATTAAAATATTGAAGTATATGCTGATGGCATGATTGTGAAGAGCATAATAGAGGATCAGCATCTTACTAATCTTAAGGAGATGTTTGCAACTCTCAAGAGATGCAACATGAAGGTTAATCCATAGAAGGACGTCTTTGGCATGACTTTGGGAAATGTTTTAGGATACATGGTGACTCAGTGCAACATTGAAGATAACCTGAGAAAGATTGAGGTGATAATAAACATGAAATCTCCTCGTAAAGAAGTACAGGAACTGACCGAGCGAATAGCCACCCTTAATTGGTTTGTGTCGAGAAGTGTGGATAGGTATGCAGAATTCTTTAAAATCTTAAAGAGTCTGGAAGAGTTCAAATAGTTCGATGATTGTGAAAGGGCTTTCAATGTTCTTAAAAAATTCCTTATGTCACCCTCGAAACTCTAAAGACCTATTTTTGTAGAGAATTTATATTTGTACTTATCGGTCAGCTGCTGAGCTCTTTCTTTTGTATTAGTCCGAATTAATCATAAGGAGCATTGACTTGTTTATTACGTGAGTCATGTCTCGCAAGGGCCAAAGCATCGATACATGAAAATTGAGAAGTTTGTTTTAGCAATGGCTTTCTTGGCAAGGAAATTAAAACCATATTTTGAGGCTTACCAAATCGTAGTCTTCACTATTAAGCCACTATGGTAGGCATTGCAATGGCCAAACTTGTTTGGGAGAATGATGAAATATGCCCTAGAGCTAAGTGCTTATGGTGTATAGTATAAACCCAGAACGACATTAAAAGCCTAAGTGCTGGTAGATTTTTTGTTTAAGTTCATTAATGAGGAGGATAGTGTGGATATTGCCAAGAGACCTATATGGTACCTTTATTGAAATGGTTCTTCCATAAGAGAAGGAAGTGGTGTGGGCCTTATTCTTTAAGGCCCCCACAATGTCAAAGTTAATTATGCTTTAGAATTTGGATTCTCAACTAACAACAACAAAGTAGAATATGAAGCTTTAATTGCCGAACTAAAACTGTCAAAAGAGATTGGTGCTAAGAAACTCAAGTTATCTTTGATTCGCAACTAGTGGTGAATCAAGTAATAGGAAGTTGCATAGTAAGGGAAGAAGAAATGAGCAAGTACCTGTTGGTAGTATGAACAGTAGTAGAAGAATTTCAATCTTCAAGGTTTTGAGAAGTAAGAATATTACTGCCAATAAGTAGTTAAAGTTAGCTAATATGGCATTCGTTGACTTAAACGAAAAAATTTTTGTTGAATTTCTACCACAAAAAAGTTTATCCATTGTCTTATAGAGCTATGAATTAGCTCCTTACTAGAAAGAAGATTCTTGGATGGATCCCCTTATAGATTATTTGAGAGAAGGCACCCTCTCTAATGACAAGAAAGAAGCATGAAGATTGGTTTATCAAGCTACAAATTACAAGCTAATAGATGGTCAGCTATATAAATGCGGCATATCATAACCCTATCTTTGATGCCTTTCTCCTAGAGATGCCTAGTGGGTATTATCTAAACTATACAGTGGCATATGTGGTAACCAAGTGAAAGCATAGACATTTTATGTTTGTGCATTGTGACTTGACTATTATTGGTCGATTATGAAAGAAGATGCAAGAATAGCTATTTGGCATTATCCACAATGCCAGAAGCATGAGGTACCAAGTTACGCACCTTCAACTGAATTATGTTACTTATCTAATCCTTGGTCTTCTTCCTAGTAGGGTTTAGGTATTCTTAGACCCTTTTCGAATTCTACAACCTAATGACAATTTATTATTGTTGTTGTAAATTATTTTACAAAATAGGGAGAAGCTGAGGTAATGGTGAGGATCATTGACTGGAAAGTAGAGGCATTTGTTTTCAACTCCATAGTATTGAGATTTGGAGTTCCTTTTATGATAATTATAGACAATGGCCTACAATTTAACAACAACAAGTTTTGAGCATTTTGTAAGATGCAACATTTTCTTGAACTACATACCTGTAGCATACCTTTAGACAAATGGATAAGTTGAAGCTATTAACAAGATCATCTCGTACAGCTTGAAGAGGAAAGTTAATCAAGTTAAGGGGAGATGAGCTAATGAACTATCGGATGTCTTATGGGGATATAGAACCACCTATAGAACTGCAATAAGGGAAACCTCCTTTAAGTTAACATACGGCATGGAAGCAGTTTTGTTGATTAAGTTGGATTTGCCTAATCTAAGAATGCAGAATTTTGATGTAATGATTAGTCAAGTTGGATTAATAGCAAATTTGGACACCATTAAAGAAATTAGAGATATTGTAAGAGCAAGGATTGCAACATACCAATAGAGAGCAGCTAGTATTACAATAAAAAAGTAAAGCATAAGGCTTTTCAAGATGGGAACTTGGTTTACCAAAAGCTGAAATCAACTAGCGTGCAAGAAAGTTAAGGGAAGCTCGATGCAAATTAGAAGGATCTTGTCAAGGTTCGGGAAGTCATTAGTGAGGGGGCTTATTGACTAGAAAGGTTGGATGGATTAATCATCCCTCGAGCATTGAAGCTTAGAATCTGAAACTCTATTTCAATTGATTACCTAGTTGATGTTCATTTCCATTTATCTTATAAGGCGACAACCTACTTGCTTATAAGGTGACAACCTACTTACTTGTAAGGCGATAGCCTACTTATTTGTGAGACAGTTATATTTGAAGTTTTATTTTGTTTCTAGAACTATTTATGACTGACGAGTTAATATGTTCAAACTGTACGGTGAACGAACTGGCATATGTTTAAGCTTTTCACAATTAACGAACTTCAAAAATCAATCCTACTACCAAGTAAAACAGCTGGTCCAAGTCTCAAATGGCTAATGGACAATGTCTATAAAAGATGCAAGAAAGGCATATGAAATTTAACATGCTAAAAGAATTACGCATATGAAGTAAAACATGCATATTTAAAAGAAAAAAAAAAGACAAAAATCGTACATGCCGGTAAAATACCGTGCATGAAATAAAACATACTAGAAATCAAAGTTATACAGAAAGTGTTTTTCATTCATTGCAATATGATTACAAATATTTGGCCATTCGGCCCAGAGCACTACATACAAAGAATTAGAATTACAAGATAACACTATAGCTTATTTTTAGAGTGAGTAGAAGCAATTTTTGGATTCGAGGCTGGGGCCTTCTTGGAGCATATTTCTTTTTCGACACTTAGGGTCTCAGAATAGGTGAATTTTTCTTTTCATTCATAGGGGATTTCCTTTGACAGGCATTCTTCATCTTCCCTTAAATCCTCAACACAAGCTTCGTTATTAGCCCTCTTATCAATCTCGATGCTTAATTTCTCACCATTGTCCTTGTCATAGCTGCTGACTATCATCAATGTCGATGAAATCTAAGCAAGAGAGATCATAATCGGGGTGAAGCTTAAGGATTTCCTCTCTTCCCACCCAGACCCCCTTTAATAACTTCTTCCATAATAGTCTCTCATATTGTTGACTGGGAGTGATGATATCTAATGCCTCTTCAGTAGAAGGTCTTCTCTTCACAGTCTTCTCCAACCCGGCAACATAGCTTTGCAACCTTGCGTTGTTGATCTTCAACTCCTTAATTTGCACCTTAAGCTTGTCCTCCTCATCGCTTATTACGCAAAGAGTACAGCCCAGACCCCAATACTCTTCTTTTTTCTTCTGCAGCTCCTCTTTCAATCCTTTGGCTTCCTTGTATTGCTCTTTAACCTTGCCTTTAAGGCTTGAGACTTCATCAACAGTCAAAGAGTGTGCCAATTTCTTGGTAGCCATTTCTTCCTAGTACTTTTTGACCTCCATTTCGGCCCTTATTCTTGTGTTTTTGATAATAATAATCTAGGCCTTTGAGAAGTTATATGCATCTTCAATTTTCTACAACAAGATGATGTAGAATAATGAATATTCTAGATGACTTAGCAAAATACATGAACATTATTATTGCTATTACCTTTTTCATCTCTTTGTCAACCTTGTCCAAAGCCATCAAAATGTGGCTGCTTATTTGAAAATGAACAGGAGTGTTAGCAACTAAATAAACCCTATAGTTAAAAGGATGTAATAGATACTTACATCATACAGCTTGGCCATGATATGAGCCTTATTATGACTGTTGATCTTGTCGACATCTTTCTTTGCGATCTCTTTGTCCTTAGGAAGAATAATAGCTTCCATCAATGCCAAAGATTTTGTGCTATGTCCCAAGGCTAAGTCTGTATGCAAGATGGTATGGCTCCATCACAAGATGAAGTACTTGCTGACCTCCATGTTGGGGATGAATTCAGTACTATTGATGCCGAGAGCTTTGTTGCACATGGCCTCTTTTATCCTCTTATCCAACTCTTTAGACCTCTTGGCAAGCGATTGGCCAATAAGTTCCTTCCTAGGTCTTTTATTATTAGTGCTCAGCACTACCTCTACCATTAGTGACGACCCTTTGACAGCTGTAGTAGCTGTAGTAGCTTTAGCCTCTTTTTAGAGTTAGGTCTCTTGACTACCCTTTCTTTAATCTACAATAGATGGAATATCTTAAACTTGAAGTGCCTCGGTATGTGGGGCTTCGACTAATCTAGGCTTCTCACTCCTTTTTTAGTTCTCAATGAGTTGGGAAGTCTTCTTTTGAGCTACCACCTACTTCGTTGCACCTTCCTTTGCTGCTTTCTTTACAGTAGTTGGCTGAGTGGTAGTGATAGTGGTCACGTGCTTATCAACTTTTGATTTCATAGCCTTGGCTTAGGCCAATAATTTGGTGGGATTCACCTCACCAGCACCTATATCTACAAATGAGTAGACATATTAATATTAATGCAAGGAAAATGAACAAACTTACATTCTTCATACCAAGCAAGGCTCAAAGGCAACAATTCTTCCCTTAAATCATGAGAATGGCTTTCCTCTTATAGTTACATTTGGCACAACGGTTACTCATTAGCATACCTTCCTTCTCGAAAATGATTGGCTCTCCACTTTCATAACGCCTTATTATCCTCTCAACATCCTAAAAGAACATTTCTCCTTTCCTAAATCTTCTTTGCCGTAGCAGCATCATTCGACATCAACTCTATGTCTTTAGTGTAGATTGGCTCAGTCCAGAGAGTCTAGAAATCCAATTCCTCATCTAAAACTTTTGACACGAATTTATAATGCCACTTATGGATCTTAGACTCTAACCCATCCATAAACTTCTGCCTATGCCTCATAATAGCAAAGTACTAGCCATTAGGTTGCCTCTTAATTATAAAGAAGTATCGGAACAGTGGAGGTGTAGACCTAACTTTAGCCTCTTTACAGATTATTTTAAAAGCTAATAGAAGTCGATATGTATTTGGTGAAAACATACTAGGCACGACTCGAAAATAATTGAAGAACTGCTTGATGAATGCCATGAAAGGGAAATGTAGTCCAAAATCAAGATACTTTAGATAGATGTGGAACTCATGCTCTGTCAGAAAAGACATTCTTTCCTCTTCTCTCAGCCTCCTAAGATTCCATGCCC
Source organism: Lumnitzera littorea (assembly GCA_024138015.1). Classification (NCBI taxonomy): domain Eukaryota; kingdom Viridiplantae; phylum Streptophyta; class Magnoliopsida; order Myrtales; family Combretaceae; genus Lumnitzera; species Lumnitzera littorea. The sequence goes on from JAMXBB010000009.1 coordinate 42,943,831, forward strand.
TTAGAAGGTCTTGCTAGTACTTGTTATATTCTGAAACATGGACCATATTGGCGATACTAACTGCTCCATCTAGCAAATCATGGAAGTAAACTATATTATTGTACAGATACCTAGCCACATATTTTCCCTCCTTATCATCTAGGTAAGTATTTGCTACGAGGGAATTGATTCAAGCGAGTTTGTCCCACTGCTCCACCATGCTATTAGTCGAACTACTCAAGGAATATGTCGTCTCACTCCTTTTTTTTTTAGGGGGGAGGGGGTTTGGGGAGAAGTAACCTCAATCTCTATTGTTTCAAAATTTGAAAGGATAAGTTGACAATTATGTTACAAACCATACTTGATTGGTTTTAAATTCACAATGTTTAAAGAGTTTGAATTTGAAGACAAAATATCAAAAGTAAAAGAAAGCTTGTGAATGTGATTGTAAAGTCTAATTCTACTATCGAAAAACTCTTAAATGCTTTGTTGGAAATGATGTGTTGAATAGAAGATGGCATAGATTATTGATGCGTGTTTTGAGACAGTGACCCAACGGTTGTCAAGGCTTTGACAGTTTTTATGGCCTATGGTATTATTATGGCTAATGTGACAGTTGTCATTCATGCCATCACTTAAGCTTCTAATAGGCAGGAAAATTGAAAGTTGTGAACTTTCACATTTGACATCATTCATCTCATGAAAATCAAAGAACTTTTCTGATTACTTAGCATTTGGGAAATTATTCCTTACTTAACCCTACAAAACATCAAGATGTTTACTCCCTTAGCCGAATACTCGACCATGGGAGTTGGGGAGTAAATGTTGATAGTCGAATTTCCATCACTCAACTACCTACATAACAAGAGCCTCTACTCCCAACTGTGTTGAGTAACATCAACATGAGAAATAACTCGATTCTCAACTGATGCCGAGTAATGTAGACTAGCATCTAATTTAAATTGAGTAAAATGGTGCAAATAGTTATCACCTGACACAGTTATATTACATAATTACCTACTCTTCCTATATTTCTAGAATGTATCTAATCAAGAGGCCTCCATGTGTCTCATTAATCATTTTGATAACTATTGCTTCAGATATGATATTCGCCTATAAATATGGGAAAGAAACACTATAAGGGACATCTAATAACTCTTTACCACTTACTTAACTTCCCTTACTCTCATTCACTAACTTAGGCATTGGAGTGGCTACATTGAACTAGCCCCGATACTAAGAGCTTTTCCTTTCTTTGCAAGATAATTCCAATTGCTAAAATCCACTAACAACACCTATCATGCAACAACCATATGACATGATCATCTACTCTAAAACTCTTAACTAGCTACAAAGTTAATTGGTACCACACCTCTTCATTCACTTTGCACATCTGAAGTCACTACGTAATCCTTAGATATCTTAAGCTTCATTCTTTAGTGGACTTTAGTGGCTTCTTGTTAAATTAGGTGAGATATCTAAGACACAATGTTACTAATAGGTATAATATCTTATTATGACTCTTACAACTCTTGATTAATGGATTTCCTAATCACTTTCTCAATGCATGCTTTTATTTTACACTCACCAATATTAGTAAGAGCCTATATATTTACACCTTATATTCAATAACCAATGCAAAGCTAGAGCTCATCGTTGTAGTGTTAGCAAGTTGTTAGACATAATTCCTCTTATAACACATAAGATCGCCATAGGAAATCTATATACAATTAAATTTCGCTATCTATAATAAACACTAATGTCTAGAACATGGATCTATAAAATATTATAGGACAATCTAGCCATATACCTTATTGTTGTGATACAAGTGTAAGTTAGGTGACCAAAAAAAGGGGGGGAAAGGCAAATAACCTCTCTAAACTTTAACTTGGGTGCAAATTGACCTCTTAGGCTTTCATAGTGTGCTTTAAGACCCTTAAACTTTGAGCTAAGAACAACCAATTGGTAATAAGCAATCATAGTTTAGGCTAGATATTTAATTAGTCAAATTGTCTATATTTATATATATAAAGTCTAACCTAGCAATCACAAACAACATACAAGTATTATGTACCTAGAATCCATCGAAAGAACTTGATCATACTCTAGCTTAGGAAGATAAATTTGTAAAGAATGAAAGATAAAATTACCTTAGCAAGATTCTACAATTTTTTATAGACTTTCTAAGGATTTCAGATAGGAATTCTAGGCTGGAAACAACTACACTAAGGTTAGAAAACAAAGAGAAACAACTATAGGAATCACGGTGGGAAATTACACTAATAATTGTTTGTTAAAGGTCAAGTACAAGTGCATACTCTAGATCATAGCTACAAACTTGGCATGCTTTACCATGGAATGGTTATATCTTAGATCATAGCCATGAACCTTGGTCATGATCCTCTTGACCATAATTTTCTCCAAAATACTTTACATATAATGCTCCAAAAAGGATTATAGTCATGATCACACTTATGATCTTTGATTGTGATCTCGCTACTTCGATATCTCTTTCTTCTCTTTCACTAAAAACACATAAAAAAGAAAACCTTAGTCTGAAATCCTAATCTCATCCTCATTCCAAAACATCATAAGTCTCCACATTTTTAACCAAAACTCACATTAAAACACCTCCACAACATATGTAGATCTATGAATTTCACTAAAGATAAAGATTGTGAAAGAAGGAATAGGTTTCCTTAAAACTTGGTAGAACCATAAACCAATCTTTTGCTTTTTCCTTAGTTTAGATTATTACACAACCTTAGAAAATAAATGTAGCACACTTGGATTTAATTACATGCTCTTAATCTGTAATTGATTTATTACTTACCACCAAATCCTTTTAAGGTTGCGAGAGTCTCATGGTTTCACATTTCACCAATGCTTTCTTCTTGCAATGCTAGCAAATTCACACTTAGACTTGTGATCTTTAGATAAACCCAATAAAATCTTATGAGATTTCTAGCCTTACCTCTAGATTTTGCAAAGTTTGCCATTAGGGAGTCTAAGGCTTCGACTAGAGGAGAGTAAACCCTAGATAAGAATGAGAATGGGCACTATGGTTTCACTTTTATGAGGTCTTTTATTGGGCAAGGATCTTTTCCAAAAATGCTCTCACATAATTATTAAATAAAGTATAATATGCTGTTGCTTTATATTCAACCCTTTTTTTTTCTAGGTGATTACATGGACCCCCTTCATACATAGCAAAAATAACCTCTACTTTGATACCAATACAATTTTTCAAAGAAAATGGTCGTATGCAACAATTCTAATTTCTTTTAAAGATATAGTCATTTTTCCTAGAAACATTTATATTAAAACATTATTGGACACACTTAACTAGTACCATCAAAGTCTTCTAATGAAGATCTACTTACTCATCATATTCCATATTTCTAACTACTAACCTAGTGCATTCATCAAGCTAAATTAAATGGGTTTCCTGTGTCTCCCCACTTGTTACAAGTCAAAATTTTTGTATCTATTGAATTTATTAATTGTTATATTTTCTTAGCAGCTCTTTAGTGTGTAAAAAATCAACTCACAAACCCATGATTCGATGTCCTTTATCAACATTGCTTTGTTACTAGTTTACATAAATTTGCTCTAATACTAATCCATAAGGATCTTATCTAAATTCTAATTATAGATTATAGAGTGTACAAAATGAGAAATGAAAATGTAAAATGATCAAGAAATTTTCATATACATTTAATGAGCCAAACTTAACTATATGACTACATACTTATTCATTAGTGTGGCATCATGTTATAAGTTTCTCTCTTACAATTACACAGTGCAACTATGATATTGAGTCATATCAAGTTTTGCTCAACTCAATTATTTACATACATATACACACGTGTCATGCCCCAACTAAAGGTGATAATAGACAACTCCATTGTACACTTATATCATAACATGAGCATCTAGGGCTTAATAGCTAACTAAAAAAATTAAAAAGAAATCGTCAACTCTTTATTTGGTTAATTTTCATAGATAGGTAGTTCATTCAACTCTTACTACTGGATAGAGTCTTCCCCCCGACC
>JAMXBB010000009.1:42950859-42961868 GCA_024138015.1 Lumnitzera littorea
CCCCAAAAAAAAAAAAGAAAAGAAAAGTAAACTAACTATCCATTTGCTTAGAGCATTCATTGTAAAAAATTTTGAAATTTCATTAAAATCTAAATTCTCTATTAACTCTTCTTCATAATAATACATCTCATCAATAGCATCATCCCTACCACCATAATAGAGGTCATATCACAAAAATCATAAAAATCAATAATCTTATACTCATTAGATTAAATCAAACCCTAAGTGGATGAATGGAAAAGCCAAGCACAAAAATCACTGTATGCATACACATGCATATGTTGCAATATATACAACGTAGTTAATTTGAATAGAACAACACAATACATCAAATACATCCAGGTAAATTTAATTGTTATATAATAATTATTTGATGAAAAATAATCTAAGAATAAGAACCTAAGGGTCATTTTATAAAATGTAGACATATATATACTCCTAAGAGTCATTTTTTATTATAAACCCTTATACTCCCATGAGTTTTTTTCTTTGAATTCTTTTGAGTTTATGGAATTTATTAGATTAATGAGCCTATGTAATCACATTGATTTCCAAGTCTTTTTAATTATATTATGTATTTATTTACTTATTTATTCATTTGTCCATTACCCTCCTCTCCTAACCCTCCTTTAATTATTGCCTTCTTCCTTTTTAAACAAAAAAAATTTATGAGTAGATTTAAAAAATGTAGAGTAGGTCTCGTGGTTTCATTTTACAAATGTACTTTCTAACTAATCCTAGTTTCTAGAAAAAAAAAAATTAGAATTTTGATAGGTACAACCAACAAACAATTTAACTTAATGGTAGATGTGGCTTTAGTTTATTTGATTCTAATCCTAAGATGCATAACCAACAAATAACAATATCTTACATACTTAGTTCTTGCTTGAGATCTTTACAAAAGTCAAAATAATTTCTTAAGCCATTTATGCAACTTTTGTATGATTCACTTGTCCTTAAAGTAGAGATAACTTAGAAAGAGAGGTAGGGAAGATGAATAGGCATTCTTTAGATGCTCAAGTACAAAAGTGATGAGTAGACTAGCTCTAGACAATCATCCCTGCTATTATGAGACCTTGTGGTTAAGTATCTCACATAGATTGTAGAAGATCGTGATACTAGTTTATAAGGCTATAATTGTGAATATTTTGTTAACATAAGTTTAAAACTTTTAAGGTAAGTTGAGTATTCTTTGGATGCTTAACTTACAAAAGTGTTGGCTTAATTATTCATTGTTTTTGGCTTGAGGTATTGCAAATGGCATTAGAGCAACCCTTACTCGTAAGTAGAAGATTTGGGTTTAGCTCCAGTTTAGATAAGAGCTCTAAAGAGAGCAGGGAGTGTCATCGGGATGGTGACTCCTAGGATGCCTTCAAGATGACCTATTGATAGTAGGTAGCTTGAACCGTACACTGAAAAGGGGGAAGATTTGGGTCCACTTGTAAGGTTTTGTGATGAGGATGTTGCATGTTAAGGGGAGAAGATTCTAAGACCCCATGATTAAATATCCTACATGGATTATGGGAGATTGTGGTACTAGCTTATAAGACCATGGTTGTGAACAACTTATTAGCACAAGCTTGAAACTTTTGAGTTAAGTGGTTGAAATGAGCTTATTAGCATTTGTTGGCTTAGCTATTCATTGCTTTTAGCTTAGGGTGTTACAACTGTTCTTGAAGAAATGTTGCTTGTTCTTCACTTTAGGCACTTATTTGATCTTTGAGAGCAAAAGCTTAACATCACAATATTTATTTCTCTAATATTTGAAATATGTATAACAAGAAGGAGCCCTTGTGTATTGACAAAGTTTAGCCATCAACAATATCCATCATATTGCATTGGTGAACGAAAAAGATGAGTCTACCTCTTAATGGATTCCTTCATGGGCTTTCCTTGAATCTAAGCCTATTAAGTGCTTCTTTTAGTACAAGAGTCTACTTGATAAAAGTTGAGAAAAAATGAATTGGTCAAATGATCCCTATTAAAAGCTCACCAAATGAAATCTCTTTTAAGTCTTTTAAAGTTCCTACACTTCACTCTTTAGGCCTTATCATTAACCTAAGGAGCCGAGCCTAAGCTTATAAACAAAAAATCTTGTAGTAGATTCTTTTAGCCTCTATGTTTTATCCCCTATTCACTCCTTCGAATAATATTAAGGGGGTTCAAGCACCATTACATTCTTCAAACTACTAAAGCATTGCTTGACATGTATTGTATAACTATTGTATAGTTATCAAGCACATTTATGTTGTTGAAAAATCTACTTGTTAATTAATCATACTATATGAGCCTAGTAGCTACATTACAATGGTAAAACTATTAGTTGTATGCATCACCTTAGGCTTGTTAAAATTTATTAACCCCTAAGGTAATGTATGCATATGTGTGTGCATGTAACATTAATGATCTATGAACTTGGTTTGAGTTGATTTATTTATTTATACATATTATATATATGTTTGTAAATAAATACTGTGAGACTCTATAATTTTAGCAACTAGGATCAAACGCCTAATATGGGAAATGTAAGACTCGTACTTTTCTAATTAGGTTTTAAGTAGTCAATTTAGAGCATTAGCAAGGATAGCCCAAAGAAGTTGAGATTTTATGTATAGGCTAGGCATATTATTCAAAGAGATATCATGGACATAAATTTTGAAAATATAATAAAATAATAATACTAAAAATGTAATAGTAGTAGATTTCAATATAGTATTTTATAATTATCAAAACCCAAAGAATTAAGCCTCGATAGTTAGTAGACTCTTAAAGATAAATTATATGGATATGAAAATTGTAAAAATGATTTGAAATTTTAAGTAGTAAATATATATATATGTTAAGCATAATTATAATGTATAAATACATAGGCATAATTACTTAAAATACATAATTATATGTAAAATAGGCTAAACTAATATGAAAAATGGTAAATAAATAATGGAAAAATAATGGCACATTAGGGAAAATCATGGTAAAGGCATAACAAGCTGGGAATTTAGTTAGACCAAGTATGTGAGTTACAAATATGAAATCAAGACACCTACACTAAGGTTTGTGATAAGTGTTAATCGGGAAAAATTAGCTAAATCCTCACATTAGTTAATAGAAAATCCCAAACAACCCTTCCTTGACAATTTTGGTCAGTTAGCATTTTGAGAAAAATCATTAAGAGTGGAATTAGGCTTGAGAAGGGAATTAAGAAAAATTTACAAAGTATAGGGCAAACTTAAGCATTTGTTGTTTCGTGGGTTTTGGTGATTATTATTACCAAAACCATGCCATCATCTTATTGGAGCAATGGCATTAATTTTTATAAACATACCTTCATTACTAGGTGGTGGCCTAAAGCCCAAATTCTGGTCAGACATAAAATTCCATCTAATTTTTATAATTTTTATATAATTAGTATACAAATTCCAAAAATTATGAAACTTGTTTTTCTAAGCATATACAGATTCTTTAAAAATCACATCCTGGCTATCGATCTTCAATTGCATTTTCGAAAACCCAAGTAATGTAGTTTTGGCTTGAATTTTTGTGTGAAAATTCCTCAAATGATTGCTTTTAAGCTATGTAGTCAATTTTTCAAAATGCTATATTTTAACTTTTTATAAAAATTTCTTTTTATCAAAATAGTGAGCTATTAGCATTTTCTTAAGAAATTCTTGATTGAACTCAATGTAATCTTAATGTAAATTAAGAAATTAGTAGTTTTTGATGATGTTCAATAGAGTGGAACTTCAGATCTTTGATAAAAACTTTGTTACAAGTTGGTTATTGAGATTTAGGGCTAAATTGCACTTTTTCCCCCTACTAGAAAGTATACGTATAAGTGCTAAAATTAATTTGTATAAATGTAGCTTGGAATGGATGTGGCATGAAACAAATGTTTGGTGATGACATTGAAGTGTTGACTAAGTATTTTTGTTATTGAATTCAAGGATTGAGCAATGGTGTGAAGTGAAGTTGAGAAGTATAAGAATCACAAAAGCTATGTCAATGGTAGTTTGGTATAGAAAACTTAACTACAAATAGGAGTTAAAAGAATTGCTCTATTTAAAACTCTAGAATCTACTTTAGGTCAGAACTTAAGTCAAGGGTTCCTTAGCCTAAAATTTTATATTAAGCCTAAAGTCAGAACTTAAGAGAAAATCTACACTACCTAAATCTTACAGTATATATAACCTAAGAAGCATATTTAGCTTAAATGAAACATATACCTTAGTCTTAAAATGAACTCTTATTTCCTACTATTAACATAAACTAAAGTTGATATGTTGAATGTTTAGGGATAATTGAAGAAGATAAGGTCAATTACGAACATTAGGCTAGCAATAGAGATTTAAAGTAAGTACGATCAATGCTTTATAGCATTTTTAAGTGTTATTTTAAAATACTTGGAGACTTTAGTATGCTTTTGCTTATGGTTGTAATTTAGTTGTTTATGCATGTACTACACATATGCTTGAATATTGATATGCTACTATGAAGGCTGAGCTCTATGATGTATTTGTTTTATGTATATTGTATTGTTTAGATTGTTTGAAATTAGTATATCACCCCAAAACGAATCAACTTAAACTCGGCTTAGTCTCTAACCTAACATGTATCGGAATTCATTAGGGAAAACATCTAGTATTATAAAGCCAAACACGAACCTTTAATGAAGATAGTTGAATAGTCCTTTTCCTACCCATAGTCAAACTAAGTGATAGGAGAAGAGGTTATAAAATAGTTAGGGATAGTGGTTTGAAGGTAAAATCTCGAGTGGAGGGTTTTTTTCATTGCACAAGTACTGGTTCAACTTTGGTTTGTAAGTGTATGACCTCAAACTCCTTAACTTAGATTAGAGTGAAAGCAATTTCTTTAATCTAATAATAGACCGAACAACGCTATGTGATGACACTTGCTTATTCATACATTTCATATGATCTAACTAACTTGATTAAATCCATGATTGTTTTTCTACTAAATACATACTTTTTATGGGGCATTTTGTTAAATAAGCCACAAGCTTATATTAACTAATCTAACACTTAAGCTCATGTCCAATAACCCAATTTAGGTACAATTCATTCTCATCCACTACAAATATGGAACAAGAACTCTAGATAAAGGGAATCTCTCTCTCTCTCTCTCTTATTTTATCTCTCTTACAATTTTATTCCAATATGAGAGGGTTGACTTAGGCACCACAGCCATATTTTGTTTTACAATACCCACATATTGGATTAGAAAACCACTATTAACACATCTACCTTTATCTCACTTATTGAGCAAGTTATCACTTATTCCCTTATTGATTCTTTTCTAAGAAAAGAGAAGAATGTAGTACTTTACCTAATTTTTAAATAACAGTAAATGGGGTTGACAAGTTAGAATCAAGAAGAAATGACTGAAGTTTTGTTCGCTATTATCAACTTTTGTAACTTTCTAAGGAAACCAATTGGGAGTTTGTAAGTAGCCCAAACATACATACATATATATATGTGTGTATTTAAATCCAACTTTGTTTTGATTGACTATAAAGTAGTAGAGGCAAGCAATATCGATCACCTCTAAATTATAGCTACTAAGTCTTAAAAATTATAAACCTATATTCTATCCTTAACTTGGTTCAATAAGCAAGTATACCTATTATTTTATAGCATGGATGAGTATAGGGTTGTCTTTACTAGGAACAGATACAAACCATAGTACTAATTAATTTTCTTGTTATCTAGCAACCCAATTTATCAAGTAAATAATTATTAAAATTCTAAATTATTGACTAAACTACACTAATCCATAAACTAAATATCCACTAACACAATGGTTACAAAAATAATTACTAACAACAAAATTAACATGCAGACTTGCTTCACTGCATAGTGTAATATTGCCATTAATCTTATCCTAATGATTGTTATCCATAGGGAATCGCTAGTATGTAAGTGTTCTTCTCAAAAGTACTTACTTCTAATTCTAATTATATCTATTAGAATCTCTTTTAAATTAACAGCTAACTCGAATAACATTAATGATATGTTATTTTATCAATTTCCTTAACAATGTAGCAACTTTCCTAGTAATATCTCTACTATTAGGAGTAAGGTGTTCCAATGAATTAGATCTATTTAATAGAATTGTCTCTCGACATATTCTATTGATATCTAGCCTAAGTCAATGTCATGCACTACACCGCACTTACATTAATTAAGTTCAATTCATTAAGAATAACAAACATCAAGAAACTACTATTCCATGTATTCAATCATGCTAAGTGGATGTAGCAAGTCCTAAATTACTACTCACACATGAGGAAAACACAAAAAGTATCAACAAAATGCAAAATTAATAAAGAAATTAACATAAGACAAGTAGAAGAATGCAACCCCATTTTGAATTCCACTTTAGAAATCTTTGCAACACATGAACGATGAATTCCTATTATCTCTCTCAAGTAATTCGAGGAAAAATATGGTATAATACTTAGAAGCCACACTGAAAATAGAAACATAAAGGGTACAAAGATGGATGAATAGATGTGTTATGGGTTGATGATGTGATGTGATGTACTATGGTGTAATGTTATTGATGATGTTGATTATGATCCCCTTTTTGTAAATTGTGGTGCATTTATATTCGTTTCACCAAATGGCTTGAAATACATCACTTCAAGACACCCCCTAATGTTAAGACTTGTTCCATGCACCAATTCGTATGAAATAATTTAAAAAGAATCATCATGTCCACTTCCATCACGCTTATGACATGGGGAGTAATCATCTTGTTGCAAACATTCCATCTCATCATGCCCATGATTAAGGGCATATGCTAGGACCCTATAGGGGCTTAATAGGATTGCTTAAATTTTTATATCATATGTGTACCCATGATACGAAAACCCTCTTGCAAGTCTAATTAATTAATCACTAGGGTTTCTTATTTAATTTGTTAACTCATTATAAAATATAAATAACAATGGATATTTAATATTCCACAGTTCCTCAGAACCGTAGAGAATCGGTATCCTTTACTAAACAATAAGATTAGGTAATAAGAACTTAAAATTTATACTTACGAGGTTGCAAAATCTAAATATAAGAGTTGTATTTACATTTAAAGTCTCAAACAAGCAATACAATCTATCTTTAGTTCTAACCTCTAAAACATCTCAATACTCGCTCTTAATGCTTAGCTCTTAACCCATGCTCAATTATCTATTAACTTGTAAAAGAAAACTATTAAGGAGTAAGCTACATGAGCTTAGTGAGTTATCTCTCGTACTATATCGGTAAGTAGGTTATCAAACAATTAATTAATAAACATATGAATGCATGAACAAGTAGTATGACAAACAATATTTGCAATTGAATAGTGTAGCATACAACATTGGATTTAACGCCCTCTAAAGTAAGGGTTGAGATACATCGGCACTAATTATAACCGGGTTCTAGCACCTGGGTTTTTAATCATAAATTTAAATTCCATATTTCACGAAATATATTTTCATTTCAAAGAAATCTGTAGTACACAAAAATCCTAAGTTTAGCAATGAGGTGGCCCTCGCAGTCTATGCACATACCTTACAATGGTAGTTTCTAGACTCGACCCCTAGTCATCTACGATTAGCATCTTTGGTGTTAGGTAAACCCATGAGCCAAGAGTAGGGTCTTGTTGTACTAGTGCTCCTATACTGTATTAATCAAATCATGTGGGAATCCCATCCCTATAAGGCCCTTCATTACCATCTACATGAGGTGATAATCGAAACATTATATTCAATGTTCGTGCTTATGCATAATCCATTTAATATAAGTTAAGTCGTACATGATTAAGTCAATTTATGAGATGATCAAGTAATATTAACAAACCATTTAATTATGCAATAATAAATCAAGCAGGCAATTATTTAACTATCATGTTTCATAACATTTTACATAATACATAACCAATATTTAAGCACATGCATATCCCAAACCTTCATGTATCAAGTTATTAATATTTACTTTAGGTGCACTAATCACAAGCACAAAATAAGTATAGAGTCATCGCGACCACTCACTTGACCAAAACTGATATGAATCCTAGCAGTCAATGTGTTGCTTGCTCTCTTGATCAATATCACCTAACAAATAGAAATAAGAGAAACTTAATGAGTATTTAGAAGTAATGCTAGATAGTCTAGCTAGCTTACTATCTATCTTATGATTCCCATTCTACTTAAGTATTATATCACTTGAAACTTTTTCATTTTACCTTTTATCTTTACATTCATATAGTAGATTCTTTTTAAATTCAAATGTGTTTCTTTAGTGATAAAGTTTGATTAAACTTTTTAATGTTATTTTACATTGCTTAACTTATTTATCATCACGTTTAGGAAATATTATTTTATTGTATATGTAATAGTATCCAACTTAATTGTATAAGTAATAATATTCAAATTAGTAACATTATACGAGTTCGAATTTTCTTGCTTTTGATAAGTTTTATATTACTAATTTGTTATATTATAATTTAATTGCAGTTTTTATGTATGATAAGATAATTAGTAGTATATTAGGTTAAGTTATTTAAAGTAATAGAGTTGGATGGAAATATCAAAATCGTATATTTAAATAGCTAAAAACTTTAATTCAGTTATGTTGTAGTATTATCTTAAGATTATATTGTGTGCATATGTATACATATATTCAATTCATTCCCTATAAGTATATGATTCTATCTTATTTTTATTATTATTATTAATTGTCTTTGTTATTGCTGCTTCATATTAATATATTTTTTTATTACATATAAAAGCATATTTTCTTCGAAATGTTTTGATTTTTAGGTACACAAGTACATGTATAACAATTTGACCTTATGAAGAACTACATGCCTTATAATTGTGTTTTATTTATGCTTTATGATATGTATTTGTTAGTTCCGTTAATTTCTAAACAATTCCATTTAGATATTTCTTTATTTAGTTGGGATTTTATCCTAGTTAATTATTTGTAAGATCATATCACTTAAATGATGTAATCAATTTGCTTATATCCCTTGGTTTTTCCTAAGTCATAAACCGCATATAGCTTTTTCATTCTAACTTTGATATTTTTAAACTTATAGTCGATTTTTATCATTTTTGAGCATATGTTTACATAGCAAAGTCTGCTTTGGATATTAAAATTCATATTTTCTAAGATAAGCCTAAATTGTTATAAATTTAATTATTTTAACTTAAATATTTTTATTTATTAATTTTGAGTTTTTCATTAGTATTTTATGATTTAATTAATTTCTAAAATTCATATTTTTAGAATATTTTATACTTTTTATGTCTAATTTTTGTCAATTTTAATATTAATTCATTTTAAAGATGTATTTACTAATTAGATTAATTTTATTATTATTGTAATTTTCTTAATTAATCAATTATTATTTTCTAATTATTTTATAATTTTCGGTTTAATGGATTATTTTTGTATGGTTTGCTAACGTAGCATATTCTTAGTTGTCCACATGGTAACTTTTGCATTTTTCTCTTTCTTCTTTATTTTTTCTTTAAATTTTATATTATTATTAGATATATTTATATATTATTATATTTTATTAATTAATAGATTATGGGTTTCGGCCTCACATATATATATTTTATTATATTATATTACATAAATGTATTGTATGGACGTAATTATATGTTTGTACTTATATATATATATGTGTATGTGTGTATTCTTAAGTATATATGAACACTTGGTATTTAGTATATCTACTTATACATATACTTGCATGTATATGTGTACTGTACTATTGTTATACATATATATACATATACACATATACACATATTTATACTTATAATGTATGCTTATTATACGTGTTTGCATACAAGTACATATATATGTACACGTATTTATACTCAATTTTATAAATACTTTTATATACATATTTTTATATTTTCTTGATGTATTTTTAAGGAAATAAAAATTCCATATATATAAATATACTTCCGGTTTGGTATATATAAATATATATATAAATACTAAATATTTCTTACACATATATATTTGTGTACATACTATACTTCATGTATATAATATAGTATGCATATGTATATAGTTCTTGCCTTATTTCTTATTTATTCCCTTATATGTAAATAAATACTATATATTTCCATAAAAATGTATATAAACTATACATATGTATTTACATATATAGTCAGATGTCCAACTCATTCATAATATATCCATGCACATATCTATCTATCCATCTATATGTATAATAGTCGTATACACACACACACACACACACATTTACACATAATTTTCAAAAGAAATAGATCACATACTCAAAATCTATACATTAAAATACATACTAACTATATCAAGTGGAAGAAAACATAAAAGTATAAAAGAAATACATAAACATAAGCTACATAAGAAGACTAGTATTAATAATATACAAGAAAATATAATTACTTGCTCTTGAATACCTTTGAAGGAAGATCCTCTTTTCTCCTTCTTTTGGTGTTGTTGAAATAGGTAGCTAAAAGTATACTTGAAAATGAGTGGTTTGATGGAGGAAGAAGAGAGAATTTAAAGGAAGAAGATGAAGAAAGGAAGAGGAAAAATGGTGGTTCACTTTTTGAGATAATATATAATCTAATTACATGTCTAAATTTGTAATAATTGAAAAAAAATGAAGAATTCTTTAGATGATTTAGACATCATGGCATGGAGAAGAGGATAAGGAAGAAAAAGAAAAGAAAATGGTAGAAAATTCAAGAAGGAAAATGACATGTTGACTTGGTAATTATATAATATTATATATATAACATATATAAATTAAGAAGGAAAAGAAATAAAAGATTAAGATAAAGAAATAAGGCAAATAAGGAAACAAGTGAATAAAATAAATTTTTGAATTTTTTATTAATATTTCTTATCCTATAAATAATATTTAGAGTACTAAATAATATAGTTATGAAGAAAATTATAAAATATAAAATCAACATTGCTATATAATGCATAAAC
>JAMXBB010000009.1:42961918-43137541 GCA_024138015.1 Lumnitzera littorea
AAAGAGTAGTTATAATCTTAAGTTTGAATGAGCTCTACAAATTCATAAACCCTCATTATGGTAGTAGTAAGTTAAATTTTTAACCTAATATATAAGGTAATGATCCCTTGCTTATATAATATCTACATAAAATTAGAAACAATTCTTCCAATATAATCACCTATCTCCAATAGTCATCATATCCTTGTATATATGAAATGATAATAACTTATAGATGTCATAATACCTATATTTATAACTATAACATCATATTAGCTATTAAAGATCACATAAAGTTTCCTTAATTAACCTATATTATACAGCCATAACCAATTTGTCACTTGTCATATCATAATATCCATGCTCCCTTGCTCTTTGTAATTAATTTGCTTGAGTTGAACTCTATACACTCCCATGCTAGAACCAAAGAGTACAAGCCATATCTTACATGATCACATACTTGGTACACCTACTTATAATTAAATCTAACTTTACATCCTAGAAAAATTAACATAGGGACTAAACTTTACACATAAGCTTGACTGTACTAAATAAAAGATTACGCATAAGCATCCTAAATACATAATTTCTAGTTACTACTTCATTATACTAGATATAAGAGCTTGTTTACTTCAGCTAAGGCAAAATACCCCATAAAGATTACATCAACATTAAAATACATTACAAGAGTCATGGAACCCTCGTACATTAAAAATAACGAAGTTCTTAGTTCATATGAAGTGTCAAAAAGAGTTAGATCATTAAAAGTTGTTCCATCCTACTAACTACTGACCCCACAAACTATTAAAGGGGTAATGTCATAGTTTATACCTCAATTCTATCATTTTTTGTATTTATATATTTAAAGTTTTCACTTATCCAATTATCTACCCAATTGAAGATTTAGTTGCCACTTTTTACACCTTAGTTAAGTTACACCATTAGTCCATTTAGCATGATTAGCCAATAGGGTCGCAATTTACGCCTTATGTAAGTCCGTCATAACCCTTAAGGGGACCTAATAGGATTATCCTAAAATCATCATATCACATGTGTATCCATAATATAAAGATCATCTTCTAAGTAAGAGATTGGAAACCTCTAATTAAATATTGACCTATTATAATATGTGTAGTTCATTTATGTGCAAAATAAATATGGAGAACAACATTCTATAGTTCACTAGAACCGTAAAAAATCAAAATTCCCTACCAAATAATAAAATTGGGTAGTCAAATTTCGTTTAAATTCATAAGATTAAAACAAAGTTCAAGGATGATAGGAACTTTGATTTAAGAGTGTATACAAGCATTGAAAGTTCATCTTATAATCTAACATAAGTTATACTAAGACTACTCTAACCTTATTCTTCAAGATAAAAAAAAAAAAAAAAAAAACACTCTGATACTAGCCCATTGCTAGCTTCCAATATCAGATAAAGGAAGGGGGGGGGGGGTATATGCCCTAATCTACTTATCGGATATCGGATAGCCGCATGTATTGTTGCTTTTTTTTTACTATTGCATAACATTTGCTTGTTTAACTAACTTGCTTGTAATATAATATGAGTAATTATCTCACTAAGCTACATGTGGCTTATACCCCCAACAATTTCTTTTGCAAGTTTCTGAAAGCTAGCAATGGGCTAGTATCAGAGTGAAGAGCATTTCCCCAAGTTTATCTTAAAGAATAAGTTTAGAGTAGTCTTAGTATAACTTATGTTAGATTATAAGATGAACTTTCAATGCTTGTATACACTCTTAAATCAAAGTTCCTATCATCCTTGAACTTTGTTTTAATCTTATGAATTTAAACGAAATTTGACTACCCAATTTTATTATTTGGTAGGGAATTTTGATTTTTTACGGTTCTAGTGAACTATAGAATGTTGTTCTCCATATTTATTTTGCACATAAATGAACTACACATATTATAATAGGTCAATATTTAATTAGAGGTTTCCAATCTCTTACTTAGAAGATGATCTTTATATTATGGATACACATGTGATATGATGATTTTAGGATAATCCTATTAGGTCCCCTTAAGGGTTATGACGGACTTACATAAGGCGTAAATTGCGACCCTATTGGCTAATCATGCTAAATGGACTAATGGTGTAACTTAACTAAGGTGTAAAAAGTGGCAACTAAATCTTCAATTGGGTAGATAATTGGATAAGTGAAAACTTTAAATATATAAATACAAAAAATGATAGAATTGAGGTATAAACTATGACATTACCCCTTTAATAGTTTGTGGGGTCAGTAGTTAGTAGGATGGAACAACTTTTAATGATCTAACTCTTTTTGACACTTCATATGAACTAAGAACTTCGTTATTTTTAATGTACGAGGGTTCCATGACTCTTGTAATGTATTTTAATGTTGATGTAATCTTTATGGGGTATTTTGCCTTAGCTGAAGTAAACAAGCTCTTATATCTAGTATAATGAAGTAGTAACTAGAAATTATGTATTTAGGATGCTTATGCGTAATCTTTTATTTAGTACAGTCAAGCTTATGTGTAAAGTTTAGTCCCTATGTTAATTTTTCTAGGATGTAAAGTTAGATTTAATTATAAGTAGGTGTACCAAGTATGTGATCATGTAAGATATGGCTTGTACTCTTTGGTTCTAGCATGGGAGTGTATAGAGTTCAACTCAAGCAAATTAATTACAAAGAGCAAGGGAGCATGGATATTATGATATGACAAGTGACAAATTGGTTATGGCTGTATAATATAGGTTAATTAAGGAAACTTTATGTGATCTTTAATAGCTAATATGATGTTATAGTTATAAATATAGGTATTATGACATCTATAAGTTATTATCATTTCATATATACAAGGATATGATGACTATTGGAGATAGGTGATTATATTGGAAGAATTGTTTCTAATTTTATGTAGATATTATATAAGCAAGGGATCATTACCTTATATATTAGGTTAAAAATTTAACTTACTACTACCATAATGAGGGTTTATGAATTTGTAGAGCTCATTCAAACTTAAGATTATAACTACTCTTTACTTCTACAAAATTAATCTAAGAAGAAAGTTACTTCTTATCCTCATGGAGTCACTTATGAAATAAAGACATCCTTAAATTACCTACAGCAAATAACCTTATATTGGTCAAGTAAACCCCTTTCTTAATGCACATTCAAATCAAACTCTAAAATACTTTAATAGAGTACTCTTGACTAGAAATGACTATACTTGGTAGTTGACCTAAGAAATAACTTTAGAAGTGACACCTCCATTATTCTAGTTAGTACATGATCTTAGAAAAATTGTGAGTTTTGATTAGGACACTAGCAACTATTAATATAAGGTTATAACATAAGATTTAATCAAAAATACCAAACATATAATTTGTACGTCCTACTGATCAATATCAAGAACAGTGAGAAGTAATTGAATATAATGATAACATAAATTATGGTATGATTAACAAATTTTCTATGATAATGCTTTAGCTTACTCCACTTCTTACCATGAGTAACTAACATGAAAAGGAAAAGAAACTTAAATCTAAGTTATGTGCTACAATGAAAAATACTTACTAGAAGAGGAGACTAACAATTTGCAACAAAAGGTATAGTTAAAACATTATGAGAACATATTCTTCATGTGTATATTGCAACATGTGTAGATATAAGGAGAGTGGAAAATTGGTAACTCTTATGCCTCTTTGATGGAGTCTTTTGTATTTAGTATGGCTAAATCATGTCTTGCCTTAATAAGTGATGGGTCAAAGTCGTTAGTGTTTTTGTGATTCTAGTTGGTCAAATGTAGTGTCAATTCTTGCTAAGCTAAGTCAAGTCTAATTCATCCAAGTCATCAACTACCTCATTTGAACTTGAGATAGTAGAAAGTCAAGATTTGTCAAACTTATTTTTGTAGCCATTTATGATAGCTATATAAAGTACGAAATCTATGACCATAACAATAATATGACAATTGTGAAGCAGAATGTTTAAAAAGATGAAAATGAACTAAATTTTCATTGAAAGTAAAAGGAATAATATAGATGTGACTACCTTCGAGTAGAATTTGGAGTTTAGTGAAGGCAAAAGGTGTAGTAGAAGATAAGTCAGTTAATGCATTAAATTCATGGTGATAAAACTATAAGATGGGAAATGGAACAGGTAATTGGTTGATTGGTAGATGTTGATGTGAAAATATGGTAGCCAAAATAGAGGACCTCGTGACCTTCTAAGTTAAGGACCCTATATGTAAGAGATAGTGTAAAAGGTTCCTTCACTAAATAATTTGAGTCTACTAAACACAATAAAAATGGTAAAAGAATTTCCTACAGAAGCTTAAAGGATAAAAGGGTGGTATTATAAGGATGTAATTGATAGGAAAATAAAGCTAACTATTAATCAAGCACTTATGCTAGCATATAAAGCTAAATGGTAAAAAGATGTGTATAAAAATGGTTCCTAAAATAATAAAGTGATACTGATATAACAAAATTACACTTTAATGATATTAGTAAGGATACAAATATCTTGACTAATAGTTGGACATAGTGAATGATTGTGAAGCAAAGTAAAGCTTAGAATGAAGAAGGAATTAGTTTGACATTTATAAAAAAAAAATAACAATCTAGCACTAAGATAATAAATCCATGACTAATCTTAGACACCAAGATTAGGTATAACCTAAATGACTAACTAAATTTTAATAATACTTAAGATGAGCAAGAATCTTTACACTATAAAACTACTTAGAAACTAAATTAGAAAATACCTTTAATAGGAATCTTAGAGTCCTTTAAACTCAAAAGTTGATTTAGAAACTTACTCATAAAGTGACCTACTATAAGACCTATCCAATTGACTTTCGAATCTTAAATACTAGGTGATAGGAACTTCATGAAACTAATGAACATGACCTAAGAGATCCGATTATTGTTAGGTTGATAAATTTATAAGAGTTCCATTGAAACAATTTTTAATAAAGGGATCTCTAATGAAGTAAACTTTACGCACTGGAGTTAGTAAGAATTGAAATAATTAAAAGTGACCATCAATATAGGGTAAATATGTTCATATGACAAGAATAGAGAAATAAGATGTATGAAGAGAGATAATGGATATTAGTGAATTTAAGGTGGTGATCTTGGCACAATACCAATGACAATCATAGGAATGAAAACTTAAGACAATACAACAAAAGGTGTTTGGTGGGAGTTAACTTAAAAGGTTAAGCAAAATTTATCCTAATATTAGGGTAGAAGCAAATTGTAGCTTTAAGGGAAAAGATGAAGATGAGATGTCTTTGACTTATCCAAATATCGTGATATTAATTAAAGATGCAATAGTGTTGAAGATGAAACTTTTCTAATGGGGGTGGACTGTGTAATTCTATGTAAATATTAGGTGCCAAAATTCTAATCATTGAGGTGCCTTTTGATGTAGTGATTGAAATTACATCGAAACTATGAAGTTAAGCATGTTCTGGCTAGGTCAATGATAAGATGGGTAACCTTGTAGGAAGCTATTGCATCAAGGGACAAAACTGTATGGTAGACTACATGAAAGCAAGTAATACCTCGATAGGAGGAGTTCTGATCAAATCATTATAAGTGGTATTAAAGTAGCCTATTAGTTGAAAGGGTGGAGTCCCTGCCTAGTGATGGTCTTGAATATATGTAATGAAATTGAAAAGCACATTAGTTCTATAAGGGGAGTGGATTTTAATATATTAAATATTATGTCAAGGAACTTTAATCATCTATGTACCCTTTACTGTTGTAGCTTAGAGTGTATTAGAACTACGATATAAAGTGTCCTTACAATTAGGTCAATTCTAGGAAGGGTTACCTTATAGGAAGCTACTATGCTAAGAGAGAAAGTCGTACGGTGAAACATACTAAAGTGGGCAATACCTCGGTCAGGAGAGTTCTAATTGAGTCACTATATAGTGTGAGACTCTACAATATAAGCAACTAGGATTAAATACCTATAGATAACCTATTTTTGCTCGTAATTTTAGAGCTTATTTATTTTTTAGAGAAGGGAAAAAGGGTCCTAATTTGGAAAAAAAAAATAGAAAATTTAGAAAAGTCCAAGAAAAGAAAGAAAATTTAGAAAAAAGAAGTTAAAAAAAAATAAAAAAATTAGAATAAATTTATAATAGTTTTGTTCATTTAGATAGTTGAATAAAAGTAGTAAAATAAACAATATGTTGAGTTGTTTTAAATTGAGTTGGGTTTGGACTAAATGATTTATATCTAGTTGTAATAGTTTATGAGGCGTAGTCCAATAGCCCATTTGGTTTAGAACATGGACTTGCACTTTATATGACTAAGTGATCCTAGGTTCGACACTTGAGACATGTATTATATGTGCATTTTCTTTTTCTTCCCTATTCGTCAGGCTACGTATTAATCATCTGTTAGTATACGTGTTGTACCTTGATAGTAGCTTCCATTTATCGATTCATATCGCTAACATAATGTCACATGGCACCACACCATCATCCTCTTCCCTCTCTTTCCTTCTCTTTCCTTTTCTTTCTTTGATTTTCCCCCATGTCCCTTGTTGGCATGCTCGATTCATGGTCATTTCTACCACCTTTTCAATACGATTTCACTAAATTAATGGTAAAATCGTATAGATTGCTTAACATAATATGAATATGGACTAAATAGTCGACTTAATTCACCCATTTAGCTAGTTGCATTGACCACTAAATCTAGGAAATACTCTAAATCACACAATTTTATCCCTTTACAATCTATTGAATCCAAGCATGAAAGGAAGTTTCTAAAGCTTCCATTCAACTCCTTAGAGCTCAAATCACTCCTATACGGTTCACTTTATCCCCAAAATTGAGTTTCTTTCCAAAGCTTCGAAGATTACCTGAGCTACATGATCTTGGCCAAATCAGCCATTAATGGTTGTTTCCTTCCACCATTTTGAACTGTCATTCTCTCACTACCAAACTTTATGTAAAACTACCCTCTATCTCCTTAACTTAAAGTCTATGTATGGTAGCTGTTGAATGAAACTAACACTATAGCTAAACTCCCCACTTCAAGCTCTCCCAAACCCATTCCCTCTCAACCTTAGCCACACTTGGTTGCCTCCTCTCCATGTCAACCACCATGAAACCCTTACCCAATCGTGGCTACTTACTAAACTTCTCTCTTCCTACTATGAATTGGCACAAACCACCAATACGACTGAACTCCTAGCAGTCAAAAACCCCCATCTCGACTCTTATTCAAGCTCTAACAATCTCTACACGAGGCCACACACATACAACTGTCGCCACCAAACCCTACAACCACCCATATCACCTCCAAACATTAAGGCATCATCCCTGCCCTACATTCTCCAATCCAAAACACATAAATCCCAACTTTCCCGCTCATTTCACAACCTAAATCACCTTAGAGCAACCTTTGTTAGATGTTGCTACTACTCTTTATTGCATACATGTATAGGTCATGTACTAACGTGTGACTCAACCCTAAGTTCAAAGTCTAACTCATTCGCTTACTCATCGATCCTGTACTATTTTGGTTCGACCCTATTGCATTGGTTTTGTATTGTTCCTTTATTTGTTTCTCTTTTTTTTTTTTGCTATTTTATTTATCTTGTATTGTAGTAATTCATATGTAAAAAACATAAACAAAAAAAAAAAAGAGAGTGAGGGAAAGGAAAAATAAAAGAAATAAGAAATAAGAAAAAAGAAGAGAAGAAAAAAAAAGAGGAGAAAAAAGGAAAGCTTTATTGCTTTATTTATTTACTTTTATTTTTTTCAGTTAAAAAATGATATAAAAAAATAAATAATACATATAATAAAATGAGTTTTTATCACTTAGAAAAAATTACTTTAAAAAGTAATTAAATTTAATCAACCCTTTTTCCAAAACCAAGAATTCTTTTAGAACTTTCCAAAAAAGAATAAATTACCAAAAATTATGAGCCTTTAAGATTTTTTCTTTAAATAAAATTGAATTGAAAAAAATGTAAACCCAATTGTTTTCTAACATCAAAAGAGACTAATAGATTAAAATTTTCAACTGAATTATGAATGTCTAATTTCGAATAACAGGTACATATGTATTCGTAAGAAACTACGAAGCAACTTAAAATATGGAAAAATTTATTTTTCCACTTTTTAAAAATTATTGTTCAATTTATCCTTTTTGTAGCTTCAATTTTATTTACTTAGTTGCATGTGAATATATATTATTTTTAGAAGGGTATTATGGAAAGATAAAATTAATTTTGGAAAGTTAAAAGTAGTATCTAGTAAAGGTCTAATAAAATAGCCTTCAAATCCAAGATATCTGGTGTAGAAACACAATTTTTGCCCCCTTTATTTTATTTTCTTCCAATAGGATAAGGGGTTGTAAATTGGGAAAAATACAAAAACTAGAAAATTAAGGAAAATAAAAAAACAAGAAGTTTAGAAAAATACAAAAAATAGAAAAAATCATAAAAAATATGAAATTTAGGAAAAAAAACCAAAAAAATAGAAAATTAAGAAAAAAATCCAAAAATATGAAATTTAGAAAATACAACAAAATACAAAAATTTAGAAAATTGAAAAGTCACAAAATATAGAAAAAATTTAAAAAGATAAATGATTTAAGGAATTTAGAAAAATTATAAATTTTTAATAGAATAGATTTTAAATTTTAATAAAAGTAAAAATAGGATCGTTGGGCTTTGGTTTAGATTTGAATTTAGCTTAGGCTGACTTAATCCATATGTACAATTTAATTACATATATGAGTAAGGTATAGGCCAATAGCTTAAGAATAAGTACATAATCATGGGATTGGGTTTAAGCATGAGGTTAAGAGTTCGAATCTTGGCAAAGGCGTATAAAGCCTTTTTCTTTTCTCAAAGGTCACACAATACTACCACGTATCGAGGGTTTACTGTATTACGTACCCTGACACATTACACTATTGGATTGGGTTAGAGTTGATGTAGTACTACGTGGCATGACACATAGCATGCCATATCAACCACCCATTACTATATCAGTTGCTACGTTTCACATGAGAACATGTAGTGCATGGCCACTAGACAATGTGGTTGACGTAGCATCACGTCAACCACTTTCTCTCCCTTTCCTTTCTCTTTCCTTGATTTTTCTCTACTTTCCCCACCAAAACAAACCAGTACCCCTCACTTTAGACTCTTTTTTTATACATTTTCCACTCTTAAACATGCCATTTAGAAGTAGATTAACAAATAGACATGGCTTAGCTTTATTAATGACTAAATTCTTATCTAGATTCAGTTAAATGTGTATTCAATTCAGCAGTTGAAAATCGAAAAAAAGATGAAATTTTGGAGTTTTCATTCAAATCTGTTTTTAGCGTTCCTTGTTTCTTAAGTTGACTTTAAGTATAAAAAGGGGGTTTGGAATTCGTTTAGGACACACACAATCACAGACAAGCATCGAAACTCTCTCTCAATCACAAACTCATCTACAATCTCATACGCTCTCTTTAACATGAAGCTATGTCTCTTTTCTAGGATAAGCTTCGAATTGAAGCTTTCCGAGCCAATCTCACCTTACATCTACTATCCTTAAGCCCTAAACTATGTCCAGCAACCACCCCTAACATTTGCCATAACTTGAAGCTCCTCCACCAATGAAACCATAGCCAATGCATCTCTACCTTGGCCAACCTTATCATCCCTAAAAAAAACCTAAATATCCTCCAACAGTAGCCACTAAGACCATGCACCATCACCACCATCGTCCTAAGTTCCAACCACCATCTAAACCACCATCAAACCCTACAACACTCTCCTTACCTCCCATAAACTCAATAAAATATTCACCAAAACCCCTTTTCCCCATTATTTAGGTGGTTGGAAACACCTAGAGCTTCTCTACTGTGTGTTGCTGCCTTTCCTCTATCCACGACTCAATCTGACTACCTGAACCGACTCGACTTGGATCTGAGATTAACCTATTACATTAACCCATACACCTAACTCCAATTCGATCTAAGACTCCTTGATCCTTGGTCTAGCCTTATTTTTAGTTTTGGTCCTTTTCCTTTTATTTATTTATTTATTTGTTGTTTCTTTTATATTGTTAGCATCATTTTTATTTATTTATTCTATTTCACTTTGAATGTAAATAAAAAAATTTAAAAAAAGGAAAAAAAAGGGGAAATGAAAGAAAAACAAGAAAAGAGGGAAAAAAAAAGAAAAAGAATAGTTTATTTATTTTTTTAGTATAGTTGACATGTATAAAAAAAATAGTAAAAATCACTAGGTTAGTGAATAAACAGTAGTCTTATCACTTAAAAAAAATTTTTTTTCCAAATAAGAAAAATAAAAAACGTTGTTTCCAAATAAGCAAAATAAATCAATCCATATTCAAAATTAGGGCACTTAAGAATATTCTAAAAAAATAAGATTTCCAATGTAAGACCTTTTTTTAGAAATTTCCTTAAATAAACCAATTTGGGTTAAAAACGTAAATCCTGCATATTTTTAAATTAAAATAAACCCAACCTATTAAAGTTTTACAAAAGAATTATGCATATTTGATCTTAGATAATAGGTCTATAGACACCTATAGGGCGATGGTAAAAATTATAAAAAACATAATTTTCCTTTTTTAGTTTAGATTATTCAAATTATCCAATTTAGGTAAATAATCGAGTTCTCTTTTATTAAAAGGTGATTTTTAAGGTTAAGGTTAAAATTAGAAAGTTAATGGTAATTGTAAGGGTTTACAGATCACAACCCTCGAATCCAGATCTCTTGCTATAAAATTGTTTTACAAAATTAGTTTTATTGTTAAACAAGTAACTAAGTTATAACCAATCCACCTAATTAGTTATAGCCTAACTCTTTTTCTTGACCCCAGTCAAGTGGCAACTCCAAAGTGTTTTCAAGATCTAAAAAGACTCAGTTTTCTTTAAACCCTAGTCGAGGGTCAGTATTAAACGGGTAAGGTTTAATATTGGTCGGTTTGAAGAAAACTAATGTATAAAAAACTGGGAGTAAGAAAACATGGCTCTACAGCTTGGCGAATCTAGTGGGGATGTGAAGAAAGTTAGCCATTTAACTTTTCAAAATTAAAATTAATCTCTGAAAATCACCTTAAGTGCAATTTATTTACTTATTCTTTCTTTATTATTTGTGCCAAAATTGTACTAACATTTTTTATAGGTTTAGTTTTATTTATTTAACTATTTAGGAGGGTGGAGGAATTTATTTTATGTACCATGAATGCATGATAGATACAGTCGAACCTAAGTCATCTTAAGACTTTAGGAGAAGGAGCCAATATGCAAGTTTTCAGCATTGTGGAGCAAACACTATTCAAGAACACTTTTTTTAGAAATGCATGAGGTCATAGAGTTTAAGGATTGCTAGAACCCTCCCTTCTTGCATATATTCTTTAAGGTCGATGAACAACTAATAAGGCGGCATTGTTATAATAAAGAAAAAAAAAGAAAAAGAAAAAATAACAAAACCTAGAGTTTCTTTCCCATTATTTTTTCTAAAATTCACTCTCAGCTTCTATTTATTAGTTATTAACTTCTTGTTTGTACTATTATCATATTTATTTTGCATACTATATGCTTTGGGATATAGGAGGTCATTTGTTGCATTAGAGATGCAGGGTAGATGCGATAAAAATTAAGCTATCTTAGGACTTTAGTAAGGAGGCCATTGTGTAAGCTTCGGGGCTCGAGGTTGATTAGGCCACCTCACTTAAGCTCGATGTGACTAATGGAAGTGTTCTTTAATAAGTGAGGTCACAAAACTTAAGGACCTTTTGAGAACCTACCCTAATTGCATTAATGACCCCTTTTCCCAAAATCGGTAAATTGCTATATTGTGACAAAACTAAAAAAAATCTATAAAGTTTCCTAATCTTTTCCATGTAAATGTTCTCTTCCTTTAAAATATCAATGTATAATCCCCATATAAATAAGATAGTTTTGATGTAATTTTCTTTTCATTTTTTTTTATAGAAAATGGTTAGGTCCTCTCTTACATAAGCCCTTTTTCAAAGAAGTCTATATCTAGGAGCCTCTAAAGCCTAAGGGGATACTTGAAAGATGGTTTCACTTTTTCAATCTAGACCAATAGAAATTCATTGAAGACAAGATTAAGCCCATCCCCTCTTTGCTCAACGTCTAGGCCAATATCACTATGGTATGGGCTTTGGTCCACTTTTAGGACCCTTGCAGTTAGTCTTTTAACTTTATCTTATGCTAACTAAGCTCAACCGTTGAAGAATACTCCTATCTATTAAGAGTCCCCCCTGTTGGAAACGAAAAATATGTCCTAAATATCATGGCTAGCCTCGCAAAGATATTCAAAATGTTCCTAGGCCTCCGTGAATCTAAAATATGCAAAATACAGGTAGATCCCCGTAGGAGAATCATTAAGGTATATGATCTTTTTACTTAGTTACTGTCTTCGTCCAACTACAACTAGAAATTTTTTTGTGATAGCTTAGAGGATTGGCAATGAATATAGAATCTACGCCTATATCTTGGCAACATTTGGAACTATATTGTTTCTTAATGGGATATTTCATATACATCATAGGATTACAAAGCTAGTAACCTAATTGTTAGAAGGGAAATCTTATGTCGCAACACTATTAGCAGCACAGGCCATATCGCTAAGTTGTTTATAAGAAGAGAGGAATGGAGAATTAAAAACTAATATGGCCCTACTTATGGTTTGGCTTATCAACCATACTCAGAGCCATAAACTTGATTCCTTCATAGACAAAGTGTCTAGAAGATGAATCCTATTGATGCATTTGCTGCTGTCATTGAATTCCCCACAGATATTGCTACCTATTACTAGGTCAGAGCTTTCTAAAAGTTCTACATTGAAGATATCTCCTAAGTTGCTAGATAGATCAAGGCAACTAAGCTAAAGAAAATAAATAAGATAGAAGAAGAGTCAAGACATTACAAGAAAAAGAGGATCTATACTTTAGGATTTATTTGTAATGAATTTTTGAATAATGAAAGGAAAAATTCAAAGATGTAATAAAAATCTTTTTCATGTCACATCGTAGTTAGTTTGGTAGCTCCCTTCTTTACATTCGCACATCCTCATATTCCATTTTGCTTGTAAATATTCATTAGTTTTTGTTTAAATAACATTATTAGAGTTGTGTCCTTAAGTTTCTAAGTCTTTTTCTCTGTACCTTATACTCTAACTCTTTCTAATCTCTTCTTAAATACACCCTTAGGATCTTTTTTCTTGTAAGATTGTAAATATTTAGGCCCCTAATCCCTTAGGAATGTTTTTCTACTCCTTTGTCACAACTTGTAAATAAGTCTTATCTTTATATTCCATTTTTCCTTTTCTCTTTCTTAAAAAGAAGAGATTTCTTTCAAATAAAAAAAAAAAAGAAAAGAAAAGTTGCTAACTAGTAAAGAATTCTTCCAATCAAGTTCACATGGTTAATGATATAATTGCTTACTTAGAAAGGATGATGCATCATATGGCCTAACATTGGCATATCTTGTTCCCGCTAATCACCACTCTCCAAATATCCCAAGATTCAAACCTAAAAAGGAAACTCTCGAATCTAGAAGAAAAGGTAGCGACCCTATAAAAGAGCATTATAGATTTAGAAATGGCAATGTGCCCAATACTTAGAAGATTTCAACACGCAATGTTCAATACTGATCAAATGTTAGTAAGCCTGAATAATGAAGGAGGCTTAAGGAGAAAAGAGCCTGGGAGGAATGAGAAAAAAACAAGCCCTAAGGACTTAGAGGAGACAATTCACTTAATTGAAGATCTCAATTACTCAAATCTTTCATCATCTAAAATAAGCAAGGATTATAGCTTATGAAGCCTCTAATTCGAATTACAAACCATACAGCTTTAACTTAGAAGCATGATGTGACTATCATGTGGGTCAAAAGGGGCACTCCACTGAAAAATGATGGAGATTGAAGAACAAGATTCAAGACTTGATTAATGAAAAAGTCAATCAACCAGTGCTACAACAAGTTGGTCCTTCTTTAAGTCATGGGGGTAGTTCAACTGAATCCCCTAAAGCTCCATTTCTTTTGAGTATACAATAGCCTTCTAATAAGCTCACGGGTTGTTTTAAGTAGTTGGACACTTAAATGGAGGAAGTTAAGGTAAGGGCAAAGAAAAATCAAGTTGTTTTCAATAAAATTTGTTTTTTAAATAGCTTTGTAATGGCTAGAATAATATAATTGCCTTTTTAACTGAATGATCATAGTGTTATTAGCATTGGAGCGAATAGATTCCTCCTTAAAAAATTGGTAACTTACTTTTAAAAGGTTTAGAATGAAAAGAGTGAGACTAAATGCCATATACTAACCTAAAATATTTTAAGAGTTGAGCAACATAATGGTGACATTACTTTAGACTCATTCCTTAAAGGAGGTCCACTTTGAATGTGATACATAGATTAAAATAAAGTTAGGCAATCATTTTTAAATCTTATACACAATTATCTCTTGTTCACCCCATTGGACTAGTTTCAAGTATCATTAAATTTAAACCTTATCAAGAACCACCCTATAATAGGGCAATTTAGAGGTTAAGGTCATTGATGAGGAGAGAAGGGTAAAATTGGTTTTTACTTGCTTCAGCAACATTAAATTCAAAGACAACTTTTGTTTTTGATTGATTATTTTTCTTTGAAATGAAGAAGAGCCAACTCTTTTTTAAATGCCTTAAGCTTATACTTATCTCACTCAAGCCCATACAATAAAAATCTAAGGATCTAAGGCCCTGAATTGCTTAAAAGGCAAAAACTTAGCAATGGGGAGAATCGTTCTTAGGGCTAAAAGAAAAGAAAGAAAGTAAGAGTAATAATAATAAAAAAGAAAATAGAAAAGAGGTTGGAAAATTAGGCCTAAGTGTAAGACGAAAGACATACCTTAGTAGGGACAACTAAATCGAATCAAAAGGTCAAGAGTCAAAGCCTAAATAGCCCTAAAGTTGCAAAGCTCTAAATCACAGCCCGAGCTCAGAAACCCAAATCTCTATATCTACTCTAAAGCTTCTCTTATGTTGAATTACATTAGGCCTTCCCACCCATAATATAACTCTTACGCAATAAAAGCTCTTCTGATCTTAAAAGGTGATCTATCTTTAATAAAAGTTGTTTTTCAATTAGGGGCAAGCATATTTCTAATTTTTCCTAAGGTTCTCAACTTATATACTTAAGACTAATAAAATATTTCTTTCAAAATAAGCTTCTTCATTAGTCCCTTTTGAAACCTTTAGACTAAATGCCTAAACTCATAATGTTTAATCGAAAAAGAATTAATGGATTAATCAAGGTGGATCACATACGAAATGGACTATAATTTTAGGAATGTAGTCAAGAATGTAATCTAAACTGCGATTTTGCAAGAAAGTCCTTCTCAACTAAACTAGTCATGAGTTACCTTTTCCTTAAAATATAAGGGTGTTTGAAATAACAAGGCCCCATCAAACGGCTTAGTGTCAAGGCTAAAGAGAACATAAGAGGCCCTATGTGATTATCAAGGAAAGGTTCTTTACTTGTTAGCAAACTTTAAAGAGAGAGAGAGAGAGAGAGAGAGTAAAAAAAATAATAATAATAAAGAAAAAGAAAAAAAGAGAGGGAGAGAAAGTAAAGGCTTATTATAAATTTTTTTTCTAAGTCTATGTCGGCCCAAGTAGCCAAGTTTTCAATCCATTTCAAAAGAGTTGATCACAATAGTCTGGGTCATTCTCACTCTTCACAAATGAAGGAAATTATCACTAATTTTTTTTTTTTTTAACGTAAATGGTTTTCATTAAAGGGTTTATCTATAAATATTTTTTTATTTAAATCAGGTAATGTTTCAGATAAGTTTAATCCTAGCTAGCTCTTGAAATGTTATCTTACCTTCCATCCATTTAACTCTCTTCAAGGTCTTTAGTGTGCCCATAGGACACTTCTGTTCACTAAGCACTTTTAGTGAGCCTATAGAGTGCTGTTCACCAAGTTATCTTAGTGAGCCTGTAGGGTGCTTCTCTTCATCAAATCCCTTTAGCAAGCCCATAGGGCACTTCATTAAGCCCAGCTTAAGGTTATTAATCCCTAAGAGATGCTCATGCCTAAATTAATCAGCTTAGAAAGGTACGATTAAGTTCTTTAAATTGATCATAACCTAAGGTTACTAGTCCCTAAGAGATACTCCTACCTAGGTTAGTGAGCCTAGAGAGGTACGATTAGGTTCTTCAAATTGATTCTAACTTAAGGTTATTAGTCCCTAAGAGATACTCCCACCTAAGTTAGTGAGCTTAGAGAGGTATGACTAAGTTCTTCAAATTGATCTCAACTTAGGGTTGCTAGTTCCTAAAAGACACTCTCACCTAGGATAGTGAACCTAAAGAGACATGACCAAGTTCTTCAAATCGATTACAGCTTAGGGTTGCTAGACCTCAAGAGATGCTCCCGCCTAGGTTAATGAGCTTAGAGAGGTACGGCTAGGTTCTTTAAATCGATCACAGCTTAGGATTGCTAGACCCCGAGAGACGCTCTCGCTTAGGTTAATGAGCTTAGAGAGGTATGACTAGGTTCTTTAGATCGATCCCACCTTAGGGTTGCTAGTCCCTAAGAAACGCTCCCACCTAGGTTAGTAAACCTAGAGAGGTACAACCAGTTTCTTTAGATCAATCCCAACTTAGGGTTACTAGTTCCCAAGAGATGCTCTTGCTTAAGTTAGTGAGCTTAGAGAGGGATGACCAAGTTCTTTAGATCGGACTCAACTTAAGGTTGCTAATCCTTGAGAGACGCCTCGGCCTAAGTTAGTAAGCCTTAAGAGGCATGACCAAGTTCTTTAGATCGATACTAGCTTAAGGTTGTTAGACCCCGAAAGATGCTCCCGCCTAGAGAGGTAAGACCAAGTTCTTTAGATCGATCTTAACTTAGACTTGCTAGTCCTCGAGAGACGCTCTCGCCTAAGTTAGTGAGCCTAGAGTAGTACGGCTAATTTCTTCAAATTGATTCCAACTTAAGGTTGCTAGTCTCCGAGAGACACTCTTACCTAAGTTAATGAGCTTAGAGAGGTACAACCAGGTTCTTCAGATTGGATTTTAGCATAGGGTTACTTGTCCCCTGGTGTTACTCCCGCCTAGGTTAATGAGCCTAGAAGGGTATGACCAAGCTTCATTTCTTTTCCAAATCCCTAATAGATCAAGTCTAGAATAGCTAGTTATTCGTTATAAAGTCATCCCTAAGATAAAAATAATGTTTCTTTGTTTTCATGGCAAAGTTTTGTTCAAACTTCACCATAAAGAGGGATAGCTGTAGATACCCAATTTTTGCCCATTTTATTTTATTTCAATAAGATAAGGGGTCCTAAATCGGGAAAAATACAAAAAATATATAATTAAGGAAAATCTAAAAAACTAAGAAGTTTGTAAAAATACAAAAAATTGGAAAATAGGAAAAAGCATAAAAAATAAAAAAATTTAGGAAAAAATACAAAAAAGAAGAAAATTAAGAAAAAAACACAAAAAATAAGAAATTTAGAAACTATAATAAAATGAAAAAATTTAGAAAATTGAAATGTCACAAAAAATAGAAAAAATTGAAAAAGATAAAAGATTTAAGGTATTTAGAAAAATAATAAATTTTTAATAGAATAAGTTTTAAATTTTAATAAAAGTAGAAAGGGAACCTTTGGGCCTGGGTTTAGATTTGAATCTAACCTAAGCTGACCTATTCTAGTTACACATAAATAAAGCATAAGCTAACAGCCTAATAGATAAGCACATGAGCATAGCATTAGGTTTAAGCATAAGGTTATGGGTTTGAATCTTAGTAAAGGCATAGAAAGCCTTTTCTTTTCTTAGAGGACAGACAACACTACTACATGTCAAGGGTTCACTATGCTACGTGCCCTGGTAAGTGGTACCATTGGATTGGGTCGTTGTTGATGTAGCACCACATGGCATAACAAGTGCCATGCCATGTCACCTACCTATCACCGTATCATTTGCCATGTGTCATCTGAGGACATGTGGTGTATGACCATTGGATGATGCGGCTAATGTAGCGTTACATCAACGCTATGTCAATTTCTCTCCCTTTCCTTTCTCTATCCTAGATTTTCCTCCACTTTCCCCAACAAAACAAACCTGTACCCCTCACTTTAGACTCTTTTTTTTTTTTGTGCATTTTCTACACTTAAAACGTGCCATTTAGTGGTAGACTAAGAAAATAAACATAGCTTAGTTTTAATAGTGATTGAATTCTTGTTTAGATTCAGTTAAATGCATATTCCATTTGGTAGTTGAAAATCTGAAATTCTAGAGTTTTCATTCAAATCCAATTTCAGCTTTCCTTGTTTTCTAAGTTGATTTTAAGTATAAAAAGAGGTTTAGAATTCATTTAGCATATACACAATCACAAATAAGCATTAAAACTCACCCTTACTCATAAACTCATCGATAATCTCATTCTCTCTCTCTAACCTATAGTTGTGTGTCTCTCTCTCTAAGATAAGCTTTGAATTGAAGCTTTTCAAACCAATCTTAGACCACATCCACTATCCCTAAGCCCTAAACTATTTGTAGCAACCACCCCTAACTCCTATTGTAAACTAAATCTCTTCCACCATCAAAACCATAGCTACCGCATCTCTACCCTAGAAGCCACCATCTTCGACTAAAATTGTCACTACGGTCAAGCTTAGCATCCTTAAAAACCCAAAACATTAGTATCCTTTAACACCCAGTAGTAGCCACCAAGACCATGCGCTACCACCACCATCGGCCCAAGTTCCAAATACCATCCAAACCACCTTCAAACCTTGCAACACTCTCCTTACCCCCCATAACCTTAATAAAGTACTTACTAAAGCCCCTTTTCCCCATCGTTTAGGTAGTTAAAAATGCCTGGATCTTCTCTACCGTGTGCTGCTACCTTTCCTCCATCTGTGATGCGATCTAAGTGCTTAAATCAACCGGACTTGGATCTAAGATCAACCAACTACACTGACATATGCATCTAACTCCAATTCGATTTGAGTCTCCTTGATCCATAGTCCAGCCTTATTTTTAGTTTTGATCCTTTTACTTTTATTTATTTATTTATTTGTTTTTTCTTTTATATTGTTACCACCATTTTTATTTATTTATGTATTCTATTTCACTTTGAAAGTAAATAAAAAAAATTAAAAAGGGGAAATAAAAGAAAAACAAGAAAAAATAAACAAAAAAGAAAAAGAAATATAATAGTTTATATATTTTTTTAGTATAGTGGAAATAGATAAAACAAAAAATAAATA
Source organism: Lumnitzera littorea (assembly GCA_024138015.1). Lineage (NCBI taxonomy): Eukaryota > Viridiplantae > Streptophyta > Magnoliopsida > Myrtales > Combretaceae > Lumnitzera > Lumnitzera littorea. The sequence continues at coordinate 42,981,183 of JAMXBB010000009.1, forward strand.
GCATTATATTAAAAAAATAAAAATAAATAGGTTAATGAATAAACAATTATCTTATCAATTAGAAAAACATTTTTTTTAAATAAGCAAAATAAATTAATCCATGTTCAAAATTAGGGCACTTTACAATTTTTCAAGAAAATAAATTTTCCAATTTAAGACTTTTTTTTTTTAGAAATTTCCTTAAATAAACCAAATTGGGTTATAAACGTAAATCCGGTGTATTTTCAAATTAAAACAAACCAAATTGGCTAAAGTTTTACAAAAATAACTACATACGTTTGATCTCGAATAGTGGGTACGTAGGCACCTATTTGGAATGGTAAAAAATATAAAAAATGTAATTTTCCTTTTCTAGTTTAGATTATTCAAATTATCCAGTTTAAGTAAATAATCGAGTTCTATTTTATTGAAAGGTGATTTTTAAGGTTAAGGTTAAAATTGGAAAGTTAGTGGTATCCTTAAGGGTTTAAAGATCATAACCTTTGGATTAAGATCTCTTGTAATAATATGGTTTTACAAAATTGGTTTTATCGTTAGACTAGCAAATAAATTATAACTAATCCACCCAATTGATTATAAATTAAATCTTTTTCCCAACCCTAATCAAGTGGCGACTCCAATGTGTTTTCAAGATATAAAAAAAAAACTTAGCTTTCTTTAAACCTTAGTCAAGGTTCATAACTTCTTTGTTTGAACTCGGAATTGAGTGAAACTTGATTCGTTTTCTTCGTTTTCGAGCCTAGAACGCGTTTAAACCCCGAAATCAACATTTTACTCAATTAAGTATCAATTTCTTTAAAGAAAACCAAAAATGTACAAGAAATGCTATAAAATCACCATATGAAATATGTTTAAAATCAGAGTTATCACTTACTATCGCCCAAGCTCTCGTCCAAAACACCACCCACCATCCCCCAAGTTCTTGCCAATCCATCGCCCATAGCATCACTCGAGCTCTCGCCCATAATTGCCCTAACACTCGCCAATGCTCGCCCAGCTTCACCTAATGCTCCCCTATGTATGCCCAGCTTCGCTTAGCTGTCGACTGCACTCGCCTAGCCATCGCCTAAATCTCTCCTAGCTATTGGCCATAATTGCCTAGTCTTACCCATAAGCTTGACAAACACCGACGATCCAACATTAGGTAATTTTTCTGTTTTTTCATTCATTAATTATTTTATTTTGTTTATTTTAGTAATTTTTATTAATTTACTTTATTGGTTATTTATTTTTATTGTCAACTAATTTTTTATGTTTAAGTGCAAGTTTTTCTAATTAATTATTTTCTTGTAAATTTTTAGCTAAATTAGGGTTTTTATTTAAAAATCATTTTTTTAATAAAAATACATGTTTTTATTTAATTTGGAAAAATTAGATTTTTTTTAGGTTTATTTTCTTAAAATAATAAATGGATAAAAATGTAAACCTCGCTTAATTTTCAATATAAAAATGACCCACTTACTAAGAATTTTATAAAAAAAGAACTATAGTCGGTTTGATCCCGATTAATGTGTATGCAGGCATCTCCGGGGTAACTGTTAATAAATAGAAAAAAAAAATTTTCATTTTTTAGAAATTCGTAATAAAAAAATCATTTTTAGTTGTTAAGATTTATTTTTAGTATTTTTAGAAAATATTATAAAGAAAAAGCCCATCAATTTCTTTTAATTTTTGCATGGTAACTTAGTCTTAATAGATTAGCTCTTGAACTCAATTTTTTCTGGTTCAATTTTTCTAAAAATCAATTTTTTTAGAATATTCACAAATTAGTGGCTAAATTAGGGTTTTCCTACCTAAAAACCCTAATTTCTTTTTTTATCGGTTGAACTGGCTAGTGACTCTAATTTTTTTTTAATTTTATTTTTTAGAAAAGTAATTCCTTAAGTTTAATGTCGAGTAATTTATATTAAGCGAACTGGGCTTAATATAAATTAAATTAAGGAAATCAAAATAGGGCTTCATAGAATTGGTAACTCCACTAGGAACACTTAGTAGGCTAATCGTATGAAAGTTAAAAAAATTTTAATGGGCTTTTGTATTATTGTTTTCTTTTTGCATTATACAAGCTCACTTAAGCTTTGATATAGCTTACTAGGCTTCTCTTCAAAAAGCCTTGGAGTTATAGAGCTTAAGACCTGTAGACCCCATCCTCTTGCATCATTCTTTCTGAAAAAGGGGTAGTTATTTTTAAAATTATAGAAAAAGCTTGATTTAATCTATCGTCAGTTTATCATTCATTTTCAATTAAAAAAATCAGTAACCCTTATATATAAGTATATACGAGCTTCATTTTTATTAAATCTTATTTTGAATATACTTAAATATAAAGGTACTCTTTGACCGCAGATTTATGATACTCCCTATAGTTTATTAATAACCAACCCTATTGCATTGTACGCTTGTGTAGCATATTGCATCACATTTATTTTGCATAGTTGTTTGTATATGTTATCTTTTATAATATATGTGCATATTGTAGGTTTTGTTTTATTTCATCAGTAATAGGTTATGTAACATAACATTTAATAGAAAATGCTCAAAATCATTATTATTTCCCTGCGCTAATGTTAACAAAAAGACTTCTATATCAACTTATAATTTTTTTTAGGCATGTAATCATGAAAATTAACAATGATAAAGATTATTTTAGAACTGTCATTTTTTTAATGACTTTCCAACATTTTTTTTTTAAAGAGGAAATTTCAAAAGATATTTTATTATTAAAAACCAATTTCATGATAATTATTTACTCAGTTGATTTCTATTACAATGCTACACATGTACCATAATATTAGGAACTAACAAAACAAAAAAAAATAAGAAAAAGTTTTAATCATTAGATTTCCATTGTAAATTATTTTCCATCTTATGGTTATTAACCTTATAAATGTCTAAGTTCTTATTCTTCGTGTTTAACCATTACGTTGTTACAGTTCTAATAAAGTTTTCTCCATGAGTCATTACCTTTGTGTCACTTAATCAATAAGTTTCTCATTGTAAAATATTTTTCGCTTCTCCATATCATCCTTGTAATATTATTTTCATCCTATGTCCTTGGTCGTCAGTCCTAATGTTTTCTTTATTTAGATTTGTTTATGTTAGTATTAGGCTTCTATGACATAAAATAGGCATTGATTTCTAATAAAAGTTTGCTAAAAAAAAAAAAAGAATGGTTTTCAAAACTAAAAACTCGATGCAGTGCTATTAATAAGAAGTGATTCTTACAAGCTTCAAAAGATTGCTTTCAAAGTGATTTGGCCCAACCTGAAGCCTATAATCCCTCATTTTCAAAAACAAGATGTTTGAAGCTCTTAAACATAGAATAGCTAGAGTAGAAGGAGTTTTAAGCAAACACGAGAAATAAGTCAAGGCCATAGCTTATATCTAAGCCCAAGAGCCTATTGATACACCATCTTAAGCATACGAGTTTAAAGAGTTGCAGATTCAAGGGTCTACTATTAACATGACACAAAGTTTTGAAAAGTTGTCAAAAGTGAATTTAAATGGTCAAGCCTGGGGTGTATGTTACTACCAAGGTCTAGAAAAAAAGGTTGCTACCTTAGAAGAAAAGTTAGTGATATTGGAAAAAAGGCTCACTAGTATAGAAATGGTGATGGGTTATGTGCCTAAGCAGCTCGAAAACTTACATCTTAATGCAAATGGGAAGTTACAACCTAAGCATGATGATGATTCAGTGAAAGAGAAATCAAGAGTAAATGTACCAATTAGGAAAGCCCACAATCAAGACAAGCCTGTCCATAACAAGAAGAGGTGATTTATGCAATTCAAGATTCCAATGGCCCAAGTGTTCAAGAAATTGAGAGACGTAAGACTATTGACATGTGAAAACCTGACAAGGAAATCCAAGCCAAGGAATCGTGACCCCAACAAATGAAGTGAATACCATGTTGGCTAAGTAGGCCATACCATTGAAGATTGTTGGAGATTAAAGCTTAAGGTGTAAGATTTGATTGATGCCAAGATTATCCAACCAAGTTTTCTAGAGATTGATGGGTTGATTAGCAACGGTATTCCTTTCTTAAGTTTTGAAGGGGCATCAAATAGATAACCTCCAACATCAAGCATTGAGGATCTATTACTATCATTTGACTAGGTGCCTCACCATTTAAACCAGTTGGGTATATCTCCAAGAGATCACTTCAATTGAATAAGCCAAGTTCAAAGTAGTGATAGAAATATAAGGGCAAAACAAAATAGGAAAGAATTTTAGTTCCTACATTTTCTTTCATTTCAGTACTTGTAATAGATACAAGTTATTGAATAAAGCAGTTTTGTTTGCTATGAAGCTAGCTTAATTCGAATAGGGGCATTTCGAATGAGTGAAAATGAATAAAGAAAATGTTAACTTAGAGCTTAAAACTTTCTACCTAAGAGAATGATAACACATTACTTAAAAGGTTTAGGATGAAAAGAAACATCCTATGTCCCAAACACTACCCTTAGACACACATGAGAGAAGAGTGTCATCAAGGTGAATAATTGGGCTCATTCCTTAAAGGAGGCCTGTTTTGTACTTGGTATACATGTCAAAATGATATTAGGCATTCATTTCATCATCCCTAAATACGATTATCCCTTGGAAACCCATTTGAACCTTTAGGGGATTTTTCTTAAAATTTGCCCTACTAAGAACCACCCCAAACTGGGGCAATTAGGAGCTTAAGATAATTAATTTAGAGAAAAGGAGTAAACTAACTTATGCTTGCCTTAGTTTTGCCAATTCATGAGCAAATCATATCATAAATAATTCAAGTTCTTTAAGATGAAGAAGAATTTCAAACCATATACACCTTACTTAAGCCTATACATTCATTTAAGCACATTAAGTCCATACATTCTTTCCTAAACACTTTAAAGCCATATACAGTTCTCCGAAGCTTATACACCTTAAACCTACCTTTTAGTGCTTTAGATCATATTAAGAGAAAACTCAACAATGGAGGGTGACCATTGTGAACAAAAAAAAAAAAAAAAAAAGGAAAAAGAGAAAATAAGAAAAAAAAAAGATATGGAAGATATTAGCAAAGTGATTAGCTTAAAGAAAAAAAAAAAAAGAGCCAAATAGAGCTCGAAGTTTGAACTGGTGATGGTATCCAATGTTTGAACATTATCAATTCCTAAGCCCAAAAGCAAAGCCTTCATTTTATGATCGCACTCATTATACCAGCTTTAATGAAACTTTTGTAACTAAAGAAATCGGCTTATCTTAAGCAAAATTTGCTCATGAAACTAGGGCAAGCCCATGTTTAGTTTCTCTTAAGTTCTTAACTTGTAAACCTGAGATAGATTGAATATGATTTCTTTAAAATAGGCCAAGTATATTAATATCCATTTGCTTAAACTATTGACCAAAAGCCTTATATTGCAAACCCAAAAAAGACCTATTGATTGACTAGAATGTATCACTTATAAGATAAGTCACAATTTTTTGGAATTGATGTTGAGAGTAAAAAACAGACCTATGAGAGTGCAAGGAATTCCAATTTGACTAAACATTTCAAGTAATGATATCTATCCCTTTAGTAGAAAACTGAAGAGTTAAGTGCTAGTACAAGTTGGAAATCAGTGCTTCTAAGAAGTTCAGAGATCATGAATTATGCTTTAGGAAACGAGATTGAAAGAATGAGTGATCAACATGCAAGGGGCAAGCTAACCCCTTATTGGTGATCTTTAAGAGTTTTCAAGACTTTCTTACTTGTTAGCAACATAATTTTCTATCAAAGAGAGTTTTTTCTTTTTAGAAAAAAGAGAAAAAATAAAAATTTTCAAGGAATCATCAAAGTCCCCTAAACTCAAGTCATAGATCACTTTGTCAAAACTTATGAAAGTTTTCTTTCTTCTTGGATGACTTGCTTAATAGAACGCCATCTAGCCCTTTCTAGGATTGCTTGTTCATAGGAGCGTTATCCTATCTTGTCTTTTGTTAGGATCGCTTGCTTAAAGGAGCAATGTCCTACCTATTTTTTAGTTGGATTGCCTACTCAAAGAAGTGTTGTCCTAGTCCTTTTTAGGATCGCTTGTGCATAGGAGCACTATCCTATTGATTCCTTTGTAGAATCGCTTCGATTGTTTGCTCAAAGGAGCATTGTGTAGTCATTTAAAAGATCACCTACTCATCAGAGCATTGTCTCATTTTGTCTTTCATAAAATGTCATCTTATCTTGTCTTAGAAAGATCTATCCTTTCAAGCAATTCATCTTGAAGAGATCTATCCTCTTTGAACAAGTCAAAAAGAATTTCGAAGAGATCTATCTTCTTCAAGTCATCAAAGTGGAATCAGTTTTGAAGAGATCTATCCTCCTTGAACAAGTAAAAAAGAATCTTAAAGAGATCTATCTTCTTCGGGTTACCAAAGTGAAATCAGTTTTGAAGAGATCTATCCTCTTCAAACAAATTAACCAAAATGAATCTCTAAGAGATCTATCCTCTTCGGGTTACCAAAGTGAAATCAATTTTTGAAGAGATCTATCCTCTTTAAATTAACCAAAATGAATCTTGAACAGATCCATCCTCTTCAGATTAACTAAGTCAAATCTTGAAGAGATCTATCTTCTTTAAATTAACCAAGTCAAATCTCTAAGAGGTCTATTCTCTTCGGCTCACTAAAGTGAAATCAGTTTTTGAAAAGATCTATCCTCTTCAGATCAAACCAAATGGAATCTTAGAGAGATCTTTCCTCTTTAGATAATCCACCAAACCAAAATAAGTTTTTTTTGAAATCTTGAAGAGATCTATCCTCTTCGGATTATCCACCAAACCAAACAAGTTAATTTTACCTCTAATGGTTCTTGCCCTAGCCTTCCAAGATAGGTCCCCCATAAAATTTTTACTCCATCCTTCTATGATAGACACAATTAAGCCTTATCCTTTCAAAATAGGCCCCTTAACCTTTTGCTCTGTTCTTTCAAGACAGGAATTCATTTGCCCCATCCTTTTAAGATGGGCAATTTATTCTTTGCATCGGCCTTTCAAGTTAATATCTTTGATTTAAATAAAACACAGCATAGTTAATCAATTCAAAGAAGGGTTTGGTAAAAATGGGTGTCTCTTTTGCCTTTGTAGTGAAGTTCTAATTGAACTTTACTATAAAGAGGGGCAACTGTAGATAACTCATTTTTACCAATTTTTATTCAATGTTTATTGAGCTAGGTTAATGAATAACAATAAAAATAAAAATAAAAAATAAAAAATAAAAAATGAAAAGATAGCAAAAAGAAAATCAAGTTAGGTCATAGGAAGTTAAGCCAAGAGTCAAGTCATGTCAAGTTGGGTTAAGTTGTTAGATCAGTTACGGAGATGGGTTGAATTCATTAGTTTTAGGCCAAACCAATTTAGGGACTCAAAATCAAGATTTGTTAAATTATTGGGTGAAATTGGATCAGGCCGAGCCTTAAAAGAAAAGCTTGAACTAGTTTGGGTTTCTAGAAGCTAGGGTGAATCTAGGTTAAATCAAAAACAAATCTTTCATATCGAATACGAAAGATTCAATTTTAGAGCTTATAAATAACATGTTGACCAAGGATTTGAGGAGGCTTTTCTCTTTAAACTTACACTTACCTATGCATTGCCATATTCCCCCATGCACTACCATACTCCCTTACACGCCATTACCACCTACACCATCGCATCACATACGTATCACCACTGTACATCCCCCTACAACCACCACTTGCTCTACCATTGCCCAAACATGCACCACCGCCCAAAGCCTTAGCCACAACACCACCCCAGCCTACCACTACTGACGTATTGCAACCATTACCTAGCATCACCAATCGTGCACGCCCCTCTCTTGCCCGATGTTGCCTAGAACATCGCCTAGGCCACCGCCTACCATTGCCCAAGCTCTCACCCAAAACACTACCCACCATCGCCCAAGTTCTCGCTAGTCCACCGCTTATAATATTACTCGAGCTCTTGCCCATGATCACCCTAACATTCGCCTAATGCTTACCTAGCCTCGCCTATACTCGCCCAACCTCATCCATCCATTAACTACACTCGCTTAGCCATCGCCCAAATCTCACTTAGCCATCGTCCATGCTCGCCTAGTCTTGCCTACACGCATGACAAACACCGACAATCCGACTTTAGGTAATTTTTTAGTTTTTTTTTTTTATTCATAAATTATTTTTTTATTTATTTTAGTATTTTTTATTATTTTACTTTATTGGTCATTTATTTCTATTGTTAGCTAATTTTTTATGTTTAAGTGCAAGATTTTTAAATTAATTATTTTATTGTAAATTTTTAGCTAAATTAGGGTTTTTCTTGAAAAATAATTTTTTTTAATAAAAAATACATGTTTTGACACATAATGATTTTTAGAAAAATAAAAATTTAAATTCAATTAGTTAGGGTTTTTTTTTATTTAATTTGGAAAAATTAGATTTTTTTCTAAGTTTTTTTTTCTTAAAATCATAAATTAATAAAAATGTAAATCTAGCTTGGTTTTCAATATAAAAATGTCTTATTCACTTAAAATTTTATAAAAAAAAAACTATAGCTGGTTTGATTTCGATTAGCGGTTATGTAAGCACCTTCGAGGTAATTGTTAAAAAATAAAAAAAAAAACATTTTTCCTTTTTTAGAAATTCGTGATAAAAAAATAATAATATAAAAATCATTTTTAGTTAGTTTTAATTATTGAGATCTATTTTTAGTATTTTTAGAAAATATTATAAAGAAAAAGCCCATCAATTTCTTTTAATTTTCACATAATGACTTAGTCTTGATAGGTTAGGCCTCGAACCTAGTTTTTTTTAGTTCAATTTTTCTAAAAAGTCAATTTTTTAGAATATCTACAGATTAGTGCCCAAATTAGGGTTTTTCCTGTCGAAAATCTTAATTTCTTTTTTTATCGATTGAACCAGTTAGCGACTCTAATTTTTTTTAATTTTGTTTTTCACAAAAGTATTTTTGTAAATTTAATGTCTAGTAATTTATACTGAACAAGTTAGGCTTAATATAAGTTAAATTAAGGAAATCAAAATAAGGGTCGACAACCACTTTATAAATAAAATTATTTGGATTTTTGCTTATCACTGAGCAGTATGGTTATGATCCTCATTTTGGTTTTATTGTGGAGCAATGTAGAGATTGGAGCTACTGCTAGATGTTATTATGTTTGAGGTGGCTATCTGTTCAAGGAATGAAGGCTGTACATATTGAACTGTTCCATACATGAGCTGTTGGTTAGTAAAGCTCATAATGGAGGATTAACTAGTCACTTTTTAGAGACCAAGATAGCCAATCTATTAAAATAAATTTTTTACTAGTTTGGTTTAGACAAGGATGTTCATAAGGTAGTTGATGATTATGAAGTGTATAAGTAAGCTAAAGGGAAAAGAGAGCCCCATGGAGAATATATACCTATACTAAAACCAACCTTACCTTAGGTCGACCTCAACATAGACTTTGTCTTAGAATTGTCGTGGACATTAAGGGGAAAAGATTTTATATTTGTTGTAGTGGATTGCTTCAATAAAATGGTACACTTCATTCCATACCCTCAAACTAACAATACTTTACATATTGTTGATTTATTTTTGTAGGAAGTTATCTAACTATGTGGAGTACTGAAGACCATTGTTTCAGATTGAGAAACAAAATTCTTAAGTTATTTTTAGAAGACTCTATGGAGAAGTCTTGGAACCAAACTTGTATTTAGCTCTAGCTGTCATAGGAAAAACCTTAAGGGACTGGGAATTGTGCTTACCAGTTGTGGAATTAACATATAATCTAATTGTCCATAGTATTGCTAGAAAGACACCATTCAAGGTCATCTGTAGCCTCAATCCCATTATTCCGCTTGATATGATCGGTACCATTATAGTTGCTAAAGAAAGTCAATTTGAAGTTGGCCAAGTACAAAAGTTGCTAAACCTACACTTGTCTCTAACTAAGAAGATCGCTAAGTTCAATTAAAGATTACGAGAGATTGGTAGTTGAGGCTGTCGAGCTATTTCTTTCCAACTAAGAGACTTAGTATGGATACACCTCAGCTGAGAATGATTATTGCACTTGAGATAGAGTAAGCTATCTCCTCGAGCTAATGGTTCATTCAGGGTCCTAAAGAAGGTCAATTGCAATGCTTGCTAGATTGAACTACTTGATGACTATTGTATTTCCTCCACTTTCAATGTGTCTAATCTAATTGCCCACCAACTAGTACAAGAAGAACCCACAAGTACCATAGAAAAGCAAGAGCTAAAGATTACATTAGATTTGAGGACAAATCTTTTTCACCCCTAACAGATGATAGAAATCAACCCCTTAGATTGATGACATGTAGCTAAGATAAAGGACTCTAAGGACTCACTCGGAGAATACTGGTACGAAGCCCCATCTAAGATGAGAATTCCTAAAATAGATAAAGGACTCTAGGGACTTAAGGAGTGTTGTCCCATCTCAAATCTTTTAGGGCTCTAGCTAGCTCATGAATCATTATCTTACCTCTTATCTTTTTAGGGTTTTGGCTAGCGTAAGGAGCGCTATCCCTTCTCCTATCTCTTTTAGTGTTCTAGCCAACATAAGGAGCACTGTCTTGCTACATCTCTTTTTAGGATTTTAGACAACTTAAGGAGCACAGTCTAGCCTCATATCTTTTTAGCATTCTAGCTAGCTTAAGGAGCACTGTCCCACCTCATATCTATTTTACTATTCTAGTCGAGAAGAGTAGCATTGTCCCACTTTAACTCTATTTTAGTTTTTAGCCAGCTTATGGAGCGTTATCTTACCTCATATCTCTTTTAGAGTTTTAGTTAGCTTAAGGAGCACTATACTATCTCAAATCCTATTAGGGTTCTAGCTAGCTTTAGGAGTGTTATCCCATCTCTTATCTTTTTAAGGTTCTAACTAGCTCAAGGACCGTTGTCCCATCTCAAATCTTGGTAGGGTTCTAGCCTTAAGGCACACTATGCCACCTTAGATCACTGTCCCACTTCATATCACCTTTAAGTTTTGAACCAACTCAAGGGGCGCTATCCCACCTCATCTCTCTTTAGGGTTATAGCTAGCTCAAGGAGTGATATCTTGTCTCAAATCTCTTTAGGTTCTAGCAAGCTCAAGGAGCATTGTCACGTCTCATATCTTTTTACGGCTTTAGCTAGATCTAAGAGCATTGTTCCGTCTCATATCTTTTTAGGGCTCTAGCCTACTCAAGGAACATTGTCCCATCTCAAATCTATTAGGGTTCTACTAGCTCAAGGGGTAAAGTTCGGCCTCATATCTTTTTAGGTTTCTAGCCAGCTTAATGAATGTTATCCTACCTCATATCTCTTTTAGGGTTTTAGCCATCTCAAGGAGCATCGTCCTTCCTCATCTCTTTTTAGGGTTTTATCTAGCTCAAGGGATAAAGTCCTACCTCATAACTTTTTATCGTCCTAGGTAGCTCATGGAATGTTATCCCACCTCATATCTATTTTAGGGCTTTTGTTTACTTAAGAAGCATTGTCTCACCTCATCTCTTTTTACGGTTCTAGCTAGCTTAAGGAGCGCTATCCTGCCTCATATCTCTTTCAATCTTCTAGCTAACTCAAGGAGCACTATCTCATCTCATATCTTTTTAAGGTTCTAGCAAACTTAAGGAGCATTATCTTATCTCAAATCTTTTTAGGGTTCTAGCTAGCCAAATGAGCATTGTCCTACCTAAAATCTTTTAAGGTTCTAGCTAGCATAAGGATCATCGTCTAACCTCAAATCAATTTAGCAATCTAGTTAGCTTTAAGTGCGTTGTGTTGCCTCAAATCTATTTTAAGGTTCTAGTTAACTCATGGAGTACTATCTTGCCTCATCTTTATTTTAGGTTTTAGGTAGCTCAAGGAATGCTATCCTACCTCATATCTCCTTTAGAGTTCACTCCAACACAAGGAGTATGTCTTGTCTAAAATCTTTTAAGCTTCTAGCTAGCTCAACGAGCACTATCTTTTCTCTTATCTTTTTAGGGTCTAGCTAGCTTTAGAAACATTATTCTATGTCATATCTTTTCAAGGTAATAGCCAGCTCAAGGAGTACTATCCCATCTCAAATCTTTTAAGGTTCTAACTCACTCAATAAGTGCTATCCTACCTCTTATCTTTTTAGTGTTTTGGAAAGCTCAAGGAGCACTGTCCTGCCTCATATCACTTTTAGGATTCTAGCTAATTCAAGGAGCCTTGTCTCGCCTCATCTCCCTTTAGGGTTCTATCCCACTCAAGGAGCATAGTTTAGCCTCATGTCTTTTTGGCATTCTTGCTAGTTCAAAGAGCGTTATCCTACCTCATATCTTTTTTAAGGTTCTAGTCGACTTAAGGAACAATGTCCTGCCTCACCTCTTTCTAGGTTTCTATTGATCTCAAGGAGCACTATTCCCCCCTCATATCACTTTTAGGGTTCGAGTTAAGTCAATGATCACTACCCCATCTCATATCTTTATATGGTTCTAGCCAACTCAAAGTACACTATCTAGTCTCAAATCTATTTTAGGTTTTAGCCAGCTTAAGGAGTACAATCCTGTCTCTTATCTTTTTAGGGTTCTCGGAAGCTTAAGGAACGTAGTCCTATCCTAAATTTTTCAGGGTTCTAGCTAGCTCAAGGAGTACAGTCTTGTCTCATATTTCTTTGGCATTCTAGCCAGCTTAAGGAGCATTATGCTACCTCGTATCTCTTTTAAGGTTTTAGCTGACTAAGCAGCACTATCCTGCCTTGTCTCAATTTAGGGTTTTAGCCAACTTAAGGAGTGCTATCTCACCTCATCTCTCCTTTAGGGTTCACGCCTTCTTAAGGAGTGCTGTCTTGCCTCATCTCTTTCTAAGGGTCTATCTAGCTTAAAGAGTTCTATCTTGTCTCAAATCTTATAAGGTTCTAGCTAACTCAAGGAACCCTATCATGTCTAATATCTTTTTAAGGTTTTGGCCTACTCTAGGAGTGTTGTACCGTATCATATCTTCTTAGGATTCTTGCCTAATCATGAAGTCCTCTCTCGTCTCAAATATTTTAGGGTTTTAGCTAGCTCAAGGAAAGTGTCTTACCTCATATCTTTTTAGCATTCTAGCCTATTCAATGAATGATGTCTTACCTCATTTCTCTTTTAGGGTTTTACCTAAATCAAGGGGCACTATCCTGCCTTATCTCCAAGGATTGTAGACTAGCCTCTTATCTTTTTAGCGTTCTAGCTAGCTCAAAGAGTGTTATCCTACGTCATATCTATTTTAGTGTTCTAGCTAACTTAAGGCATACTATATTGCCTCGACTTTTTCTAGGATTCTAGCTGGCTTAAGGAACGTAGTCTAACTTCATATCTTTTTAGCATTCTAGCCAAGTTAAAGAGCACTATCTCACCTCATATCTATTTTATGGTTTTGGTTGAATCAACGAGCGTTGTCATGCCTCATCTCTTTTTTGGGTTGTAGCTTGCTCAAGTAGTGCTATCTCCCCTCATATCTCTTTAAAGGTTCTAGTTAGCGTAATGAGCACCATCTCGTCTCATATCTTTTTAAGGTTCTAACAAGCACAAGGAGCACTATCCTATCTGCTCTCTTTTAGGGTTCTAACCAACTTAAGGAGTGTAGTCCTAGCTCATATTTTTTTAGCATTCTTACCAACTTAAGGAGCATGGGTTCTAGTCGATTCAAGGAGCACTATCCATCCTCATCACTATTTAAGGCTTTAGCCAGCTCAAGGAGCACTATCTCACCTCTTATCTCCTTTAGGGTTTGAGTTAGCTCAAGGGACATCATCCTACTACATCTCTTTCTAAGGTTTTAGTTAGCTTAAGGAGTGCTATCTTGTCTCAAATCTTTTAAGGTGTTAGCCAGCTCAAGAAGTATTGTCCCATCTCATATCTTTTTAAGGTTCTAGCCAAATCTAGGAGCGTTGTTGTGTCTCATATCTTGTTAAGGTTCTAACCTACTCATAGAGTGCTGTCCTGTCTCAAATCTTTCCATCTTAAGGAGAATAGTCCTACCTCATATCTTTTTAGGTTTCTAGCTAGCTCGATGAGCACTATCCCACTTCATATCTCTTTTATGGTTCTTACCAACCCAAGGAGTGCTATTGCACCTCATCTCTTTTTAGGGTTCTAACTAGCTCAAGGGGTAGAGTTAGTCCTCATATCTTTTTAGCATTCTAACTAGCTTAAGGAGTGTTGTCTCTCCTCTTATCTATTTTAAGGTTCTAGCTGACTCATGGAGCATTATCCAACTACATCTCTTTCTAAGGTTCTACATGGTTGAAGGGGTGGAGTCGTACCTCATATATTTCTAGCGTTTCAGCTAACTTAAGGAGTGCCATCTCACCTCATTTCTATTTTAGGGTTCTGGTCGACTCAAGGAAAGTTGTCCCACCTCAACTCTTTTTAGGGTTCTGGCTAACTAAAGGAGCACTATCCCATATCATACCTCTTTTAGTGTTGTAGCTATCTTAATGAGCACTATCCTATCTCATATCTTTGTAGCGTTCCATCCAGCTTAAGGAGCATTGTCCCTTTTCAAATCTTTTAAGGTTTTAACTAGCTTAAGGAGAGCTATCCCATCTCATATCTTTTTAGCACTCTAGCTAATTAAAGGCAAGATATGCCTCGTCAGATCTATTTGAAGGTTCTAGCTCACTCTAGGAGAGCTTTCTTGCTTCATCCCTTTTTAGAGTTCTAGCTAGCTCAAGGAGTATTATCACACCTCATATCTCCATTAAAGTTCAACTAACTCAAAGAGTGTCATCCCTCCTCATCTCTTTCTAAGGTTCTTGCCAGCTCAAGGTATACTATCTTATCTCAAATCTTTTAGGGTTCTAATCAGCTCGATAAATACTATCTCTTTTAATATCTTTTTAGGGTTCTAGCTAACTCTAGAATTGCTGTTTTGTCTCATATATTTTAAAGGTTATCACCAACTCAAGAAGCATTGTTCCTTCTCTAATCTTTTAAGGTTTTAGTGAACTGAGGGAGCACTATCCTACGATAGGAATTTAGCTACTAGGCCTTTGAACTGTAATTGAGCTTAGGGACTGAAAGGGCTGGCAAGGAAAATCCTCTTACTCTAACCGACTCCAGTCGAAGTCAAATATCTCTTTGCTAAGTCACTCTATATACCGAGCTGGATGACTACCCTTCTCTTTGAAGTACACTAAATTATAGATTGCTGAGACAATTGCTAAACCATTTATGCGTACTGACTCACGTCTAAGCCGACCAAATACTCGACTCACCCTTGTCAAGGTATCGAGAGAGAGAGATCCCGGACTGATCCTTAGCTACCCTTGCTTGGAGTAATAATATGATCATACTCTTTTATTTCATCCTCCAACGGCCTCACTAATGTATATCTACCATGTGTATAAGACCACATGTAACATCTGCCATACTAATCACTGCTTTCTTAAATATTCATTTTTACCCTCTTGTATTCTTGTACATTACTTCTTTAGGGCAATACCCTTTTTGTTTTTTCCTTTTTAGGCATGTTGCCCTAAACTTTTGAGTATAAATACCCATTGTATTTTTAGCTATAAACATCATATTATCATCAATACAATTGAATATTTTTCCTTTCGTAAACACTTTTGTTTACTCCCATTTCACTCTTATCTTAACCGTTAATTAAGGCTAGGTGGTAAGTAGCCTCATCGATTATCTTGTGCATCATATTAAGTTATGTTGTAAGTCTTCGAAAGTTCTATTAGTGCATCATATCCTTTAGAGTTATTCTTAGGTTTTGCTTACTTTTCATTCTTTCACACATTCCTTATTATCTCATCAAGCTTTCGCCAAGCTTGGATCCATCTAGCAACCGTCCTTGTCTACTCTTGGTCATGATTTGCATCATCTTGATAACAAAGTGAAGCTTTTTGCTTAAGTTGTAGTTGTTATGAAGTTCTATCTATACTCTGTTTTGTGTACATGAAATAGAGCAAGTTATTATGTTTGTTTAATTACTATGTTTGCTAGCTATTAAATTTCTTGTTTGCAGAAGTGTTTACTAGAATTTCTTATTTGCAGAAGGGTTATAGTAAACTCAAGGAGTGTTGTCCTGTCTCATTTTTTTAGCAATCTAGCCAACTTAAGGAGCGTTATGTAGCCTCAGATTTATTTCATGTTCTAGCCAACTCAAGGAGCATTATCTTGCCTAATCTCTATTTTTGGTTCTAGCAAGCTCAAGGGGTACTATCCTACCTCATATCTCCTTTAAGGTTCAAGCCAGCTTAAGGGTTACTTTCCCTCTTCATCTTTTTGTAGGGTTCTAGCTAGCTTAAGGTGTACTATCTTATGTCAAATCTTTTAGGGTTCTAGCTAGCTCAAGGAGAATTGTCGTGTCTTATGAATTTTTAGGGTTCAAGCTAAATCTAAGAGCGTTTTTCCATCTCATATCCTTTTAGGGTTATAGCCTTCTCCAAGAACATTGCCTTGTATCAATTCTTTTAGGATTCTAGTTAGCTTAAGTAGTACTATCCTTCCTCATATCTTTTTGGGTTCAAGCCATTGTAATGAGCATTATCTAGCCTCATGTCTCTTTTAGGGTTCTAGCTAGTATAAGGAGTACTATCCCACTTCATATCTATTTTAGTATTTAAGCTAACTCAAGGAGCATTGTCTCGCCTCATCTATTTTCAAGGTTCTAGCTAAGTCAAGGAGCGCTATCCCTCCTTATATCTCTTTCAGTGTTCTAGCCAACTCAAGGAGTACTATCCTATCTCAAATTTTTTTAGGGTTCTACCTATCTCAAGGCATATTGTCCTGTCTCAAATCTTTTAGGGTTTTAGCCAGCTCAGGCAGCATTGTCCTGTCTTATGACTTCTAAGGTTCTAACTAGATCTAAGAGCATTGTTCCATTTCATATCCTTTTAAGGTTCTTGCCTTCTCAAGGAACACTACCCCATATCAATTCTTTTAGGATTCTAGCTAGCTTAAGCAGTGTTGTCCTTCCTCATATCTTTTTGGGTTCAAGCCATTGCAATGAGCGCTATCTAGCCTCATGTCTCTTTTAGGGTTCTAGCTAATACAGGGAGTACTGTCTTACTACATATCTATTTTAGTGTTCTAGCTAACTCAAGGAGTATTGTCTCACCTCATCTATTTTCAGGGTTCTAGCTAGGTTAAGGAGCATTATCCCTCCTTATATCTCTTTTAGTGTTCTAGCCAGCTCAAGGAGAACTGTTCTTTCTCAATTTTTTTTTAAGGTTCTACCTATCTCAAGGCGTATTGTCTTGTCTCAAATCTTTTAGGGTTTTAGCCAACTTTAGGAGCATTATCCTATCTTATGACTTCTAAGGTTCTAGCTAGATCTAAGAGCATTGTTCCATCTCATATCCTTTTAGGGTTCTTGCCTTCTCAAGAAGCACTACCCCATATCAATTCTTTTAGGATTCTAGCTATCTTAATCAACGTTGTCCTTCCTCATATCTTTTTAGGTTCAAGCCAACGTAATGAGTGCTAACTAGCCTCATATCTCTTTTAGGGTTTTAGCCAATGCAAGGACTGTTGCCTCGCCTCATATCTATTTCATCATTCTAGCTAACTCAAGGAGCACTATCCTACCTCATCTCTTTTCAGGGTTCTAGTTAGGTCAAGGAGCGCTATCATTCCTCATATCTCTTTCAGTGTTCTAGCTAGCTTAGGGAGCATTATCTTGTCTCAAATTTTTTTAAGGTTCTAGCCCACTTAAGGTGCATTATGCCATCTCAAATCTTTTAAGGTTCTAGTCAACTTAAGGAGCGCTATCCTGCTTCAAATCTTTTTAGCACTTTAGCTAGCTTAAGATATGTTATGCTACCTTAGATTTATTTTAGGGCTCTAGCCTACTCAAGGTGTACTGTCCCGCCTCATCTTTATTTTGGGTTCTAGTTAGCTTATGGAGTACTATCCCACTTAATATATCTTTTAGAGTTTGACCCAATTGAAGGAGTGTTGTCTTACCTCATCTCTTTCTAAGGTTCTTGCTAGCTTAATGAGCACTGTCTCGTCTCAAATCTTTTAGGGTTTTAGCGAGCTCAACGAGCACTGTCCTTGTCTTTTTAGGGTTTTAATCAAGGAGAGCAATCTTGCCTCATTCTTTTTTGTCATTTTAGCTAATTCAAGGAGCACTATACTGCCTCAGATCTCTTCTAGGGTTCTATCCATCTCAAGGAGCACTATCCCACCTCATCTTTATTTAGGGTTTTAGGTAGCTCTAGGAGTGTTATCCTACCTCATATCTCCTCTAAGGTTTAAGCCAACTCAAGGAGCATTGTCCCACCTCATCTCTTTCTAAGGCTCTAGTTAACTCAAGGAGCACTATCTTGTCTCAAACCTTTTAGGGTTCGAGCCAGCTCGAGGAGCACTATCCTGTCTCATATCTTTTTAGGGTACTAGCCAACTTTAGAAGCAATGTTCCGTCACATACCTTTTTAGTGTTCTAGCTTACTTAATGAGCATTGTCTCATCTCAAATCTTTCAAGGTTCATGCTAGCTCAAGTAATGTAGTCTTACCTCATATCCTTTTAGGGTTCTAGCTAACTCAATGAGTGTTGTCTTACTTGATATCTCCTTTAAGGTTCTAGCCAACTTAAGGAGTGCTATTCCATCACATATCTATTTTAAGGTTCTAGCCAGCTCATTGAGTAAAGATGAGCCTCTTATCTTTTTAGCATTCTAGCAAGCTCAAGGAGTGTCGTCCCACTACATATCTATTTTAGGGTTCTAGCTCACTCAAGGTGAGCTATAGTGCCTCATCTCTTTTTAGGCTTCTAGTTAGCTCAAGGAGCGATATCTTGCCTCATATCTCTTTTAAGGATCTAGTCAGCTTAAGGAACATTGACTTGTCTCGTATCTTTTTAGGGTTCTAGCTAGCTCAAGGAGTATTGCCTTGCCTTGCCTTAAATCTTTCTAAGGTTTTAGCCAATTGAGGAAGCATTGTCCCATCTAATATCTTTTTTGGGCTCTAGCTAGCATAAGGAGCACTACCCCATCCAAAATCTTTAAGGATTTTAGCCAACACAAGTAGTGCAATCCTACCTCATATCTATTTTGTGGTTCTAGCTGGCTCAAGGAGCATTGTCCCACCTCATCTCTTTTTAGGGTTCTAGCTTGCTCAAGGAATGCTATACCTGCCTGTCACATCTCGACATAGCACAGGATGTACCATTACACAAGAATACTTATTGATAACTTAACTTAACCTGTTCATTCATCAAAATGCAACATTGTTTACGTAATGAAGGGGTTGCTACATCAGAATTCAGCTAGATATTTTGTTACAACTTATGTGTACAACATAATATTTACATCAAAATAAGAACTAACTTTTTTCCTTTATCGTTTTCACAGTAATAGGATCTCTGACCTAATACAAGTCCCATACAATAATCGCTGACTTCGACTCACGCTCTCAGTATACATATCCCCCTTGAGTGTTGGGCCCTTTACAATATAGTTAACTTGAAGATAAGACATTTTATCCCCTCAGCTACTGAAACTGAGTGAGAATGGATAACAAACAACATAATATAGACAATATGATAGGCAATACTATATATCACAATTGAAACATTTCAATCATAACTCGCAAGTTCAACTTCACATATGCATTCTCCTACTGAGGCACTTACTGCCAACAATGCATTATTCTATGCTCATGTACGTAGCATGCATCAGTATCGATATCCTATACCTTCTAAACTTCTTCCGATTAGTCAACATAGCTGAATATTTAGATATAACATCCAGGAACCTAAAGCAACAAAGAACTACTTAGGAGTAGGACCCATACTAAATTGGACTACACCTGATAGTTTACCAATTTCAAAAAGGGCAACAAGGAACTACCTGGGAGTAAGACCCCTAACATTGCTTTACAAAATTAGACTACACATTGTTGTTCACCAAATCAATGTGGCAACACTACCAAATTAGACCACACACAGTAGTCTACCAAATTTGACTATTATTCGTAAGCACAAATCATCGCCAACATGGCAATATAACAGTTTAACCAAAACATAGTTACTATCATTCAAAATCAACACATCGGCATCTACTATAGTAGCATATCTATACACCTAAGATATACCTATATTCAATCAACACATAGTATTATAAGTAGTAATATATCTACTCTAATCATGGATTATATCCACTTACTAAGACTCAAAAATAGCTTAGAATCTTAAATTTCACCACGTGGTCCTTCCTTACTTATCAACCCTATGAAAATATAACATAGTTTTCAAATCAAGTATAGGTCGAATCCGAACTATTATAAGTTTTCATTCCCGTGTTTTCAAACTTCGTTTGACCTTATCTTACTCATTTATTATCTGATTTCAGTAAACTTTATATCATCATGATCATTATTTACTATTAATATATATTAAGAAACAAGATTGATCAATGTTTTCATAAAACCTAAAAATATCCTTTTCTCATTATCACTCGACCATACACTATCTTAACTTCGAAATTGACCCGAGTAAGCTTTAGTATTAAACTAAAAACCCTAAAAATTATACTTTCCAAATTTGTCCAGCAACACTTATTATACCCCAAAATATTCATTTGACACAAATTTAATAAACTAGTTATTATATTGTATATTAAGCTAATATATGTGTTTATACTAGGAAAATATAAAATAAATAGTATACGAGCTCGATTAATTTCATGAAAAATCCAATAGACTAATAAAAATATTTAGTTTAGTTATTGATCATCAATTATATTAAATTGGCTATTATCCATTTTTACGAAAAATGTGGTTTTAGCTCAAAATTATAGAAAATTAAGATAAAAAAATAAAATTTTGAGTAAGATAAAAATTAAATATTCCAAATATCATTATAAACATCTACAATTCTAAACATAAAGGACTCATTCATTAATTTCATCAAAAACTAATTATTTCAATAATTCGGTAAAATTGGTAATTTTATTCGAAATAATTATAAAAAATAGTAAACATGTTTAATTTTGAAAATTATTATTACCACAATTAAATATATATATTAGGAGTATTACATACAAAAATTGAGCTTGAAACAACATCATCTAATATTTATAAAAATTAGATTAATTTTCGCTTAAATAGGGCATTTTCTTAAGGAACCCATATTTACACTAATTATTTAATTAAAATAAAATTACTACATTAATCTACACCTAAAATAATGTTATAAAAAAAAATGTTCATAATTAATGGATAACATTTGATATTTTTAGTAAATTTAACAAATTATGGGTGGAAAATTGGTTCACCTTAACCAGTTGTCTCCGGCCACCACCTAGACGCCGTACCATGTTGGAAAATTGGTTCACCTAAAAGGACATGTGTCATTTCCTCATCAAGCAAGTGTTGACTCACCATTTCCAATTAATACCAGCTTGACACATCATTTGATCACTCATCCATACAATTTTTTTATTAATTTTCCATTATTTTACATTATTTGAATAACAATTTATTATTATGTATATGTATTTAATACATATAATGCATATCACATGTAAATACATGTATATTATATATAATTCAACTTAATTTATTATTTTTGAAAGTTAATTAACTTATCTCTAATATTTTACTATATTTAAAAGTTTAAATTTTACGATTATTAGCTTTAACAATAAATTAATGTTTTTTTCAAATTAATATTTTTATATAGCTTTATAGACACCTAATTTTTGCTCCTTTATAGTTCTAATTTTTATTTTTACAAAAAGGGTCTTAATTCAAAAATAAAAAACAAAAAAATTAATAAAAGATAAAAAGATAATAAAAATTAACAAATGATGAAAATACCAAATAAAAATAAGAAAAGAAAAAAATTATTATAAAGAGTTTTGTAGGTTTTTAGGAAGTAACTTATATTATGAATAATTAGTTTTAGTTTAGTTAAAAAATTTTATTTGAGGGAATCGGATAGTTTAAGTATAGTTTAATTGAACTGAATATCAAGGCACAGGCCAACGGCCTAACGGATAAGTATCGGAGTATTTGAGGTGGATTTAATTCGAGGTCTTAGGTTCGAGTCTCAGCAGGCACCCATATCTTTATTTTTCTATCTTTGTATAAGCGAGATGGAAATGGTCATATCTAATTAAATCATATTGATTTAGTTAAATCGGATTTGAATTTATTTGAATCTAGTTTAATTATCGAATCAAATATAATTAGATATGATATAGTTTAGACTTTATAAACACACATATTCGAAAAGAAAAAAGGGGAAGCCCACTTTCAATTAATTGTTTAAACATCCAGTGCCTATCCTCCTCAATACACATAGATATGTCAGGATCATCAAGATATAGGTACGACACTTACATGACCAGTTTCGGCCTTTGTAGCACTCAAATACAAGCTACTGATCGATAGTAGCCATACACGCCAGCAATACAGGAATCAGCCCCATCATCTTCCATAGCAACGAGCAAACCCATAACTCCATCTTCTCCCTACCGCCGGCCCTCTCCCTAATACAATACAGCCCCAACACCATAATTAGCAAGCCGAACCCACTTCTCATCCCCATCCTCGCGTGAACAAGAACAGCAAACCCGGACCACTCTCACTCAACCTATGTGCCAGACCACTCTCTTTCGACACCATCCACTTACTACCCACCAAATCGGCAGCAGCACTTAACTAGCCACCATTGATGCAACTTGCAGTAGATAACGAATATCGCAGTCATACTTCTACATACGTATAGCCACCATTGTGCGGCACAACAGCACCGTCCCAGTCCCACACTTGACATCCACAACTCCAACCTACTCTCCTGTGTGCAACATACGTCTAGCAGTCGTAACACACAACCACAATTAGCACTACACGACCAATGTCTATTACAGCAACATAAACCACGGCCCAACCAACACTCGATAAGCTTATTTTGAGAAATTGACTTTACTTGAATTACTTCATCTAACTATTCTAACTTTATTGTAAAGTTTGAAATAAAACTGATAACTTAGTCTAGCACTCTAAATTTAAGAGCTCAGATCCTAGGTTTATTGAATTAACTAGAAAAACCCAAGGTATTACACCACCTCATATCTCTTTTAGTGATATAGCTAGCTTACGAGGCACTATCCCTTCTCATATCCATTTAGGGTTCTAGCCTACTTAATGAGCACTGTCCTATCGCATATCTTTTTAAGGTTCCAACTAGCTTGAAGAGTGTTGTCTTGTCTTACATCTACTTAAGGTTCTACCCAGCTCAAGTAACATTGTCCTGTCTCAAATCTTTTAGGGTTCTAGCCATATCAAAAGGTCTAGTCTAACCTCAAATCTATTTTATGGTTCCGGTCATCTAAAGAAGCACTATCCCACCTCTTCACTTTCTAGGTTTCTAGCTAACTCAAGGAGCATTATATCACTTCATATCACTTTTAGGGTTCAAGCCAGCTCAAGAAGCGACGTCCCGCCAAATCCCATTTTAAGGTTCTAGTCAACTCAAGGACCGTTACCTTGTCTTAAATCTTTTAGGGCTCTAGCGAGATCAAGGATTATTGCCCCATCTAATATCTTTTTAGGACATTAGCTAACTCTAGGAGTACTATCCCATCTCATATCTTTTTAGGGTTTAACAAGCTTAAGGAGCGTTGTCCCATCTCAATTCTTTTAGGGTTTTAGCCATCTCAAGGAGCATTGTCCTACTTCTTATCTTTTTAAGTTTCCACTGTGCTTAAGAAGCGATGCTTCGCCTCATCTCCTTTTAGGGTTCTAACCAACTCAAGGAGCATTGTCTTGTCTCAAATCCTTTTTGGGTTCTAGCAAGCTCAAGGAGCGCTTCCCCATTTGACATCTTTTTACAGTTCTAACAACCTGAGTATAGTCCTATCTCAAATCTTTTAGTACTTTAGCTACCTAATGGAGCATAGTTCTTGCTCATGTTTTTTTAGTGTTCTAGCCAACTTAAAGAGCAGGATCATTGCCCCATCTAATATCTTTTTAGGACTTTAGCTAGCTCTATGAGTACTATCCCATCTCATATCTTTTTAGGGTTTAACCAGCTTAAGGAGCATTGTTCCATCTCAAATCTTTTAGTGTTTTAGCTAAATCAAAGAGCATTGTCTTGCATCTTATCTTTTTAGGTTTCCACCGTACTCAAAAAGCGATGCATTACCTCATCTCCTTTTAGGGTTCTAGCCAACTGAAGGAGCATTAACCTGTCTCAAATCCTTTTTGGTTTCTAGCAAGCTCAAGGAGCACTTCCCCATTTGACATCTTTTTACGGTTTTAACAAGTTGAGTGTAGTCCCTTCTCAAATCTTTTAGTGCTCTAGCTAGCTAATGGAACATAGTTCTTGCTCACGTTTTTTTATTGTTCTAGCCAACTTAAGGAGCAGGATCGTTACCCCATCTAATATCTTTTTAGGACTCTAGCTAGCTATAGGAGTACTATCCCATCTCATATCTTTTTAGGGTTTAATAAGCTTAAGGAGCATTGTCCCATCTCAAATCTTTTAGGGTTTTAGCTAGATCAAGGAGCATTGTTCTGCTTCTTATCTTTTTAGGTTTCTACCGTACTCAAGAAGCGATGCCTCGCCTCATATCCTTTTAAGGTTCTAGCCAACTCAAGGAGCATTGTCCTGTCTCAAATCCTTTTTGGGTTCTAGCAAGCTCAAGGAGCGTTTCCCTATTTGACATCTTTTTACGGTTCTAACAAGCTGAACGCAATCCCTTCTCAAATCTTTTAGTACTCTAGCTTGCTAATGGAGCATAGTTCTTGCTCATTTTTTTTTAGTGTTCTAGCCAACTTTAGGAGTAGGATCGTTGCCCCATCTAATATCTTTTTAGGACTTTAGCTAACTCTAGGAGTACTATCCCATCTCATATCTTTTTAGGGTTTAGCCAGCTTAAGGAGGGTTGTCTCATCTCAAATCTTTTATGGTTTTAGCTAACTCAAGGAGCATTGTCCTGCTTCTTATCTTTTTAGGTTTCCACCATACATAAGAAGTGATGCATCGCCTCATCTCCTTTTAGGGTTCTAGCCAACTCAAGGAGCATTGTTCTGTCTCAAATCCTTTTTGGGTTCTAGCAAGCTCAAGGAGCGCTTCCCCATTTGACACCTTTTTACGATTCTAATAAGCTGAGTGCAGTCCCTTCTCAAATCTTTTAGTGCTCTAGCTAGCTAATGGAGCATAGTTCTTGCTCATGTTTTTTTAATGTTCTAGCTAACTTTAGGATCATTGTACTACCTTAGATCTATTTAGCGATTCTAGCCAACTTAAGCAACGCTATCCTACCTAATCTCTATTTAAGATTCTAACCAACTTAAGAAGCGCTATCCCAACTCATATCTCTTTTAGGGTTCAAGCCAACTCAAGGAGTACTATCCCACTTCATATCTTTCTAAGGTTCTATCTTATTCAAGGAGCATTATCTTATCTCAAATCTTTTATGGCTCTAACTAGCTTAAGGCGCGTTGTCTACTCTCATATCTTTTTAGGATTTTAGCAAGCTTTAGAAGTGTTGTTTGACCTCATATCGTTTTATTGTTCTAGCCAACTAAATGGGCACTATCCCACCCCATATCTATTTTGAGATTTTAGCCATTTCAAGGAGTGCTATCCCATCCATCTCTTTTTAGGGTTTTAGCCAGTTATAAGAGTACAGTTTAACCTCATGTCATTTTAGGGTTCTAGCTAGCTCAAGGAATGTTGTCTTATCTCATATCTATTTTAAGGTTCTAGCTGATGCAAGGGGTACTGTCTTGCATCATATCATTTTAGGTTCTTACTAGCTTAAGGAGCACTATCCCACTACAATTCTCTTTCAGCAAACTAGCTAGCTCAAAGAGTACTATCCTATCGCAT
Organism: Lumnitzera littorea; assembly: GCA_024138015.1. Lineage (NCBI taxonomy): Eukaryota > Viridiplantae > Streptophyta > Magnoliopsida > Myrtales > Combretaceae > Lumnitzera > Lumnitzera littorea. The sequence goes on from JAMXBB010000009.1 coordinate 43,006,971, forward strand.
ATCTTTTTAGAGTTTAAGCCAACTTAAGGAGCACTATCTTCTCTAAAATATTTTTTAGGTTCTAACCAACTCAAAGAGCACTGTACTACCTCATCTGTTTTGAAGGTTCTAGCCAGCTTAAGGAGCTTTATTCCACATCGTATCTATTGTAGGCTTTTAGCTAGGTCATGGAGAATTGACTCGTCTCATATCTTTTTAGGTATCTAGTTAACTTAGGGTGTACTATCTTGCCTTAAATATTTTTAGGGTTCTAGCCAATTGAAGGGGCTCTGTCTCATCTGATATCTATTTAAGGCTCTAGCCAACTCAAGGTGCTTTATTCCATCTCAAATCTTTTTAGATTCTAGCTAGCATATGGGGCACAATCCTACCTCATATCTATTTTATGGTTCTAGCCGACTCAAGGAGTGTTGTACCGCCTCATCTCATTTTAGGGTTCTAGCCAACTCAATGAACATTAACCCACCTCATATCTCTTTTAAGGTTTGAGCCAATGCAAGGTACATTATCCTACTAGATCTCATTCTAGGGTTCTTGCCAACTTAAGGAGTGTTATCTTGTCTCAAATCTTTTAGGTTTCTAGCTAGCTCAAGGATCGTTGTCTTGTTTGATATCTTTTTAAGGTTCTAGCCAGCTCTAGGTGCATTGCTCATCTCATATCTTTTTAAGGCTCTAGTTAGCTCAAGGAGCATTGTCTCGACTCAAATCTTTTAGGGTTTTAGCTAGCTTAAGGAGCATTGTCCTGCCTCATATCTTTTTAAGGTTTCGGCGTACTTAAGGATCAATGCTCTACCTCATCTCTTTTTATTATTCTAGCCAACTCAAGGAACACTGTCTTATCTCAAATCTTTTAAGATTCTAACCAGCTCTAGAAAAACTTTCTTGTCTCACTTCTTTTTACGGTTCTAATAAGCTCAAGGAGTGTTGTCCCATCTCAAATCTTTTAGGGTTCTAGCTAGCTAATGAAGCATACTTTCGACTCATATTTTATTAGCACTCGAGCCAACTTAAGGAGCACTATGCCACATCAGATCTACTTAATGGTTCTGCTTGACTCATCAAGCATTATCCTACCTAATCGTTATTTATGGTTTTAGTCAACTCAAGGAGTGTTATCCTAACTCATATTTCCTTTAAGGTTTGAGCCAGCTCAACAAGTGCTATCCCATCTCATCTCCATCTTACATTTTAACTTGCTTAAGGAACGCTATTTTGTCTAAAATCTTTTGGGGTTCTAGCTAGCTCAATAAGCGTTATCCCATCACATATCTTTTTAGGGTTCTAGATAACTTTAAGAGCATTATCCTATCTAATATCTGTTTAAGGTTCTAGCCAACTCCATGAGCACCGTCCTACTAGATCTCTTTTGAAGGCTCTAATAAGCACAAATTACTTTACACTTTCAATATATATTTAGGTAAAAATTGTTCATAGTTGTGATTCAATTCTTATGTTTTTGGTACTTAATTGGGTGATGTATTGATTTTAGATGAATCACGAGCAATGGGATGAAATTTACATAAGAACCATGACTTTTAAGGCAATTACGGTCGTAAGGAGAAGAAAAATTTGAAGTAGAACGAACATTCACTCAATTATGGATATGATGGTGAAAATTTGGAATAGTGAGCTTTGATCAAGCCCTTCAATACGAGTGTGATTGAGGAAGTTCTGATTATGCTCTTGTCAATCATAGTTGTGATTATATAGCAGGAAGGTTATCATGCCCCCAATCATAGGCATGATGAGATGTAATGAAGCAACAAGGAATTCACATCCATTATTATAGCCATGATTAGTATAGAATCTTGTCTTTCGAGACTGTCACTCCTTGAGTCACGGGTGCGATAAGAGTAGACATGACTGTTTGTCTATCATTTTTTCACACAAATCAGTACGTGAAACATGTCTTAACATCAAGCTATGCCTTAAAGTGATACATTTTTTAGTCTTTTGAGAAGTCAAGTATAAATATACTGCAACTTTGAAGGGAAAAAAAAAGGATAACATTAGAACCAACATCACCAAGAAATACAATAGATCATCAGAATCCATTAAGTGTCTTAATTGTATTCTTAGTATGGTAGAAAAAGTGACGTGAGTTTGTGTAGTATTCTTCACAAAATTTGTGAAGAATTGTAAAGAATTCAATATCCATACATTGTTGTATCAACATTCTTCAAGTGAATAAAAAGGGATTTTCCATCTTAACTTTTCTTCTATTTATCTTATATTTTACTTTGTTTTTCCTATTAATCTATGTTCGTTCTTTGTCTATTATGTATGAGTGATGATTTAGCATTTATAAAGTCATTTTAATATGACTGTACTTTGATTTATTGTTATTCCTAATAATTACGAATTTTTGGTGATTAGAACTTCATACTAATTGAGATAGTGTAGTGCATGACAGGATCTTGCAATAGATCTCATTGGAATATGTTGAGAAATGATTCCATTGAGTACATCTTAGTCACTAGAACAAACAACTCTTGTTAATAGAGATATTATTAAAAAGTTTGCTACATGTTTAGGAAATTCAAGGATATTAGTAAACTTCTAATGCAATCTTGACTTATCCATTCTTTGAGAAGAGATTCTAAGGAATGCAATCAAGATTAGAATTGAGTAATTCTGAGAAGAATACTCATGAGTAGAGAATTGGTACAGATGAGTAATCGTTAGGATGGATAGTTCATATGACATGTTAATATGATGGAGTAAATTTGTGTTGTAATTTGTTGTTTTCATATTATAATCTTACTTGTTGTGTTTTCTTAGTGTAATCATAGAATTAGTACAATTTAGTTATAGAAATTAGTTAAATTACTTCATTAAATCATTTGATTGCTAGTTAATAGGAAGAATAAATGATACTAGTGTTTGAATCCTTCTCCTAATGGAGACGACCGTATACTTATCTATAATAACAAACGATAAGTATACTTACCTATTTAACCAACTAAAGGATAAATTATAGGAATTTAAATAGTAAGACTTGGTAGCTCTATTAAGAGGCAATCAAGTTTTTTTGGTGTTGTTGTTGGGGAAAAACGTCATCATCATTAGGAAAATTCATATTCCTATTATTCAAGCAGTTTTTTTTTTCTTTTTTCTAATATTATTTGATATCCTTATGCTCATATCAACTTATTTGCTTATTTGCAGTTTATGACTTGAAGCAATGCGATTGATCTAGCTAACTTCGATCTTGAACTCAAGAGAACACTCAAAAGTAACTTGAAGAAAGTCTGAGAGTATTTTCAGAAGCAAGCATCATGTAGTAAGGAAGTAAGAGCATGAGAACCATTGAGAATTAAAATAGAGACATCCGAGTCATTAAGAATGAACAATTAAAATCAAAATCAAAATATCAAACTACCATTAGAAAACTAGTTCTTAAATCCAGAAGATGGTGTCCAAGGAGATTCGCCATTGAATTTGGACTTAACTCTTGTTGGAAATTGGAATGTAGTACAAGCAAGAAACGAGCCTAGAGTAAATCTTCCTATAGCTTTAAGGATAATGTTAGATTATTGTAGGCCCAACCTAGATGGGGCTAGTACCAACATTGCTTGGCTTAGAGTTCAAGCCAATACTTTTGAGATTAGGTCGAGTATCATTTAAATGATCCAGTAGTGTGTCCAGTTTGATGGGTTCAGTGATGAAGACCCCAAACAACAATTTGCAACAATTCTTAGATATTTGTAATACCTTTAAGATAAGTGGAGTTTCAAAGGATGCTATCTACCTTAAGGTATTCCTGTTTTCATTGAGATCCAATGCTAAGTAGTAGCTTAACTCTATGCTAAGAAATTCCATCAATACCTAGCAAGAGATAACTGATCTATTCGTGAGAAAATACTTCCCACACTTAGGAATGACTAAGCTAAGAGCAGATATCTCTTCTTTTGGTCAGATGGATTTAGTGACTTTATATGAAGCATGAGAGAGATGCAAGGAATTGTTAAGGAAGTGCCCCCATCATGGTATTCCGGATTGGCACCAAGTTTAGACCTTCTATAATGGTTTAAACTATACAACCAAGTAGCTCATTGATGTAGCTGCTGGAGGAAGCTAAAACCATAAGTCACCAGACCAATGTATCCAATTATTTGAAGATATGGCCAATAACCATTATCAATATTCATTTGTAAGAGGAAGAGAAAGAAGGCTAGTGGGAAAACATGAGTTAGATGTTATGTTCGCTCTAACACATAAGGTAGAGGTGTTAATAAGGAAGCTTGATAGTTTCACAATGGTTCAGAACAAGGCTTTAGCAATTTTAGATTTAGAATTGGCAAGTTCAATAGAGATTGATACAGTGGAATAGGTTGACTACCTAGGGAACCCGATCAAACCAAGGAATGATCCTTTCAGTAACACATACAATCTAGGTTGGAGGGATCATCCCAATTTAAGATAAGGCAACAATATCGATCAAAGCTCCAACATATAACCTCCTGGATTTTAGAAACAAGTGCCTTACCCTCAAAATAAGGCAATGTCCATTAAGGAGATGTTAGCCCAATACATCAAGACTCTTGAAGTATGTCACTAGGCTATTGAAATCACTTTGAGAAATCAAGGGGCATTAATCTGTAAGTTGGAAAACCAAGTTGGTTAGATTGCAAAAGCACCTTTAGAAAGGGTTTTAGGATCTCTTTCTAAAAATACTAAGGCAAACCCAGACCAACTCTAAGATATAACTCTAGCAATTTTGTTTGTTTAGTTGGAGCACTTTGATGTTGTTAAGTTTAAATCATTTGTTGTTGCTCTTGTTATTTGTTTTGGTTTGTTTTAAGTGTCTTTAGTTATAGTTTGATGCAAAAATAAAGGAAACATTAAGTGGAAGTCATGGAAATTCAAGGGTAAGAGAAGAATTTCACTAAGTATGGGGATGTAGATGGACGATGGAAGGCCAACATCTATCATGGCAATGATAAAAGGTAAGTATTTAATTTTTTTTAAGCATCATATCGATCATAAAATCAATTACTGTCATGATAAATTAATAGGGCTAATCCGCCTATCCATTATAACTGTGATCATTTCCTTAGGAAATGTCATATTTCAATCATGACCATGATAAAAAGAGTTACATGTGAAATTTTTTACTATAATATTAGTCATAGATTCATTCATGCCCATGACTAGTTAAAGTTGTAGGCCATGATAGTTAATAAGTTTTGGGTATAGTGTTAGTCACGACAATCATCACACTCGTGATCAAGCTCGAAAGAGGCATCATGCCTTGTGTCACAACTGTGATCATGTCCCTGACTCCCCATTATATAAAAAAATTTCCCTCTATCTCCTCATTTCTCACACATTTTAAAACTCTACCCCGTGATAACATTTTCCTTATCGATTTCCTAAGAAAATCCCCTACCATTTTCTCTACATCAATCCTTATATTAACCATGTTTAACGCTTGCACGATCATTCTCATCCTGATTACACTCTTTGAAGGTATGATCTACCTCTTTTTCTTTAGTTTTTCTACATTTGCATAGATTTGATGCATGTAACTTTAGGGTTTGTATATTTGTGTTTACTATGATTTATAAATGTGTTGTGATCATACTAGTAATTGCATTTGTGTAAGAATTAAACTTTGATTTGCATAATTTTATGCTGGAATTTAGAATATCATGCTTCAACCCTAATTTCTTTTGAGAAAGATTAAATTGTAGATTTTTGCAAATTGAGCCCAATTTGTTGATTTACTTTCATTGTAGTACTTAAGTGTTTTGTAAGATTATGTTACTAGTTGTTTTTCCATTTGTTAAAGTGTCGTAAGACAATTAGGAATTATATTATGTTAATGTGTTAATGTTATGAATTAGAGTATTGTATAGTTGAAGGGGGATACGAATCCTTAGTTGAAGCTCAAGTTAGAAGTTGAGTCATTATGAATTCACTTGTGTAATGCATGCTTTAATATAGATTAGGGTTGATCATGATTAGTCTATATATGCTTTATATTTGTAAGTTGAAGGAAGTTGGATTAGCTATGCTTAGTTTTAATTGTACATGAGTTTGTTTTTCTTAGACTAACATTGATGTTTATAGATGGTACCCAAGAAATCATCAACAACTTCTCAACATAAGAGAACGAGGGCTGATCGTTCTCCTTCTCCTCCTCCTATGCAATTTGATGCTATAAGTTTAAGTAGGGAAGTCATTCTACCAACTGGCATGACTACAGTGCAAAAAGAGAGATTTAAGGAATTTACTACCAAGAAGATAATTAAGTGACATTGTGTTATAGATTGGGATGTGTTGGAGGAGTATGGCTTGAAGGTAGCCATGCAAAGATTGTTAGGAAATGGGTCATGGTTAAAGTTGTTCATGGTTTAGGAGAAGACTTATAAACAAACAACATTGGCTTTCCTCTCATTGTTCAAGATCAAGTATGAGTATATTGCCTCAAAAATGGACAATGAGGTGGAGTTCTTTGCGTTTGGAAGAACTCATACCTTTGATATGTTAAACCATGTATGGGCGATGGGATTATATACCTAGGTTGAGCTTGAGGATAATGAGTTTGTAGATTTGCCAGTGAGTTTTCTTCGGGGAACTTAAGTGAATGAATTTTGGAGAGAAATCTCCAATGAGAATAGTTTTAGGGTCGATAAGTCCAAGGATTCAACTTTGAAGAAGACTAGTGTTTGTGTCTTTCACTACATTCTTATTAAGACAATTATGGGATGTACAAGAGCCTAAGGCAGTAGGGTAGCAAGGCAGCTTGACCTATTACCCTTGTACAGTATAGTTAAGGGGTTTCCAATGAATGTGGGAATCCTAACTACAGTTGGACTTTACCGGCAAACGTTTGATAAGAGTAAGGGTATTTTTGTTAGAGGATTGATTACAAGAATCGTCAGGAATTTGAGGTTGTAGCCTACAAGTGATAGGCTAAGAGACTCTTGCATTGATCTAGAACCATTTCCAAGAACCCCCCTTAATTAGTAGGGTATTGCAAGAATCTTAAATCTTGATATGGACAATAAGGACCCTAGTGCTATCTACATTAAGCTTCTCAGTAGGTAATTTGAAGAGAATGGAAACTAAAGTGGTTGAGATTAAAGAGACTCAAAAGGGAATTGTTGAGCTCTTGAAGAACATCGCCACAAAAGTGGGAGCAACCATTCCCTCTTATTTCTCTAATCCACAAACCTAGGAGGATACAAGTCCTAGTTAACCTCTAGTTCCTCTACAAGTAAGTGCTCTACAAGAAGAAGAAGAAGAAGAAGGAGATGAAGAGTAAGAAGAAGAAGACTTTGGTGATGAGAAGGAAGGGTCAAAAGAAGAAGAAAGTGATGATGATGAGGACAAGGAGCTAGGAATAAGAGTGAAGATGAGTCATCTAAGGAGGACAAAGACAGCTCCAATGAAGAGACGGGAACTGAGGATGACTGACTTGTTTTCTTTCTTTTGTTTTATTTTATTTATTTTTAGACTGATTTTCTAGTTGAGAGCTTAACCTCACTCATGTACTATTAATGGCGACTCTCATATCATGTGTTTGTTGTATTTTATTTTTGTTTTGTCCTAATGGTCAAGTGTCTCGTTTGTTGTTCAAATTTGTCATGGTATTTAAAGGATGTACTATCGATGGTTTATGGCTTAATGAATTGGTCAAACTTCATATTTTAGGAAGTCCAATTCTCATTGTTTATTTTTTTTTTTTTCATCTTTCTAGTTATTCTTTTTCTATGCATATTCTATGTACATTTTCCTCAAACATTGAGGACAATGTCTCTCACTAAGTGTGGGGAAGGGTAAACCCTATTTATCACAAGTCTCTTACTTAAGTTGTTTGTATTCAAGTTGTGAGTTTACTAAATAGATTGTTAATTTAGCACAGTAGTAATTAATTTTATGCCTAACTACTAATTACGTACTTCATATACATGATCAATATATAGAGATAAAATCTAATTGAAGCAAGCTTACTTGCTATTTAATGAATGAATTTAGAGATTAGAAGTGAAACAGAGTCTTTAGTTCAAAGTTAATTGGTTATGCTTCTAAACTTTTAAGAGTAGTATATCTACTTTTCAATTACTTTTAGAATTTCATTTAATCTTCAATGAAAAGGACAAATGAAGTAATTCACTTTTTAATACTTCTTGAGAATCTCTTCAAAATGGAGTAAATTGAAGTGTTTAAAAACTGAAATAGTAAAGGCAGGCTTTGGTCCCTAAGAAGAGCAAAGTTTGACCTCGCTACTAATTTTGGTCTTTATAACTTTGCAATAAGAACCTATAAGGATCAAGTTAGTAAAGACGGGCTTTAGTCCCTTAGAAGAGCGAAATTTGACTCCGCTACTAATCTGACTCCTTATAACAAATTTATTAAGGATAAGCTTTGGTTCCTTATAAGAGTGAAGTTTGACTCCACTGCTAATCTCTGGTCCTTCGAAAAAAAATTGAAAATGAAAATGTAATGAGTAAGTTGTCTTTGGAGAGATTCGATAAAAGAAGTAAAAATATAAGAGAAAAATGGATGCAATATACTTTTCTTTTGTATTAGTGTTCTTAAGAAGTAATTGAATGGTTTTTATATACTTATGGAAGTGGATGAAGTACAACCAATTCTTGACTTTGTGTTAACTTTGTGCCTTTGGAAGCTATCATTAAATAGTAAGGGTAAAGTGTATTTTACTTTGATTAATCTTAGAATATTGATTTGTGTATTGTAATAACACAATTTGTTAGGTATAAAGTTAATCCACTGGGAATGCTTTGTCAAATATGTAATTGATTGTTTTGAGTGTTTGCTTAAGAACAAGCAAAGCTTAAGTGTAGGGAAGTTTGATAAGCATATATTATTGTACACTTTTCAAGACATATTTAGATATAAATTGTTCATAATTATGATTTAATTCTTAGGTTTTTAGCACTTAATTGGGTAATATATTGATTTCAGATGAATCATGAGTAAGGGGATGAAATTTATATAAAAACAATGACTTTTAAGGCAATAACGGCCATGAGGAGAAGAAAACTTTGAATTAGAACCAAGATTCACTTAATTATGGGTGTGATGATGAAAATTTAGAACAGCCAGCATTGATCATGCCTTTCATCATGGGTATGATTGAGGAAAATCTAATTATCCCCCTAGTAATCCAGACCATAATTGTATAGTAGGAGGGTAATCATGTCCTCAATCACAGGCATGAAGAGATGTAGTGAAGTGACAAGGAGTTTATGTCTATTGTCACGATCGTAATTGGTATAGAATCTTGTTTTTAATGACTATCACTCCCTCAGTCACGAGTGTACGTGGAACAAGTCTTAACATCATGCAATGTCTTGAAGTAATACATTTTCAAGTCTTTTGATAAGTCAAGTATAAATATACCACAACTTTGAGGGAAAAATATGGATAACATTAGAACCAACATCACCAAGAAATATAGTAGATCATAAGAATCCATTAAGTGTCTTATTAGTGTTCTTAGTATAGTGGGAAATGTGACGTGAATTTATGTAATATTCTTCACAAAATTTGTGAAGAATTGTAAAGAATTCAGTATCCATACATTGCTGTATCAACATTCTTCAAGTCAATAAAAAGGGATTTTCCTTCTTAACTCTTATTCTATTTATGTTATATTTTACTTTGTTTTTCCTATTAATTTGTGTTCGTTCCATGTCTATTATGTATAATTGATGATTTAGCACTTACGAAGTCATTTTAACATGACTATACTTTGATTTGTTGTTATTCCTAATAATTACGAATTTCTAGTGATTAGAAGTTCATACAAGTTGAGATAGTGTAGTGCATGACACAATCTTGCAATAGATGTCAATGGACTATGTTGAGCAATGATTCCATTGACTAGATTTTAGTCACTAGAGTGAACTACTCTTGTTAATAGAGATATTATGAGGAAATTTGTTGCATGTTTAGGGAATTCGAGGATATTAGTAAACTTCTAATGAAATCTTAACTTATCTATTCTTTGATAAGAGATTCTAAGGAGTGTAATCGGGATTAGAATTGAGTAATTTTAAGAGGAATACTCACGTATAGAGAATTCTTATAGATGAGTAATTGTTAGGATGGATTGTTCATATGACATGTTAATATGATGGAGTAAACCTACTTCATAATTTGCTGTTTTTGTATTATAATCTTACTTATTGTGTTATCTTACTGTAATGATAGAATTAGTACAGTTTGGTTGTAGAAATAAGTTAAATTACTCAATTAAATCATTCGGTCACTAATTAATAAAAAGAATAATTGGTACTAGTTTTTGAATCCTTTTTCCTAATGGGGATGACCTTATACATATCCATACTAACAAAAAAATAGGTACACTTGCCTATTGAGCCAAGTAAAGGATAAAATATAGGTATTTAAATTATAAGACTCGGTAGTTCTAATTGGAGGCAGTCAGGCTCTAACCAGCTCAAGAACCATAGTCTGCCCTCATATCTTTTTAGCATTCTAGCTAACTTAAGGTATGCTGTCCCACTTGATATGTTTTTAGGTTCTAGCCAGCTCAAGGAGCACCATCCTACCTCATATCTCTTTTAAGGATTTTGTTAGCTTAAGGATCACTGTCCCTTTTAATATCATTTTAAGGTTCTAGGTAACTCATTGAGCACTATCCTATCTCATATTATTTTTATGGTTTTAGTTAGCTTAAGGAGCGTTATCCTTTTTGATATCTTCATAAGGTTCTAACACGCTTAAGTAGCGCTGTCTCATCTCAAATCATTTAGGGTTCTAGCCTATTGAGGAGATTAGTCCCACTTCAAATCTATTTTATGGTTCTAACTGACTCAAGGAGTGCTATCCCGCTTCATTTCTTTTTAAGGTTCTAGCCAGCTCATCGAGCACAATCCCACCTCACATCTTATTTAAGGTTCGGGCCAACTTAAGGGGTACTATTTCGCTAAAACTCATTATAGGATTCTAGCCAAATCTCATTATAGGGTTCTAGCCAACTCAAGGATAGTTATCTTGTATCAAATATTCTATGGTTCTAGCTAGCTCAAGGATCACTATCCCATCTAATATCTTTATAGGGTTTTTGCCAGCTCTAGGAACACTATCCCATCTCATACCTTTTTAAGGTTATAACCAGCTTAGGGGGTATTGTCCCATCTTAAATCTTTTAGCATTTTACCTTGCTTGAGAAGCATTGTATTGCATATATTTTTAAGGTTCTAGCTAGCTCAAGGAGTGCTATCTAGTCTTATATATTTTTATGGTTTTATCAAGCTTAAGGAGCATTGTCCTATCTCAAATCACTTAGGGTTCTAGCTAGCTAAAGGAGCATAGTCTAGCCTCATATTTTTTTAGCGTTCTAGCCAACTTAAGTAACGTTGTGCTACCTCAAATCTATTTAGGGGTTCAAGTTGACTTAGGAAGCACTATCCTGCCAAATCTCTATTTAAGGTTCTAGCTAGCTCAAGGAGTACCATCCCACCTCACATCACCTTTAGGGTTTTAGCTAGCTTAAGGAGTATCATGCCACCTTATATCTCCTTTAGGGTTCTAGCCAGCTCTACGAGCGTTGTCCTACCTCATATCTTTTTAGGGTTCTAGCCAGCTCAATGAGCAATGTCCCTCTTGAAGGGAAACAGGCTACTAAAACATTGACCCGCGGTCGAGCTCAAGGACTAGAGGGGCTGGCATGATGAATCCTTTTGTCTTAACCGACCCCTGCTGAGGCTGAGTACTTCCTTACCAAGTCACCCTTCATGCCATGCCGAATGACCGCCCATTTTTCTACAATATGTCGAGTTGATGATTACTCTCCAATATCAAGCCAACCAATTCCTCTACATCTTCCTTACTGAGAAGCGGAGAGAGAGTGTCTGGACTGACTAAACCATCCTTCCTTCAGTTATCCTTGCTTAGATAAGCCCATCCATTTGTACTTTTTTTCCACATCTTTTAATGACCTTACTAATATAGCATCGCCACGTATATAGTAAAATCCATTACACTAATGATTATTTTTTTTTTGTATATTCTTTTTTATCCTTTTGTATCTTGTACATTACTCCCTTAAGAAATGCCCTTTGTCTTTTCCTTTTTAGGTAAGTTACCCTAACTTATGGGTATAAATACCCTTATACTTGTAACTGTGAGATCATTAGATAATTCTTAATACACTCTTTAAGTACTTTTTCTTCCTTGCATAAACACTATTTGTTTACTTTTAGCATTACTCTTATCATTTCCCTTAAGCAAAGTTAGGTGGTGAGTAACCTCATTGAACCAATTCGTACATCATATCAAATTGAGTCATAAGTCCTCAAAATTTCCATTAGTGCGTCATATTCTCTAGAGCTGTTTGTAGGTTTTGCTTACTGTTTCATTTTTCATTTTGCCCTTTTTACACATTCCCCATTAATTCTTTTTGAGCTTTCTACAAGCTTGGACCTATCCAGCAACTGGCCTTATCTATTCTTGGTGATAGTTCATAACATCTTGGTATCAAAGTGAAGGTTTTGTATGAACTGTAGTAGTTCTTCTTGAAGTTCTATTATACTTTGTTTTTTGTGTGTAAAACAAAGCACATTACTGTATTCAATTGACTGTTTTGTTGTTAATTATTAATTTCTTGAAGTATTTGTTTAATCTTTGAATTTGTGAGGAAAAATGATAGACCCAAGTATGAATGTTGGTACTGGTGATGACAATGGAGTTATCTACCATGGATGACAATCTCAAGGTATTCTTATAAGCACTAACAAGAGATTTAATGAGGTAGCTAACCTCTTAGTAGATCTAACCCAAGTTATTCATGCGCTGTCTTGCTCACCTACTAAGGTTACATAAAACACTCTAAAGCTGCTCAACTTATCAGAGGTTAGAACCTAGTTCAACCCGTTCGAGGTGGGAGAGTTGTCGAACGAGTAAGGCGAAGGATAGACCCAAAAGAGCTTGATGAAGAGGAATAGGAGTATTTTGAAGCGGAACTTATACGAATCCCCAAAGCATTCAACCGTGAGAAGCTTCGAATTTTGAGTTTCAATGAATTTAGGAATGCTGATGAATATCTGGAGTAGGAAGAGAAGGTAGAGCATATATGTGATTATTATCAATACGAAGATTATTAGAAGGTGAGAGCTACTACTATTGAGTTCTATAAATATGTCGCCATATAGTGGAAGAATTTTTAGGTGTTGAGAAGATGAAAGGGGTACCGAGAGATTAATACTTGGCTCGAGATGAAGAGAGTGATTAAAAACATATTCATGCTGAAAACATCCCTCCAAGGTACGTTCACTCGACTTCAGGAGCTGAGATAAGGAGGCTGAACTGTTGAATAATATGTTTAAAAATTTTAAATAATTATGATACGTTGCAAAGTAGAGGAACCACCAACTCAAACAGCCTCAAGGTTTTTTACTAGGTTAAGTGGAGACATTCGAGATATTGTGGAGCTCTAATGATTTGATACCATGGATGAGGCTATTAGCATTGCCTAGTGAGTAAAGAGGCAAAGAAAGAGCCGAGCATTGGCGAAGATGCTAACTAGATGACTTAGACAAGTAAGTCACCAAACTCTACTGAGTACCAAGTTGAGTAGAAAGGTTGATGTCCAAACCGAGTAGAAAAGTCAACCTAATGATGTAGTGCTGACCCAAATGTATGAGAAAGGACAAGGGTCTAGTAGGAAGACCAACCAAATCAAGTGCTTCAAGTGCCAGGGGTTTAGACACATAGCTACTTAATACCTGAATCGACAAACGATGGTCATTAAGGGAGACATGCCAAAGCTAGAAGTGGAGAGTACAGATGAGGAACCCGAGGAGAAGGAGGTTCCTACCATGAAAGAAAGTGTCGAAAAAGAGCTAATTGAGGAGGACGTGCTTCTTGATGACCCAAATTGATTACTTACAGTTGTTCGACACACTATGAACATGAAAACCTCATGATAGGAGTAGAGAGAGAATTTGTTCCATACCACCTGTAAGGTAAATGATCAAATATGCACCCTCATTGTAGATAATGGAAGCTGCACTAATGTAGCATCAGCTATTCTTGTTTCAAAACTGAAGTTGCTGATTATTTCACATCTAAGGCCATATAAGTTGCATTGGTTGAGTTAGAAAGGAGCATTACATGTCACTCGGTAACTACTACTGCTGATCATCATAGGGAATTACTCTGACCAGATTCTTTGTGATGTGCTGCTTATGTGCACTGCTCATATGTTGTTGGGTAAGCTGTAGTTGTTTGATAAGAGGGTTACACATGACGACTGCAAGAATATGTATATGTTCGAGAAGGATGATTAGAAGATAATGCTAAATGCTATGCTGCTAAAAGAAGGTAATAAGTTACAAATGAAACTTAATGGTAAATTGAAGAAGGCTTTGGTGATGAGTAAAGCTGAGCTCTGAAAGGTCACCAATGCTAATGAGCCAACCCTCTTGTTGGTCAGGCAACTGTTGAAAATGAGGAAGCAAGTTGAGTTACCCTAAGAGATCAAGGAGTTGTTAGATGAATATGCCGACTTATTTTTAAAATAGTTAGCTAAGGGGTTACCTATGACTCGAAGCATAGATCACTGCATTAACTTAGTACACGGTGCTGTACTGCTGAGTAAGCCAGCTTATCGGATGAATCTTAAGCAAGCTTCTAAACTCCAACGTTAAGTCAATGAGTTGTTGGAGAGAGGCTATGTAAGAGAGAGTCTTAACCCTTATGCTGTGCTTGCACTTTTAGTATTGAAGAAGGATGGAACTTAGTAAATGTATGTAGACAGTTGAGTCATAAACAAAATTACGATCAAATACAAGTATCCAATCCCAAAGCTAGAAGACATGTTGGATGAATTGAGTGGAGCTAAGATTTTCAACAAGATTGATCTTAAATCTAGCTATCATCAAATCCACATGAGATTAAGGCAACAAATTGAAGACTAGGATCAAAACTCAACATGGACTTTACTAATGGATGGTCATGCCCTTCGGCTTGTCAAATGCCTCGAGCACTTTCATGAGATTAATGAGCCATATGCTAAGACATCTTATCGGGAAGTGTGTCGTAGTGTACTTTGACGACATCCTAGTCTATAGTATTGACATGCCAAGTCACTTTGAACATCTCAAAGTAGTCATGGATATCCTTCGTGCCGAGAGACTATTCGGCAATCTAAAGAAATATTGCTTTTGCTAAGAGGAAGTGGTATTCTTGGGCTATGTAGTTAGTGGAGGAGACTTACGAGTCGATGATGAGAAAATCCGAGCAATTGTCAATTGGCTAACTCCTACTACTTGTGTCGATATGAAAAGTTTCTACAAACTAGCTTTGTTTTACAAAAGATTCATCAGGAATTTCAATACCCTCGTTATGCTACTTACTGAACTAATAAAGAAAAACACTGACTTCCAATGGGGAGAAAGGGAGGAGAGGAGCTTTGTTGAGGTAAAAGAAAGGTTGACCTTCACCTTAGTGTTAGTATTACTTAACTTCAACAAAATTTTTGAGTTGGAATATGACACATCAGGCATTGGAATAGGCACTATCCTGATACAGGAAGGTCGAGCAATTGCCTTTTATAGTGAGAAGCTCCAAAAACCTCGATTGAATTGTTCCATGTATGATAAGGAAATTTTGACACTAATCTAAGCAATGCAAGTATGGCAACATTATTTACTGTTGAGAGAATTTGTCATATATACCGATCATAAGTTATTGAGGTACCTCTAGAGTTAGACTAAGTTATCGCAGTAGCAAGCGAGATAGGTTGAATTCCTTGAAGGATTCAATTTTGTAAATTAAGTACAAGCAAGGAAAGAGCAACGTAGTTGCCAATGCTCTTTCGAGGAGATATGTGCTTTTATCAAAACTATAGACCAAACTATTTAGGTTTACGAGTATCAAAGAATAGTACTTCGAGGATCCACATTTTAGACCCATAACTTCGTGGTGCATAGATGAGAGGATAGTAGATGAATATCATGTAGAGGATGGGTACTTGTTTCGAGGCAAAAAATTATGCAAACAGACTTGTTCATTGAGGGAGCTACTAGTTAGGGAAGCCTACAATGGAGGGTCTCTCTAAACATTTTAGGGAAAGAAGGACTTGTAAACTGATAAATGGCTGATTCTTTTAGTTGAGAATGAGGAATGATGTCCATTGAGTTATCAAAAGCTGTACCATGTGCAAGAACGCAAAGTGCTAAGCCATGTAAGGGAAATCAATGCCCCTACCTATCATGACAAAGCCATGGATTAAATTGAACATGGACTTTGTTTTTAGACTACCACGAACCGCTCGAGGCATAGATTCTATAATGGTCATCATAGATTAGTTCAATAAGATGGGACACTTCGTACCCTGTACCAAGACTAACGATGCTTTGGCTACTGCTTCTCTTTTCTTGTAGGAGATTATGCGAATAAACAATATGTCGAGAAGTGTAGTCTCTAATAGAGACTCGAAGTTCTTGAGCAATTTCTAGAGAACCCTATGGTATCGATTGGGAACCAAATTACTCTTCAATATCTCATGTCACCCCCAAACTAATGACTAAACAGAAGTGGTTAATCGTACTTTAAGGTTATTGCTTCGAGCTGCAGTAGGAAAGAACTTGGCTGATTGAGACACCTGCCTACTATTAGTAAAGTTCGCCTATAACTGAACAGTACATGACACCACTAAGTAGACTCCCTTTAAGGTAATCTATGGATTTAGTCCCGAGTTACCCTTTAACCATGCCCCTATACCAATACTCGTACAAGAGGACCCTAATGTAATGGCTAGAGTACAACCTTCAATATATCTATGACAAGGTCACTCAGCATATCAACTAAGCTGCTAGAAGAATACAAGAAAAGATCAAGGGTAAAACAGCTAAATGATTTCAGCAAAGAGACTTAGTGTGGTTGTACTTTAACAAGGAGCGGTTCCCGAACAAGATGAGGAAAAAATTATTTGCAAGAGCGAAAAGGACCTTTCAAAATCCTCCAAAAGATCAATGACAATGCCTACAGGTTGGAATTGCCCAAGGACTATGGGATTTTTTATGCCTTCAACATTGCCGACCTCAGTCCATATAACCTTGATGGCGAACTGAGCAAATACCATTCGAATTTGATCCTAAATCTAAAATAACCCAAAGGGAATTATGGGAATCAAGCTATCGAACCTCTAACTTACAATCGAGCTCGAGGACTAAAAAGGCTAGCACAATGAATCCTTCTATTCTAACCAATCCCTACCGAGGTCGAGTACTTCCTTGCTGAGTCACCTTTTATGCCATGCTATATGACTACCCATTTTTCTACAGTATGTCAAGTTGATGATTACTCTCTAACACCAAGCTGACCAATTACTCGGCGTCTTCCTTATCGAGATGCCGAGAAAGAGAGTTTGGACTGACTAAGTCATCCCTACTCGAATAAGCCCATCTATCCATACTTTTTGGCTACATCTTTTAATGACCTCACCAATGTAGCATCACCACATATACAATATCATGTACAGAATCCATTACACTAATTATTGCTTTTCATGTATATTCATTTTTACCCTTTTATATCTTGTACATTACTCTTAGGAAGTGCCCTTTTGTCTTTTCTTTTTTAGGCAGGTTACCTTAACTTATGAGTATAAATACCCTTATACTTGTAACTATGAGATCATTAGATCACTCTTAATATACTCTTTAAGTACTTTTTGTTCCTTTTGCAAACATTGTTTGTTTATTCTCAACATCACTCTTATCATTTCCCTTAAGCAAGGTTAGGTAGTGGGTAACCTCACTGGACCAATTCATACATTATATCGAATTGAGCCATGAGTCCTCGGAAGTTCCATTAGAGCATCATATCCTTTGGAGTTCTTCATAAGTTTTGCTTAACATTTCAGTCTTTGTTTTTCCCTTTTTGTACTTTCCTCATTAATCCTTTTTGAGCTTTTTGCAAACTTGGACCCATCCAGTAACCGACCTTATCTATTCTTGGTCATGGTTCACAATACCTCCTCATATCTCTTTCAAGGTTTGATCCAAGTAAAGGAGTATTACCTCACCTCATCTCTTTTTAGGGTTGTAACCAGCTCAAGGATGTAGTCTAACCTCATATCTTTTTAGCATTCTAGCTAGCTCAAGGAGCGTTATCCTACCTCATATCTTTTTAGGTTTTAGCTAACTCAAGAAACACTATGTTACCACATATCTAGAGCAATGTCCCTTGTCATATTTTTTTAGGGTTTTAGCCATCTCAATGAGCATAGTCTTGCCTCATGTCTTTTGAAGGTTCTAGCCAGCTTAAGGACTACTATCTCGTATCATATCTTCTTATGGTTCTAGCTAGCTTAAGAATCATTATTGCATCTCAAATCTTTTAAGGTTCTAGCTAGCTCAAGTAGTATAGTCTCACTTCAAATCTATTTTATGGTAATAGCCCATACAAGAAGTGCTATCCTATGTCATCTCTTTTTAAGGTTCTAAATAGCTCAAGTAGCACTATCCCGCCTCATATCTCTTTTAGGGTTTAAACTAGCTCAAGGAGTGCTATCTTATTGCAAATGTTTTAAGGTTCAAACTAGCTCATGGATTACAGTCCTATCTAATTTCATTTCAGGGTTTAAGTTAGCTTAAGGTACGTTGTCCTATCTCATATATTTTTATGGTCTAAACCAAATCAAGTAGCGTCTTCCCATCTCAAATCTTTTAGGTATTTAGTTAGCTCAAGTAGTGTTTTCTTGCCTCATATCTTTTTAGGGCTCTAGTATGCTCAAGAATCAATGCCTCGACTTAACTCTTTTTATGGTTTTTGCCAACTTAAGGAGTGTTGTCCTATCTTAAATCTTTTAAGGTTCTAGCCAACATAAGGAGCACTTTCTTATCTCAAATCTTCTTGGGTTCTAACTAGCTAAAGGAGCATAGTATCGCTTAATCTCTTTTTAGGTTTCTAATTAGCTAAAGGAGTGTAGTCCGACCTCATACATTACTAACGTTCTTACCAGCTCAAGGAGTGCTATCTTGCCTCATATCTTTTTAGGTTTTAACTAGCTTAAGGAGTGCTATCTTGCCTCATATCTCTTTTAGGGATTTAGCTAGCTTAAGGAGCACTATTGCTTTTCATATCTTTTTAGGTTCTAGCCAGCTCAACAAGCATTGTCTTGTCTAATATCTTTTTAAGGCTCTAACCAACTCAAGGAGCATTATCCCATCTCATATATTCTTAGGGTTTTAGCCAAATCAAAGAGCGTTGTGCCGTCTCAAATCTTTTAGGGTTGGAGTCAACTTAAGGAGCGCATTCCCTCCTCAAATCTATTTTATGGTCCTAGTTGACTCAAGGAATGTTGTACCACCTCATCTCTCTTTAGGGCTTAAGCTTCGATAAGGAACACTATCACACCTTATATCTATTTTAGGGTTCAAGCTAGTTCAAGAAGCACTATCCTATCAGATCTCACTCTATGGTTTTAGCTAATTGAAGAAGTGTTGTATTGTCTTTAATCATTTAGGGTTTTAGCTAACTCAAGCCCGTCTAATATCTTTTTAGGGTTTTAGCTAAATCTCGGAGCACTATTTCATCTCATATCTTTTTAGGGTTTTAACCAACTCAAGGAGCATTGTCCCATCTCAATCTTATTAGGGTTTTAACTAGCTCAAAGAGCATTGTCTTACTTCATATCTTTTTAAGGTTCTTGCATGCTTAAGAAGCGATGCCCCACTTCATCTCTTTTTAAGGTTCTAGCCAACTCAAGTAGTATTGTCTTGTTTCTAGCTAACTTAAGGAACGCTTTCTTGTCTCATATTTATTTACAGTTCTAACTAGCTCAAGGAGAATAGTCCCAACTCAAATCTTTTAAGGTTTTTACCAACTAAAGGAGCATAGTCCTGGCTCTTATATTTTTAGCATTTTAGCCAACTTAAGAAGCATTATGTCACCTTAGATTTATTTAAGTGTTCTAAGTGACTCAAGTAATGCTATCCTACCTGATCTTTATTTAGGGTTCTAGTTAACTCAAGTAATGCTAGGTTCTAGCCTCTTTATCTACGGTTCTAGTTGACTCAAATCTTTATTTAGCTTAAGGAACACTATCCCACCTCATATATTCTTTAGGGTTTGAGCCAACTCATGAAGCGTTGTTCTACCTCCTCTCTTTTTAGGCTTCTAACTTACTCTAGGAATGCTATCTTGTCTTAAATCTTTTAGGGTTCTAGCTAGCTCAATGAGTGCTATTTTGTCTCATATCTTGTTAGTGTTTAAGCTAGCTTTAGGAGCGCTATCTTGCCTCATATCCTTTTAGTGTTCTAGCGAGCTCAATGGGCACTATCTCGCCTCGTATCCATTTTAGGGTTCTAACTAGTTCAATGAGTGTTGTCTTGCCACATCTATTTTTAGGGTTGTGACCAGCTTAAGGAGTGTAGTCAAGCCTCATATAATTTTAGTGTTCTAGCTAACTCAAGGAGCCCTATCACACCCCATAACTTTTTTGCTTCTAGCCAGCACATGTAGTGCTAACCTACCATTTATATCTTTTACGGATTTAGCCAGCTCAAGGAGCACTATCCCTTCTCATATCATTTTAGGGTTCTAGCTAACTAAACTAGCACTATCCTATCTCATATCTTTTTAAGGTTTTAGCCTGCTTAAGGAGCATAATCTTGTCTCATATCTTCTTAAGGTTCTAGCTAGCTCATAGAGCATTACCCTATCTCAAATCTTCTATGGTTCTAGCCAACTCAAGGAACATAGTCTTGCCTCAAATCTATTTTATGATAATAGCTGACATAAGGAGCACCATCCCACCTCATCTCATTTTAGGATTCTAGCCTACTCAAGGAGCACTATCCCACCTCATATCTATTTTAGGGTTCAAGCTAGGTCAAGGAGCACTATCTTGTCTCAAATGTTTTAGGGTTCTAGCTAGCTCAAGGATTACTGTCTCGTCTAATATCATTTTAGGATTCTAACCAACACAAGGTGTACTATTCCATCTCATATCATTTTAGGGTTTTAACTAACTAAAGGATCAATGTCCCATCTCAAATCTTTTAAGGTTTTAGCTAGCTTAAGGACCATTTTCTTGCCTCATATTTTTTAAGGTCTAGCGTACTCAAGATGCAATGACTCACCTCATGTCTTTTTATGGTTCTAGCCAACTTAACAAGTACTGTCCTATCACAAATCTTTTAAGGTTTTGGCCAGCTTAAGGAGTGGTTTCCCATCTCATATTTTTTTTATGGATTTAGCCAACTCAAGGAGCACTATCCCTTCTCATATCTTTTTAAGGTTCTAACTAGCTTAATGAACATTGTACCATCTCATATCTTTCTAAGCTTCTAGCCTTCTCAAGGAGCATTGTCCTGTCACATAACTTCTTAAGGTTCTAGCTAGCCTAAGGAGTGCAATCTCACCTCAAATCTATTTTATGGTTATAGCTAATACAAGGAGTGCTATCATACATCATCTCTTTTTAGGATTCTAACCAACTCAAGAAGTGCTATTTGACCTCATATCTCTTTTGAGGTTCAAGTCAGCTTAAGGAGCGTGGTCTTGTCTCAAATGTTTTAGGGTTCTAGCCAGCTTAAGGATCATTGTCTTGTCTAATATCTTTTTAAGGTTCTAAGCAGTTGAAGGTGCGTTTTACCATGCCATATCTTTTTAGGGTTCTAACTAGTTCAAGTAGCATTGTCCCATTTCAAATCTTTTAGGGTTTTAGCCAACTCAAGGAATGTTCTCTTGCCTCATATGTTTTTAAGGTCTAGCATGCTCAAGATGCGATGCCCCGCCTCATCCCATTTAAGGGTTTTAGCTAACTCTAGGAACGCTATCCTATCTTAAATATTTTAGGGTTCTAGCCAAATTAAGGAGCATTATCCCTTCTCATATCTCTTTTAAGGATTTAGCTGGCTTAAGGAGCATTATCCCTTCTCATAACTTTTTAGGTTTCTAGCCAATTCAATGAATACTGTCCAGTCTAATATCATTTTAAGGTTCTAACCAACTTAAGGAGTGTTGTCCTGTCTCATATCTTCTTAAGGTTTTAGCTAGCTTAAGGAGCGTTATCTCATCTCAAATCTTTTATGATTTTAGCTAGCTTAAGGAGCACAGTCCCACCTCAAATCTATTTTATGGTTGTAGCCGATATAAGGAGAGCTATCTCGCCTCATCTCTTTTTAGGATTTTAGCTAGCTTAAGGATTACTTTCCCATCTAATATCTTTTTAGGGTTCTAGCCAGCTCAAGGTGTGTTGTCCCATCTCATGTCTTTTTAGGGTTCTAACTTACTTAAGGTGCATTGTCTTATCTTAAATCTTTTAGGGTTTAGCAAGCTCAAGGAGTATTGCCTTACCGCATATCTTTTTAAGGCTCTAGCATGCTC
This sequence comes from Lumnitzera littorea, assembly GCA_024138015.1. NCBI lineage: Eukaryota > Viridiplantae > Streptophyta > Magnoliopsida > Myrtales > Combretaceae > Lumnitzera > Lumnitzera littorea. The sequence continues at coordinate 43,029,312 of JAMXBB010000009.1, forward strand.
AAGAAGTGATTCCCCACCTCATCTCTTTTTATGGTTCTAGCTAACTCAAGGAGCACTGTCCTATTGTATATCTTTTAGGGTTCATACCAGTGCAAGGAGGGCTTTCATGTTTCATATCATTTTATAGTTCTAACAAGCTTAGGAAGTGTTGTCTCATCTCAAATCATTTTGGGTTCTAGCCAGTTAAAGGAATGTAATCTTGCCACATCTCTTTTTAGGGTTTTAACCAACTTAAGGAGTATAGTTTAGCCTCATATCATTTTAGCGCTCTAGTTAGCTGGAGGAGCACTATCCCTCGTCATATCTTTTTAGCTCCTAACCAACTTAAGAGGCGCTATCTTACCTTATATCTCTTTTAGGGATTTAGCCGACTCAAGCAACACTTTCCCTTCTCATATCTATTTAGGGTTTTAGCTAGCTCAATGAGCACTTTCCTATCTCATATCTTTTTGAGGTTCTAACCAATTGAAGGAGAGCTATCTTATCTAATATCTTCTTAAGGTTCTAGCCAACTGAAGGAATGTTGTCCCAACTCAAATTTTTTAAAGTTTTAGCTAGCTCAAAGAGCGCAGTCCCATCTCAAATCTATTTGATGGTTACAACCGACACAAGGAGCGTCCTACCTCAAGGAGCATTATCCCATCTCATATCTCTTTTAGGATTTGAGCCAACTCAAGGAGCACTATCTTTTCTCAAATGCTTTAGGGTTCTAGCTAGCTCAAGGATCACTACCCATTTAATATCTTCTTAGGATTCTATCCAGCATGAGGTATGCTGTCTTATCTCATATCTTTTTAAGGTTCTAACCAACTCAAGAAGCGTTGTATCATCTTAAGTCTTTTAAGGTTTTAGCTAGCTTAAGGAAAGTTATATTGCCTAATATCTTTTTAGCAGTCTAACGTTCTCAACAAAAGATGCCCTGCTTCATCTCTTTTTAGGGTTCTAGCCTACTCAAGGTATGCTTTCTTGTCTCAAAATTTTTATGGTTCTAGTTAGCTTATGGAGTGCTTTCCCGTGTTATATCTTTTTACAGTTTTAGTAAGCTAAAGGAGTTCTATCCTGTCTCAAATATTTTTAGGTTATAGTCGACTAAAGGAGCATAGTCTAGCCTCATCTCTTTTTAGGGTTCTAACCAACTCAAGGAGTGTAGTCTAGCCTCATATATTATTAGCGTTCTAGCTAGCTCAAGGAGCACTATTCGGCCTCATATCATTTTATGTTCTAACTAACTCAAGGAGCACTATCCTACCTCATATCTCTTTTAGGGATTTAGCCAATTCAAAGAGCACTACCCCTTCTCATATCTTTTCAAGGTTCTAGCTAGCTCAAGGAGTATTGTCTCGTCTCATAACTTCTTAAGCTTTTAACCAACTCAAGAAGTGCTAACCCATCTCAAATCTTTTAAGGTTCTAGCCAATTCAAGGAGTGCAATCCCGCTCAAATCTATTTTATGGTTCTAGCTAACTCAAGGATCCCTTCCTCACCACATCTCTTTTTAGGGTTCTAGCCAATTAAAAGAGCGCTATCCTACCTTATATTTATTTAAGGGTTTAAGCCAATTCAAGGAACACCCTCCCTTCAGATCTCATTTTAGGGTTTTATCCAACTCATGGAGTGCTATCTTATCTCAAATCTTTAAAGGTTCTTGCTGGCTCAAAGATCGTTACCCTGTCTAATATCATTTTAGGGTTCTAGCCTATTCTCGGAGCACTATCCAGTCTTATATCTTTTTAGGGTTCTAACTAACTTAAGGAGTATTGTGGTGTCTCAAATCTATTAGGGTTTTAGCCAACTCAATGAGCATTTTCCTACCTCATATCTTTTTAGGGTTCTAACATGCTCAAGAAGCGATGCCTCTACTCATCTCTTTTTAGAGTTCTAGCTAACTTATGTAGCACAGTATTATCCCAAATCTTTTAAGTTTCTAGCTAGCTCAAGGCATGTTATCCCGTCTCATCTCTTTCTATGGTTTTCGCTTGCTCGAGGAGCACTATCTTGCCTTAAATCTTTTAGAGTTCTAGCCAACTCAAGGAATTTCCCTTTCTAATTTCTTTTTAGGATTCTAGCTAGCTTTAGGAATGCTATCTTGCTCTTTTAAGTGTCCTAACCAATTCAATAGGCATTATCCCGCCACATATCTCTTTAAGGTTATAAACATTTCATGGAGCGTCGTCCCGCCTGATTTATTTTTATCGTTTTAACCAACCCAATGAGTATAGTCCACCCTCAAATCATTTTAGCATTCTAACCAACTGAAGGGACACTATACCTCCTAATATCTTTTTATATTCTAACTAACTTAAGGAGTACTATCCTTCCTCATATCTCTTTTAAGGATTTAGCCAACTCAAGGAGCACTAACCCACTCATATCTTTTTAAGGTTCTAGCTAGCTTAATGGGCATCATCTAGTCTCATATCTTTCACGATTCTAGCGAGCTTAAGAAGCGTTATCCCGTCTTATAACTTCTCATGAATCTAGCCATCTTAAGGGGCATTGTCCCATCTTAAATCTTTTATGGTTCTAGCTAGCTCAAGGAGTGTAGTTGAGAAAAGGAAAAAAAAAAGAATAAAAAATGAAAAAAATTACAAAAATGCGACATTTGAAAAAATAATCCTAGAAATACTGCACTTGAGATCGCCTCTTAAAGTAGCAATTTCAGTTCAAATTTAGTGCATCCACATTTTACGTTTTCATCTACCCTTCTACTTTAAATTTAGTCAAGCCTATATTTGATTGTAGTTAAAACGTAATCTTCTTAGATTTAGTTAAGCCCATTAGTGATTTTAGTTGAAAATCTAATTAGAATGCAATGTTCAATTGACGGGTTTTTTTTAGTTGATCAATCGAATTATACCGGTTATTTATTTGTGATATGTTCGGTTTTGTCCTCTTTTAATACTAAATAGATATGTGTCTTGAATTGACATCAAAACATGTTAATAACATTGAATTATGAAGAAATGAAACCATTGTAGGAAATGTAAGTATACTATCGAAATAGCTAAATAGTGTTTCAAAAATAAGGAAAGTAAATCAAAAGTGAAATATCTAAAGCTAATGACATTGGTGTCATCATTAAGCTTGTAGCCAAGCATCTTAAGGTTTTGCATTGTCTTAGGGCTCAACCATCTAGGCTACATCCAGTTAGGTGATGTGTCCATTGTTCTAGCTATAAGCACCTGAAAACAATGCATACATGGGGACCAAGGAAGAGTTCATCTGCATGATTCCCTCGCCTATGTCGTATTATAGATCTTTAAGTGGCCTCCTCACTTGTGTAAGGAGGGTATGGAGCTAACTAGTGGAGGTCACTCTAATGACAGGGGTATAGCATATAGGATCCCAAGAGTTCTCCTAGAGGAATGGCGTATGGAACTTAAATCTAGGTAATCTAGGAGATGCCGGCAGTGAGAAGTGTAAGGGAGAAGCATCGTCGTAAATCTACATGTCGGGCTATTTACATCCTTAGCCTCTAACTCGACGATTACTACATTCCTTATGGCCCCTACTCTCTGTAGCTTGTTTAGTAAGGAGTCGTCTTCATTGACATCTAAACTAAGTAGAGTTAAGTCACCTAGGTAGACCCCAATAATCCCTTAGATAAGGTCATCTACTCGATGCTACTTAGATATTATTTCCTTGTATGACATGTGAGGTATTCTATGTACGAAGTCCGCCTGCATTTCGAGCATAAAAGTTTAAGTTACATATAAATAGAAAAAGAAAAGTGTAAATGAAAAAGTAACTTTACATACCATATACATCCAAGAAGCTTTAGACTAGCCAATGTATCTGTAGGTAACTTGCTGGTACCAGGGGACATAGTCAGGATGTACACCAAGCGGTGGTCTTACCTAAGCTATCCTGTTTCAGCAATCCTCCCATTGTGTTGTCTAATCTGCATGGTAAGTTACTTAATTTATCTTTATCCTACCCCTCAAGTCGATATTGTGTAATGCCTATCTCGTATTAGGGTAGGTTAGGATCTCCTGCATCTTACCAAACTATTGAGTCACGTGGTTAAGATAGTACATCTCTATGATGTAGAAGCATATAAGTGGTACATAGGTTAGCCATACATTACACTATACCGATAATAAGTGGGGAGTTTAGTAACATCATTGTGGTCGTATGGAATCCAAGCAACCTAAATTAATGATCAATAAGGAGGATGAAAAAAGTAATAGTTATTGAATGAACAAGGAGAACAATTTTGGTAAATACACACTTGCTTTGGATGCTAGTAATTGAATGCATCTCTATACTATCTAATCACATGTGTACATAGCTCAATCATGTCAAACTCTACCCCCTATTGACTCATAAGTAGTCGATCATCAACAACTGTCATAATTTGATTACGTAAAGGGGCAATGTATGGGAAATGTTCCAATGCCTATACCAACAGAATCACCAATGGACTACTAATCTCTCCTGTGTTTACCCTAGAAGCCAAGTACAGCTGGAAGTACAATTATGCTAACCAAGCTGCTACCTACATGTATCACCTAGTCATAGCGAAGTTCAATAGGAAAGGGAGGAACATAAGGTGTATAACATTATTAAACTTGTCTAAGAGCAGCATACCCCTAATCAATTGCATGATATGTGCCCTCATGAAGTGTTACACTATCACTTCGATCACATGAAAAGGCAAATCATTGAAATTGATTCTAACCAAGACAACTTCAATCTGGCACCCCTTAGGGCACTCTTTGGTAGGCAAATTCCTAATAGGAAGTGACATAACTCGACCTAATCAGTAGAAGATGTCACTCTAAGAATTGCATCACCATCGATTGGTAGATCTATGAACAAAGATATGTCCTATTGCGTCACCATCATCTTACTAGTGTAGAAGTGAAATGTTTATGCCTCCTCCCTCCATCACTCAACCAAGGCAGTAATTATGTGCCAATTTAACTATATGAAGGGAACCTAGTATGCACCAATATAGCTTGACAACTCTAAATACAAGATCATACATGAATCTATCAGGATCTCTTAGCTATCCTAATGCTTCAATATCGCCTTACAAATACGGCACTTAAGCCAATAGTTTTCTTATAACCAAGGAAGAAGAACTATTGTTACAATTAGTATAAGATTAGAACAAATCGCAAGTATGTTTTCCATTTGCTATTCGTTACTTAACTACCCTACACTAGCTTAGACCTATAGGATGGCAACAAGTGAAGTAGTGACCTATTTGTCAGTCTTAGATCCATTTGCTCCTATAAGTACAAAAGAGGAAAAAAAATTCATAGGTTTACTAGAAAACTCATATGCTAAAAACAAAAGGTTAGAAAAAAGAACTACTTCTTAAAAACACTTCCATATATATAATCAATAAATATTATCATAGGTTTTTTCACATTTACTAAGTCATCAATTGGTGGATCTACTTGACGTTGGTTGTCTTCCTCACTACAGACATCTTCTCCTATTAAATCCATCCTTACCACATAGCCCATTGGTGTAAGTTAACAGTCCTTCCTAGATGTCCATCTCATTATGGAATCATTTCTATTGTAACTTGCTTAGATTCCTAACCTTATCTGATGTTGTAACTGGATGCCACATAAGAAATCAAGATATGACCAATTAGACTTATCAGCATAAGGCATGAAGGAACGTACGTATATATGTAGCTCATTTTAAACGTGTACTAATACTTAATATGTGCAACATAGACCATGCTCATTTTTCCCATAATAGCTATAGTGTATGAGCACATAATTTTGTGTTTGCTAATTATTGCAAGTACATTGTATGGTCTTAAGGGCAACAGTATGGCTATTCTCTCCTTTTTACCCATGCACTGTTGGTCTTGGCATCGTGATGACCAAAAATATCTTCTCATTATAGTAAAAAATCATGACCTAGTGACTACTGGCCACTTTGTGCCACCTGTCAAACTTTCTCCTAGTAAATTTGGTTAACGCTTTGCTAATGTCCATTTGCTTCACTAACTCAATCCTATGTTTGTTGAAGTAGTCATTGTAATTGTGAAAAGTTTTCTTTTTGTAATGCTACAATGGGAAAGTTCCTCGCATCATGCAAAGCACTATTATAACTTTCTACAATGTTAGTCGTGCCATGACCAAACCAAGTTCCGTCATTGTACGCCAGCATCCACATTATAGGATGTAGGCCTCGAAAGTAAGCTCTAGTATGGGGGGCTCTTAGTCTTGGCCTCATCATAGTAGGCGTGAAACTTTCAAGGTTGCAACTAATAAGTGACCTTCTTTATTAGCTCTTTGCATTCTTTGTTCTTAGTTGAAGTGTTGAAGCTACAAGTGATGTGTCGAATACACCATCGCCAAGGCCAACCCCTTGGCTATACTACATTCTTACCCTCTATTATAGACTAGATCCTAGCATGATGGTTTGAAATCAAACATATATCGGTATAATCTCTTATAACGTGCAAGAGCATACACGTTAGGGACCAACTCTAGCTATGAAAACATTCCTCATCAACTAGGATGAAACCTAGTGGGATTATGTGATTCTGACCATCAACTTCGATTGTAATCAATAGTTTATGCATGTACTTCCTATATAGGAATGTTCCATCAATCATAACTTTAGGCTTGCAATGTATAAACGCCTTAACACACAGTCTAAATGTCCAGAAGACTATTAACGAACATGTGCCTGGTAGTATTACTGTCTCACCATTTCTACTTTACTATAGTATCAGGATTAGCCTCTTAGATTGCATTTAGTAGATGTAGGAACATTGCATAAGATTCTTCTTACTTACCATAAACCTGTTCAATCGCTTTGCACTTCGCTTCTTAAATTCTCTTTATGTGGATAGTATAACTGTATTGCTTGCAAATAGCCACCTACAATTGTCTTACCTTAACTCCTGGTGACTCTTAAACATCCTTAATCAAAAAGTAGGATAGCGTGTTTGAGTCTGATTTCAAATGGTCTTAGCTAATTGTGGGATTGAGGTACGTGTGTGGACCTATGAACCTAGTTATCATAAAGCATCCTGCATGTTGCTTATTATAAGATTTAAGTCTCCACCTGCAAACCTTTTCCCAATCAACGCATATGATAGACCATAACATCAGTTTAGACTCCTTCACAATGAAGTCATGGTGGTTCATAACATGATGCAACCTCACAGTTGTTTGTAGATGTTTTTTATTCTTCAATTGCATACCTACCTTCAATTCATCGTTAAAGCTCCATTCACCAACACTTATACTATCATTAAATGCCACCAGTCCATCCTTTACACATGACATATAGAAAGGCACGGGTTCCGACATCACAACTATGTCCATAGATGTTGTTAACCCATACCTCCAATTGCTCTATCCATGTGACCCTTGTGCTTATTCCACTTCCTACAACTAACATTCACTTAGGTTAATGTCGGCATTACAATCTATATTAATGGAATCTTCATCAATATTGACAAATGCCAGTTCATTCTTTACATTAATATCTTTATTAAACTCGTTAGTGATCAACACATTAAGTGATACAGACTCGTGGATGAACACACAAGCCTAATACTATACACCAAAGGAGGTGGGTCTAAACCACGAGATGGCCCAATGATGGATATAACGTACTAATGGCAATGAAAGGATGAGTAAGGGTTCCTATGCACCAATAATAGATATGATGCACCAATGCCTTATACGAGCTCGAGTTACACTTGATATGATGTATAAGTATGGCCAGAGGACATTTGCCACTAGTCCACACTCAATAGGCTAGATAAGAGTAGCTCAAGAGTAAGTAGAAAGGACACTTAGCTCGAGAAAGTGAGAAAATTCAGTATATTCTTAGTATATTGATGTTTACAGCTATTATAATTTGCAAGTATTTATAATACCTAATTAGGGTAAGTCTTAGGTTATAGGAAATTACAAAAAAGGATTTCTACTAGCTAAGAAAAGGGGAATAATTTACAAGGGTATCAATGTACTCATTTAATAAGAATATCCATTGTCAAAAAGGATAATATGGATGTTAGAAAGGATAGCGCGTAAGTAATTTTGCTCATTCTGTCTTCCTAATAATACTGTCAGCTAAGTAAGGGTAAGCCTTGATTAGGTTTAATCAACGCTAGCAGTTCAGTAGCTCTGATTGCTAGGATTGGACAAAGGTTAACTTAGGGGTAACTCTCAATCAGGTTAGCCTCAGATGGTCAACTCCTAACAATTGTTAGCTCGACTTTGGAACTGTAGGGTTAGCTGTATCTTGATTTGTTACTTAGACTAGTGTGTTACGAAAGGGTTAGCTTGGCATGCCGGTCGATGGCTTTAGTAGTTCCTTAGATGTCATGGTAAACGAAGTAGCTTAGTAAGTTTAATTAGAGCAAGCACTACTCTTTAGCACTTAACTCAGCTTGGATGACCCAGCGAGCCATTTGAGCAAGCCCTTAGATTCGGGAGTGAGTGATCAGTCCTTGATCCTTATCATCCCCTCCGGATTGTTTGAGATTTCGAATCAAATCTGGTTCATCTCTAGGTTGCTCATCCTCAAGAGTGTAAGGTTAAAGATTAACAATGTTAAAGTAGTCCAAAACTCCATATCCTTCAAGTAGTTCAATCTTGTAGGCATTTGGATTAATCCTTTCAAGCACTTTGAAATGCCCATTGACTCTAGGAGACAACTTGCTTTTCCTCAAGATTGGGAATTGTTCCTTACTGAGATGTATCCAGACTAGATCACCTGGTTGAAACTCTCTCTTCCTCTATCCACACCTCGCTTTTCGAGCTTACTATTAGCTCAACTCAATTGCTCTATAACCTTCTAGTGCATGGCTCTGATGGCTTCAACTCTTTTTGTGGCTAACTGGTCATCATCGAATCTCGATTAGGGTACTTGGTCCATTGGGAGCTTAAGGTTAAACCTATAGGCAACCTTGAATGGAGATGTGATTGTTACATTGTATGAGGTCCTATTATAAGCAAACTCAATGATTGGCAGACACAAATCCCAATCGACTATGTTCTGTCTGATAGCAACCCTAACAAAGTTCCTACTATTTTATTGACAACCTCAATCTATCCATTGGTCTATGGATGGCAGGGTATGCTGTATATTAGCTTGGTTCCCATTCACCTCCATAGCATCCTCTAAGAGTGGCTTATGAACTTAAGGTCTTAGTCTAAAACAATGGTTTTGGGCACTCTGTAAAGTTTGATCACTTCCTGTAAGAAAAGAAAAGAGATAGTTGAAGCATTGTTAGTTTTGGAACGTGGCATGAAACATACCATCTCACTAAATCGATCCTCAACCATCATGATGGAGTCCTTCCCTCAAGATGTCTTTAACAATCTTAAAATGAAATCCATACTTAGCTCAGACTATGGTTTGGTTAAGATAGGCAAGGGTAAATAATGTCCTTACTTGACTTAGCTCTTTGCTTTTTAATAGGTCACACACCTTTGTAGTACGGATTGGACATCTCTTTTCATCCTTGGCCAAAAGAATTTAAAGGATAGTACCTCATGGGTCCAGTGCTAGCCAAAGTATCTTGTTAATCCTCCTCTATATGCCTCGCGTACTAGCAATTCTCTAATGGAACAGGTTGAATTACATAGCCTCCTCTTCCTAAATAAGTATCCATCTACCCTATGATAGTCATCCAATGTTCTTCCTTCCTCACATCAAGTATATATAGAACCAAAGTATGGATTCTTAGCATATTAATTCTTTATGGTTGAAAAACCAAGCAGCCAAGTATACAGCTTGGTTAGGAGAGAATGTCATTTCGATAAGGCATCGACCACTACATTGTTCCTTCCATTCTTGTATTTTACAACATAGGAAAAACCCTCTATGAACTCAACCCATTTAGCTTGCCCTCGAGATAACTTAGGTTAGCTCTTTAGATATCTCAAGGATCCATGATCAGTATAGATTACAAATTCCTTAGGTAGCAAATAGTATTGCCATATCATTAGGGCTTGGATTAAGGAGTAGAACTCCTTGTCATAGATAAAAATAGTTAAGTGTAGCTCCTGAAAGTTTCTTGCTAAAGTAAGCAATAGGTCAGCCCTTTTGTATCAGTACGGCACCTATGCCTAGTTTGGATGTATCATACTCTGTTTCAAACACTTTGTCAAAGCACAGTAGAGCTAAGATAGGGGCAGTGGTTAACTTATCCTTCACTTCTTGAAAACTCCTCTACTCCTTCTCTCTATATCTAAATTCAACATTCTTCTTTGAGAATTCGGTAAGTAGGGCTACAATCATACTAAAATTCTTTATAAATCTATGATAGATTGATGCTAAGCTGTGGAAACTTCTAACATCAGCCGGAGTGATCAACATTAGCCATTCGGTGATTACTCTAATCTTCTCTTTGTTGATTCATATGCCATCACTACTTACAACGAATCCCTAGAATATCACCTTGCATTAGCAAAAGTAGCACTTCTTTAGATTGGTGTAGAGCTATTTAGCTCGGAGTTTCATAAAGACACTCTGAAGATGTTTCTAATGAGTCTTTAGGTCAAGACTATACAATAAGATGTTGTCAAAATAAACTATGACAAACTTCCCAAATAAGTGTCAATGAACATGATTCATTAGGCACATAAATGTGCTTAGCGTGTTAGACAGCCCAAACAGCATTATAAGCCATTCATATAATCTATGGTGCATTTTGAATGTGATCTTTCACTCATGACCTTTATGCATTCAGATCTGTTGGTATCCAGATTTGAGGTTGATCATGGAGAATACTCTTGCTTCTCTTAATTCATTTAGCATATCATCAATCCTAAGTATGGGATACCTGTACTTAATGGTGATTTGATTGATTGCTCGACTATCTACATACAACCTCCAAGAACTATCTTTCTTTGGCACAAACAAGGCCAACATGGTATAGGGGCAAAGGGACTTGCACACATACCCCTTCTTTATTAGCTCATCTACTTACTTCTACAGCTTAACAGCCTATTCAAGGTTCAGCTTATAGGTAGGTTTATTTGATAGTGCTACTCTTAGCTATAAGTCAATTGCAAGTTTGATGCCTCAGATAGGAAGCAAACCTTCCAGTAACTCATCTAGGAATAGGTTAGTGAACTCATTCAATAATGTTTTCACCTTAGTGGAATGCTCCATCTCTTCGAACCTCATCTCCAACATCCTTTGGACTAGCAGGTAGGTCAATCCTTTGAGCTCTATTTCTCTTTTCAATTTGCCTCTAGTTAATACCAAAGGCTCTTTCTTTAGGATTCAGCTTAATTAGGAATGTATGACCTTTACTTACTCGATAGTCATAAGACTCAATTTCACCCTTCTACCTTCATACTCTATGGACCAAGTATTCTTCCTTCCATCATATATCACTACTTGATTGAACATCTACGATCATCCAAGTAGAATGTAGGACGCATTCATGGGCAGCACATTACAGAACACTTCATCCCAATATTTGCCAATGCAGATCAATACAAACACTTGTTTGTTCACTTGTAAGGCTCCCTTATCACTGAGCCAATGAATCTTATAAGGTTTTGGGTAGGGCTTGGTCAGCAATTTCAATTGCTAGACCATAAATGCTAAGGCTACATTAGCATAACTCCTACTATTAACTGTCAGGGCATACAATAACCCATTAACCTTACATCTGATGTGTAAGAGATTTTCTCTCTGTTCGTCTTCAGGCACAGGACTAACATTCATTGTCCTCCTCAACACTAGAGTGGTTGGCATAAAGTTTCCTTCCTCACTATAGTTAACTTCCTCCTTGGACAACTTAGTCTGTCCATCCTCCTTCAATTCCTCTACTTCTTTGTTACTACTATCCACTTCAACAATTGACATCTCACCTCGGATCACCATAGTCCTTCTATTCGGATATTAGGCAGCCATATGTCCAAATCCTTGGTATTTGAAACACTTGATCTCACTCATCTTCTTGCTCGAACGCTAGCCTTTCTCAAACTTCCTCGACACTTCCTTCTCCTTTACTTGGGTAGTCTTAGCGGGTTGGGTCTCAACAACCTTACTTAGTTCCATTCATACAAGTCTGCTCAGAATAATTTGGTTACTGCCTAGTCAGCTAACTAGTGGTTGGAACCTTCCTGTTCAATGCCTTTCTATCCTCTGGGCAGCTTAAATTGCATCATCAAGTGACATAATTTCCATGGTTTCCAAGATATCTCCGATCTCATATTTCAATCTATTGATGAATCAAGATACCGTTTGGTCTTCTAGCTCATTGACTTTACATCGGATCATCAACATCTAGAATTCCTTAACATAAGCTTGAATATTCGATCCTGCTTACCTTAGTTCCTATAACCATTTGAAGGCATCGTAAAGATAGTAGCTTGGCACAAACCTTCTCCTCATAACCCTCTTCATTTCACACCATCTCCTAATTTCTCATTCTCCTTCTCTTTGTCGGGTGGCTTGCAAGTTTTTCCACCACAGGGCAATATAACCAATAAACTCCAACACAGCAAGTCTAACCTTCGCATTATTAGGCACTTCACGGCATTCAATCTACTTTTCAATCTTATTTATCCAATCTAAGTAAGCCTCAACATCACCACTTCTAGAAAAGCTTGGAATACGCATCCTCAATCCTTTAACTCTAGGGGCTCATACATTTCTTTCTTTAACTTCGTAGTACTCCTCTGCATCATCATCTCCTTCCACTTCTTCCTCAATCTCTTTAAGCATTAGCCTTTATCTAGCATCCCTACTAATTCTTTCAACTCAAGATAGCCGAGCTACGGCATTAACTCGGCTAAACTAACCATTGACTTGCTCTTACTATTCACATTCTCTACCAGGGTTATTTCTAGCTCGTTGCCTATTTTCTTGGATAACAATCACCAAACTAGCTACCAAGTCAGCAAGCCTATTGAAGCGGTTAGCTACTAACTGAGATGTGAAGCTTTCTTCTTACCCTTAGCCATGTCGAGTACTGCTTTCTTGATCTCCTAATGCTCCTTGAACACTTGAATTTGACATTGAAGGTCACTCCACAAAATTGATGTCTAATAATACCACTTGAAGTTCTTTCCACAAATAATACTAGCAAATAAATAACCAATACTTCCAGCACCATGACAATTATACAACAAACAAACAGTTAACTACACTCTATCTTATGTATCAGAAACAAGGGAAAACAGAGTACATAACACTTCTCAACTACCAAACTCCTATGTTAACAGTAGAACCTCCATCACATGAGAGTAATAACAAACCACTCAAAGAACACAATAGTAGAATCCAACTTCAAACATAGCCAAGCTCTGATACTAGGATGATATAAATTCATAGATGAACATATAAGCCTAATATCGTATGTAACTAAAAAGGGGCAGGTCCGGATCGTAAGATGGTACAAAAGATGCATCAATGATGAATATGACGTACCAATGCCTTATATGAGCTCAAGTCACACTTGATATGATGCACAAGTATGGCTAGAGGGCATTCGCTACTAATCCATGCTCATTGGGCTAGATTAGAGTAGCTCAAGAGTAAGTAGAAAGGACACTTAGCTCGAGAAAGTGAGAAAGTTCAGTATATTTTTAATATATTGATGTTTGCGGCTATTACAATTTGCAAGTATTTATAATACTTAATTAGGGTAAGTCCTAGGTTATAGGAAATTTCAGAAAATGATTTCTACTAGATAGGAAAATGGGAATAATTTATAGGGGTATCAATGTGATCATGCAAATAGAATATCCATTGTCAGAAAGGATAGTACAAATGTAAAAAAAAATAGTATGAGTGTAATTTTGCTCAATCTATGGTCCTAATAATACTACAAGTCGAGTAGGGGTGGGCCTTAATTAGGTCTAATCGACATCAGTAGTTCAACAACTCTAATTGTTGGGACTGGACAAGGATTGGCTCATGGAAGACTCTCAGTCAGGTTGACCTCGGATGGTCAGCTCCTGACAATTGTTAGCTCAGCCTTGGAACTATGGGGTTGGTTGTATCATAATTACAAGCTTGGATTGTTATGTTATAGAGGGGTCAGCTTAGTATGTCGACTGATCACCTTAGCAATTCCCTAGATGGTGTAGAGAGTGAAGTAGCTAGATAAGTTGGACTAAGGTAAGCACTACTCTTTGATGCTTAACTCAACTTAGATAGCCTAACAAACCATCTAAGCGAGCCTTTGGATTCAGGAGTGCATGATCGGTCCTTGATCCCTATCATTAGGTTCATTAGACATGCGACTGCTGCTTAGTATGTGACTCGGTAGGACTACTCATGATTTGAATACCCTAATTTCAACTTGCAGTCTAAGATCATCGTTAGGTCATTCGACATCATGTTGAACTCAAATAGGGAATATCAGTGGTGGGTTCACTTCATGAATTTCAATATAGATCTCCATAGAATCACTAACTCCACTATGTCCTACTAAAGAAGCCATCAACTATTTGATATCGTAATTATTACTGATGGGGATGGCACATAACATGTCCCTAGTCTCGCTTATAAGGGGGTATCTATGAATCGGGTCAATCCAGTATGTTATCGTGTCAACCTGAAGCCAATTATATATCATTCCAACGACCTGATCATACATAGCCCCAAATGGAACTCTGATTATTATTTTCGAGCACCTATCATACCATACCCCATCATCTGCTTCCACAATATTTCCACCAACATAACAAACCCATCTCATATTATCCATTGTACACTTGTTTACCACATCAACTGCATAAAATTCAAGATACACATATAAAAGTACTACCTTACAGACCTACCATATAAAATGAGTAAAAATCATATCTTTTCCTATGTTGATGCCAAGAGAGAGAAAGTAATGATAGCATACCGATTGTCTCCCCATTCCCAAAAAACTTCCTATAATATAGACCTACACCATGCAACTACTTCGATTCTATGATTGATTCGTCAAAAAAATAAACTTAGATAGTTGATTTGATTGAGAGTTTTCACATATGGTTAAAGAGAGAGAGAGAGAGAGAGAGAGAGAGAGAGAGAGTATGAGTATTTGAGAAACTGAACATGTAGAATGGGGAGAAGAAGGGGCAAGAAAGTTAAATCCCTGTAGAAATCGCCTCTTGGAGAGGTAATTTTAGTTTATATTGAAATCACCTCTTCAAGAGGACATTTCTACATGGCTTGAAATCGCATCTTGAAGAGGCAATTTCTACATAGCTTGAAATTGCATCTTAAAGAGGCTATTTCAATACAAATTGAAATCACCTCTTCAAGAGGTGATTTCAAGTGTAGTATTTCTAGGATTATTTTCTCAGATGCGACATTTTTCTATTTTTTTATTTTTGTATTTTTGTTTTCCTTTTCTTAAAGGTAATCCTACCACAAATCTATTTTATGGTTTTAGCCGACTCAAAGACCACAGTCCTACCTCATCTCTTTTCAATATTCTAGTTAGCTCAAGGGATGCTATCCTACCTCATATCTATTTTAGGGTTAGAGATAGTTCAAAGAAGGTTGTCCTACTAAATCTCATTCTAGGGTTTTAACTAACTCAAGGAGCACTTTCTTGTCTCAAATCTTTTAGGGATCTAGCCAACTCAAGGGTCATTGTCCTGTTTAATAGCTTAGTCAAGGAGCACTATCTTGCCTCAAATCTTTTAGAGTTCTAGCCAACTCAAGGAGCGTTATCTTATCTCATATCTTTTTAGGGTTCTATCCAACTTTAGAAGCATTGTCTTGCCACATATCCTTTTAGTGTTCTAACTAACTCAACAAGCGCTGTCCTACCTCATATCTCTTTTAGGGTTCTAGCTAATTCAATGAGCACTGTCCTGCCTCATCTATTTTTAAGGTTGTAACCAGCTCAAGTAGTATAGTCTGACCTCATATCATTCTAGAATTCTAGCCAACTAAAGGAGTACTATCCTACCTCATATCTTTTTAAGTTCTAGCCAACTCATGGTGCATTGTCCCTTCTCAAATCTTTGTAAGGTTTTAGCCAGCTTAATGAGAACTATCTTATCTCATTTCTTTTTAGGTTTTAACTAGCTTAAGGTGTAATATCTAGCTTCATATCACTTTCAAGGTTCTAGCTGACTCAAGGAGAATGTCTCCTATCTTTTTAAGGTTTTAGCCAACTCATAAAGCATTATCATCTCTCAAATCTTTTTAAGGTTCTATTTAGCTTAAGGAGCACTACCTAGCCTTATATGTATTTAAGGTTCTAGCCAGCTCAAGAAGTGTAGTACTATTAGAAATCTTTTAGGGTTTTAGCCAACTTAAGGATCGCTATCCTATCTAATATCATTTTAGGGTTTTGGCCTACTCTTAGAGCACTATCTAGTCTCATATCTTTTTAAGGTTCTAATGAGCACAAGAAGCATTGTCCTCTCTCAAATCTATTAGGGTTTTAGTTAGCTTAAGGAGCGTTGTCCTACCTCATATCTATTTAGGGTTCTAGCATGCTCAAGAAGTGATGCCTCTTCTCATCTCTTTTTAAGGTTCTGGCCAACTCAAGTAACGTTGTCCTATCTCAAATCTTTTAGAGTTTTAGCTAGCTCAAGGAATGCTTTCCCATCTCATATTTTTTATAGTTCTAATAAGCTTAAGGAGCTCTATCCTGTATCTAATCTTATAGGGTTCTTGCTAACCAAAGGGTTGTAGTCCTGGCTCATATTTTTTTAACATTCTATCTAAGTTAAGGAGTATAGTGCCACCTCATATTTATTTAAGGGTTCAAGCTAACTCAAGCAACACTATACTGCCTTATCTCTATTTAAGGTTCTAACCAACTCAAGGAGCACTATCCCACCAAATAAATCCTTTAGGGTTCAAGCCAACTCAAGGAGTGTTGTCCTGCCTATCCTCTTTCTAGGGTTCTAGCTTACTCAAGTAGTGTTATCTTGTCTCAAATGTTTGAAGGTTCTAGCCAACTCATGGTACGATGTCCCGTCTCATATCTTTTTAAGGTTCTAGCTAACTTTAGGAGCACTGACATGCCCCATATCTTTTTAGTGTTCTAACTAGCTCAATAGGCACTATCCCACCTCATATCTCTTTTAAGGTTATTGCTAGTTCATGGAGCATTGTCTTGCCTCATCTATTTTTATGGTTATAACTAGCTTAAGGAGTATAGTTCGGCTTCATATCCTTTTAGCATTCTAGCCAATGGAGGGAGCATTGTCCCGTCTCATATCCATTTATGTTCTAACTACCTCAAGGAGCATTATCTTGCTTCATATCTCTTTTAGGGATTTAGCCAGCTTAATGAGTATTGTCCTGTCTCATATCTTTTAAGGTTTTAGCCAGCTCATGGATTGTTATCCCATCTCATAATTTCTTAAGGTTCTAACCAGCTCAAGGAGAATTATCCCATCTCAATTCTTTTAGGGTTCTAGCTAGCTCAAGCAGTGTAGTCCTGCCTTAACTTTAATTTATGGTTCTAGCTAACTCAAGAGCCATTGTCCTGCTTCATCTCTTTTCAAGTTTCTAGCCAGCTCAAGGAGTGCTATCCTACCTCATATCTGTTTTTGTGTTCGAGCTAGTTCAAGGAGCCCTATCCCACTAAATCTTATTCTAAGGTTTTATCTTGCTCAATGAGCACTATCTTGTCTCAAATCTATTAGGGTTTTAGCTAGTTCAAGGATTGTAGTCCTGTCTAATATCTTTTTAGGGTTCTAGCCTACTCTTAGAATGTTGTCCAATCTCATATTGATTTAGGGTTCTAACCAACTCAAGCAGCATTGTTGTGTCCTAAATCTATTAGGGTTTTAGCTTACTTAGGGAGCTTTGTCTTACCTTATATCTTTCTAGGGTTATAACGTGCTCAAGAAGTGATGCCTCTCCTCATCTCTTTCTAGGGTTCTAGCTCACTCAAGTAACACTATCCTATCTCAAAGCTTTTTGGGTTCTAGCTAACTTAAGGAATGCTTTCCCATCTCATCTTAAGGAGTACAATCGTGTCTCATGTCTTTTTAGGGTTCAAGCCTACTCATGGAGCACTATTTTCTCTCAAATCTTTTTAAGGTTCTATCTAGCTTAAGGAGCACTATCTTGCCTCATGTATTTTTAGGGTTCTAGCAAGCTTAAGAAGTGCAGTCTCGTCACAAATCTTTTAGGGTTCTAGCCAACTCAAGGATAATTGTCCTATCTAATATCTTTTTATGGTTCCTGCCTACTCTTGGAGTGCTATTCAGTCGCTTATCCTTTTAGGGTTCTAACTAGCATAAGAAGCATTGTCCAGTCTCAAATGTTTTAGGATTTTAGCCAACGCAAGGAGCATTGTCCTGCCTCATATTTTTTGAAGGTTTTAGCTTACTCAAAAAGTGATGCCTCTCCTCATTTCATTTTAGTGTTCTATCCAGCTAAAAGATCGTAGTCCTGGCTCATTTTTTTAATGGTTTAGCCAACTTAAGGAACATTGTACTACCTCATATCTATTTAAGGGCTCTAGTAGACTTAAGCAATGCCATCTTGCCTTATCTCTATTTAGGGTTCTAGCTAACTCAAGGAGTGCTATCCCAGCTAATATCTCCTTTAGGGTCCGAGCCAACTCAAGTAGAATTGTCTTACCTCATCTCTTTCTAGGGTTTTAGCTTGCTCAAGGAGCATTATCTTATCTCAAATCATTTAGGGTTCTAGCCAGCTTAAGAAGCATTAAGAGTATTGTCTTATGTCATATCTTTTTAAGAGTGCTCAAGGAGCACTATCACATATCTTTTTGGGGTTCTAGCTAGCTTTAGGAGTGCTACCACATGTCATATCCTTTTAGTGTTCGAATTAGCTCAACGGACACTATCTCGCCTCATATCTCTTTTAGAGTTCTAGCTAGTTCAAGGTGTGTTGTCTCACCTCATTTATTTTTAGGGTTATAACTAGCTCAAGGAGTTTCAATTCGGCTTCATATCTTTTTAGTGTTCTAGCTAGTTGAAGGAGCATTGTCCTATCTCAATTCTTTTTAGGTTTTAGCCATCTTAAGGAATGCAGTCCTACCTCATATCTATTTTATGTTTCTGGCCGAATCAAGGAGTACTGTCCCACTTCATATCTTTTTGGGGTTCTAGCTAACTTAAGGAGTACCATCCCACCTCATATCTCTTTTATGGTTTAAGCAAACTCAAGGAGCACTATCTTATCTCAAATCTTTTAGGGTTTCAACCAGCTAAAGGATCGCTATCTCATCTAAAATCTTTTTAGGGTTCTCGCTAGCTCTAGGAGTATTGTCCCATCTCAAGTCTTTTTAGGGTTCCAACCAGCCTATGGAGCATTGTCCTGCCTCAAGTCTTTTAGGGTTTTAGCCAACTCAAGGTATATTATCTTGCCTCATATCCTTTTAGGGTTCTAGCATGCTTAAGGAGCAATGCCCTACCTCATCCCTTTCAAGACTACTAACCAATTAAAGGAGCACCATCCTATCTCAAATCTTTTTGGGTTCTAGCCAACTTATGGAGTGTTTCCCCGTATCATATCTTTTTATGATTCTAGCTAGCTCAAGGAGCATTGTCCTATCTCATACCATTTAAGGCTCTAGCCTGCTAAAGGAATGTAGTTATCACATCCTGGCTTAGTACGAAATAAACCATTACACAAGAATACCTATTGAAAACTTAACTCAACTTACTCATTCATCAAAAGACAACATTGTCTACATGATAAAGGGGTTGCTACATCGGAGTTCAATTAAATATTTTTTTACAACTTATGTGTACAACATAATATTTATATCAAAACATGAACTAGCTATTTCCTTTGTCCTCGTCACAATAATAGTATTTTTGACTTAGTATAGGTTCCATACAAAAGTCATTGACTTTAACTCATAATCTTAGTATTTACATATCCCCCCTTAGTATTGGGCCCTTTATGATGCTATTAACCTAAGGATAAAACATTTTATCCCTTCTACTATTGAAGCTGAGTGAGAGTGGATAACAAATAATACCATATAGACAATATGATAAACAATATTGCATATCACAACGGAAACATTTCAATCATAACCCGTAGGTTTAACTACACATATGCATTAGCTCAACTAAGCATTTACTGCTAGCAATGCAGCATGTTATGCTTGTGCATGTGGCATGCATTGGTACCGATATTGTTTGCCCTCCAAACTTCTTTCAGTTAGTCAACATAACCGGGCATCTAGATACAACATCCAGGAACCTAAGGCAACAAGGAGCTGCCTAGGAGCAGGACCCTCACCAAGTTAGACTACATACTGTAGTATACCATTTTCAAATAGGATAATAAGGATCTACTTGGAGTAGGACCCTTAACACTGCTTTACAAACTTAGACTACATACTATAGTTCACCAAATCAAAGTGGCAATACTGCTAAATTAGACTATACACTGTAGTTTACTAAATCAAAGTGGCAACGTTGCCAAATCAAACCACACACTATTGTCTACCAAATTTGACTAACAAAATAGTCATAATATTTAGGCAATGCAATCTATATGCTTCCAAAAACAGAGTTCATGAAGCCATATTCTTTCCATGATCACTTAGAAGCCACATTTTGAAATTTTTGACCCATGGGTCCCTTTTTGTGCTGTGCCCTACTATGTCGTGTCGTACCGTATTATGATATGCAATAGCAACTCAAGAATATCAATCAGTACAATCAATCTTTAAGTTTTATTCAATCCAGTGATTTGATTCTGGTTTTTGAATTTTCCTTAACGAAATTCTACTATCTTACTTAGGGTTCACTTAGGTAAACACCTAGAAGATTGAGTCAGTAATCACTCAACTACTTTAGTTAGCCCAATCATTCGTAAACTCAATTCATCACCTAACATAACAACATAATGATTCAATTAAGGTATAGTTATTATCATTCATAATCACCACATCAGCATTCACCATAGTGGCATAATAGTTCACCTAAGATATACTCATATTCAATCAACACAACATCAAATAGTACACAATGTTATGAGTGCCAATATATCTATTCTAAGTATAGGTTAGATCCACTTACCTGGACTTAGTAATAGCACGGAATCCTAAACTTCGCAACATAGTCCTTCCTTACCTATCATACCTATGAAAATATAAACATAGCTTCCAAGTCAAATACTAGTTGAATCTAAGTTCTCATAAATTTCCTTACCGTGCCTTTGAACTTCACTTAACTGTATTATGCTCATTCCTTATCCGATTTCTATAAACATTATATAATCACGATCATTATTTTGAGTACTCGAAATATATATTAAGAAACAAGATTGATCAATATTTTCAAAAACCCAAAAATACCCTTTTGTATTACCACTCAACTTCATGCTACCTTAACTCCGTAATTGACTCGTGTAACCTTTAGTACTGAACTAAAAACTCTAGAAATTATACTTTCCAAACTTATCTAACAGCACTTATTATACCCCAAAGTGCTCATTTGACATGGATTTAATAAACATTCTAATAGTATTAGTTATAATATTACATATTAAGCTAATATATAGGTTTATACTAGGAAAATACACAATTAATAGTATATAAGCCTGAATAATTTCACAAAAAATCCTATATACTCACAAAAATATGTAGTTTAGTTATTGATCATTAATTACACTAAATTGGTTATTATTTATTTTTATAAAAATAGCAGTTTTGGCTCAAAATTACGAAAAATTAGGGAAAGTAAACAAATTTACGTGTGTGATGAAAATTAAATATTCCAAATATCTTCATAAACATCTAGAAGTCTAAACATGTAGGGCTAATTCATTAATTTCTTCAAAAACTAATTGTTTGAATAATTTCGTAAAATTGGCAGTTTGTTCAAAATAATTATAAAAAATAGTAAACATACTTAATTTCGAAAATTATTGTTACCACAATTAAGTACATGTGTTAGGTGTATTACATACAAAACTTGAGCTTAAAAAAACATCATTTAATATTTATAAAAATTAGATTAATTTTTGCCCAAACAGGACATTTTCTTAAGGAAGACTTATTTCTAGTAATTATTTAATTAAAATAATATTACAGCGTTATTCTACACCTAAAATTACTACAGAAAACCAAATTTCATAATTAATTGACAACATTTGAGATTTTTAACAATTTAAACATATTAAATGTGAAAAATTAGTTCCCTTGAAATAGCCAACTCCAGCCACCACTCCTTCTCGGAACACCTTTTCTAGCTACCTTCTTTTGGACCTCCAAGCCCAACCAAGTTAGGTTGTGGATAACCCATTGAACCACTTTAACCCACTTCCGACCCTATTTCTTGTTCTATTTTTATTTTATTTTTTTCTATTTTTTTTCAATTTTCTAAAATTACGTTCTTGTGTTTTTAGATTGTTAAAATATAGAAAATGAGGTTTGGAGTCATATTTATAGGCTTTAAGATTTTTTGCATGTAAAAAAGTAAAATTACACATCAATTTCACATTTTTCAAAGCGCCATGTGTCATCCTCTCATTAACCAAGTATTGACTCATCATTTCCAATTAATCCTAGCTTGATACATCATTTGGTGACTCATCCATTTAATTTTTTTTATTAATTTTCCATTATTTTACCTAATTTTAATAATTATTTATTGTTATATGTATATATGTAATACATATAATGTATATCACATGTAATACATGTATATTATGTATAATTCAACTTCATTTATTATTTTTGAAAGTTAATTTACTTATCTCCAATATCTTGCTATATGTGAAATCTTGAATTTTACGATTAATGACTTTATCAATAAATAGCGTTTTTCTCAAATTAATATTTTTATATAGCTTATTTTAAAAAATTGACTTTACTGAAATTATTTTATCTAACTTTTCTAATTTTATTGTGAAGTTTGAAAAAGGATGGATAATTTACTCAGACACCCTAAATTTAGGAGCTCGGATCTTAGAGTTATTAAACTAACTAGACAAACCCAAGGTATTACGTTCTATCCTCCTTACAGAAAGTTTCATCCTCAAAACTTCTACAATCAAGGACATTTATGCTCATGAACCAATACCGCATAACTCTGATTTCCACATCACATCACAATTATTAACTATTGTTTAAGGTAAAATCTTTCAATTTGACTCTTGTATATTAACCTCAAGTTTATCAACTCGTGAACTTTTTGTTTGGCTTACTTATCTCATTACTTCCTTCATCTTTCATTTTTAACTTTTACTATATAAGCTTAATATAGTAGGTCTTGTTTTCCTCCTCCCTTTCTATTCAAGTCATCTTTCCATTAGTAACTAGTGCATTCTATAACTTCATTATGTTCTTATTCAAATACCCCAATCATCATATTACTACTTATGTTTTTACCCTTATTACTACTCATATTGAACTAGCATATTCTTCGACCATTCCTTGTCACTATCCAAACTAGTGTCTCCCTCCAATTCTTGTTTCATCCATTTAGTTGGTTCAAACCATTGTATTAGTTAGTCCTATAGAATTCATAATCATTCCTTTCATTATTTCCTTATTTATCCTACAACTAGCTAAAATGTTCTTTCACTTCATCGCTATCACTTATGCATTGTCTAAGTCCTAATTTTCACTTAGGATGAACATAACAAATTCACTTTCTTTACGTCTACATGTTTTATACTGCAGTTGTCATTTAATGGTCATAATTAAGATCTTAAGAACTTCATATAGTTAACACATATATCAACAAAAATGAGTTTGGCAAATCTGAATTTTCTACTAACTTGTACGTCAAAGTGATAGAGAATGACTTAAACCAAGTAGACTCAATTAGATTCAACATGAATTGACACAACTCTTTGACAAAGAAGACTCACAATGACACTGGACATTTTTCAAACAACAATTAACATGACATGACTCATAAAGATAAGAAATTTTGTTATGAAAGACATGAGAGTAATAACAAACATGAGACATGATGAAAAAGTCATGAAAGTTATAGATTTTTCATACTGTTCTTACTTATCACATGTGCTAAGGGTATATGGAAGGTAGACATCTCAAAGTTTTGTAATTATATATCACATTAACTTCACATACTTTATCGTCATTTGACTCCTTAATCTTATCATTGGCTACTATCCCATGAATCACAATCTCACTCTATACAAGATCAATCCTTGAATTAGTCTCTGATTATACTTGAAGTAAAGTTTTGATTTATTCTCAAAGCTCACTCATGATCATCTACCTTCGATATTTCTTGCTATTCTATTTATTCCAATAATAAATTTTGCTTGCTTCACTACAACATACATATATCTTTAGAATCTACATTACTCCTTCTCACAAGTTCTTTTTCTTTCTACAACTTCTCTTAACACTTAATTTTCTATAAATCTTCTATGATTCCCTTCTCATAAAGCTACTTAAATGCTACTATCTTTCCCTCACAGTCAACATTTGCTCCATGCTTAACTCCAATATTACACCCAGTCCACTTGTATCTAAGATAACAGGTTCTACAATCATCTCATGAGTATCTAGATCCATACTCCCCATCATTCACTTTATGTTGCACCACTTATTTTCCTTCAATAGGGGTTGTAACTATTTACTCTAAAGTTTCTACAAATAGTTTATTTCTATCAACGTATTGTCTTGATATATAAAAGTGAATTGTCCTAATGTTAAATAGAGCATATGTATAGACAAAACCATCTCCTACACACATTAGTCATAAAACATTCTTATGATTACTATATTACCACTTTCAAGCATTTCTTATTTATCAACTCTCAACTACCAAGTACTTAAATAATCTAGGTTACTATGTGTAAGAGTCAAACCAGCCGCGTCTTGGTCATCTCTAGCTTCTTCTCATTGGACAGTACAAGTGTACACCTTACCCTACTCTTTAAGCCTGGGTTCATCCCTTCTAAGTCGTTTGTTCTTATTACCTGATCTTGATTCATTAGTTTGATTTTACTATTGAATTGTTCACCCTTGTTGTTGTCCTACACAATGTCAAACAACTTGCCCTTATTGATGGCAACGATAACAATATATACCTCTTGGATCAAGGTTTTCACACCACTTGGCTAGATGTCTAATTTCACTACACCTATAACACTTCCCTCTAATTTTGGGCATTCCTTAGCTCCATGCTTACCATTACACTTCCAACAAGGTTGTATTTTTTATATAGGCCTTCTGTTCCTTTTTGCGAATCGAATCAACTTCTTTCCTTTAGTTATATTGCTTTTACTGCTAGAACCAATATCTAACTTCCTTTTCTTATTCTCAATCACATCCATGGCTTGTCAAAGATTACGAACTTATTCTATCAAATGAGTTTCATTAACAACATCAGTATATCTTTTCACCCTACTCCTCCTAAACTTTACCTAGTAATAAAGATCAAGCCTTACCTTGAACCGTTCAACTTTATAAATCTCATTATTCTATACAACTTCAAGAGCAAAATTCAATAACTTATTGAAATCCCTCTCATATTCTTTAACTATCCTGCTTCATTGTCTTAGCTTATAGTATTCTTCACACATTTGTTCTCTTATACCCATAGGAAAATATTATGCTAATTCCTTCATATGTCATGGTTGCTTAGGTTTAGGTAAAGGTTGTTGTAATAGACCCTCTTTTTACTTCTCAGATACACAACTCATTGGAGATATTCCACATTCCCTACAAACCATTTTTCTAAATAAACATCACATAAAACTCTATGGATAACTACTATATCTATTTTACTAAACTATGACTCTTCATTAACAAACTACCCCACACATCACGCAGATGCCTAAAGGTTTTGATCCATAATTAATGATCCGATACCACCTAAAGGATGTCACATCCTGGCTTAGCATGAGATGCACCATCACATAGAAATACCTATTGAAAACTTAACTTAACCTACTCATTCATCAAAAGACAACATTATTTACATGATAAAGGGGTTACTACATTGGAGTTCAACTGGATTTTTTTTTTACAACTTACATGTACAACATAATATTTATATCAAAACATGAACCAGCTATTTCCTTTGTCCTCGTCACAATAATAGTATTCCTGACTTAATATAGTTTCCATACAAAAGTCATTGACTTTAACTCATACTTGGGCCCTTCACGATGCTATTAACCTAAGGATAAAACATTTTATCCCCTTTGCTATTGAAGTTGAGTGAGAGTGGATAACAAACAATACCATATAGACAATATGATAAACAATATTGCATATCACAATAGAAACATTTCAATCATAACCCGTAGGTTTAACTTCACATATGCATTAACCCAACCAGGCATTTACTACTAGCAATGCAACATGTGATGCTTATGCATGTAGCATGCATTAGTACCGATATTGTATGCCTTCCAAACTTCTTTCAGTTAGTGAACATAGTCGAGCATTTGGATACAACATCCAAGAACCTAAGGCAATAAGGAGTGCTTAGTAGTAGGACCCTCAGTAAATTGGACTACATACTGTAGTATACCATTTTCAAATAGGACAACAAGGAGTTGCTGGGAGTAGGACCCCTAACTTTGCTTTACAAATTTAGACTACACATTGTAGTTCACCAAATCATAGTGGCAACACTGCCAAATTAGACCACATACCGTAGTTTACCAAATCAAAGTAACAACATGGCCAAATTAGACCATACACTATTGTCTACCAAATTTGACTAACAAAATAGTCATAATATTTAAGCAATGCAATCTATATGCTTCTAAAAACTGAGTTTATCAAGCCATGTTCTTTTCATGACCATACAAGGCCTTATTCTAAAATTTTTTACCCATAGGTCCCTTTTTATGCTGTACCATGTCGTGCCCTGTCATGATATGCGATAGCAACTTAAGAATATCAATGAGTATAATCAATCTTTATGTCTTATTTAACCCAGTGATTTGATTCTAGTTTTTGAACTCTCCCTAGTGGAATTCTAGTATCTTACATAAGGTTCACTTAGGTGAACACCTAGAAGATTGAGTCAGCAATTACTTAACTTTCCTAGTTAGCACAATCATTCCTAAACACAATTCATCACCTAATGTAACAACATAACAATTCAATCAAGGTACAGTTACTGTCATTCATAATCACATCATCAGCATTCACCATAATAGCATAGCAGTTCACCCAAGATATACTTATATTCAATCAATACAGCATCAAACAGTACACAGTGTTATGAGTAGCAATATATTTACTCCAAGCATCGGTTAGATCCACTTACCTGGACTTAATAATAGCATGGAATCCTAAACTTCGCAACGTGGTCCTTCCTTACCTATCTCACCTATGAAAATATAAATATACCTTCCAAGTCAAATACCGATCGAATCTAAATTCTCATTAATTTCCCTACCGTACCTTTAAACTTCATTTAATTATATCATTCTCAATCCTTATACAATTTCAGTAAACTTTATATTATCACGATAGTTATTTTAAGTACTAGTAATATTTATTAAGAAACAAGAATGATTAATATTTTCAAAAACCCAAAAATACCCTTTCGTATTACCACTTAACTTCACGTTACCCTAACTCTGTAATTAACTCGTGTAAGCTTTAGTATCGAACTAAAAACCCTAAAAATTATTCATTCTAAACTTGTCCAGCAACACTTATTATACCTCAAAGTGCTCATTTGACACGAATTTAATAAACATTCTAATAATACTAGTTACAATATTATATATTAAGTTGATTTATAGGTTTATACTAAGAAAATACACAATTAATAGTATATAAGCCCAAATAATTTCACAAAAAATCCTATAGACTCACAAAATATGTAGTTTAGTTATTGATCGTTAATTACAGTAAATTAGTTATTTTTTATTTTTACAAAAATAGCAATTTTGCCTCGAAATAAAAAAAAATTAGGAAAAATAAACAAATTTATGTATGTGATGAAAATTAAATATTCCAAATATCATCATAAACATCTAAAAGTTTGAACATGTAGGGCTCATTCATTAATTTCATCAAAAACTAATTATTTCAATAATTTAGTAAAATTGACTGCTTATTCAAAATAATTAGTGAATTTTGTTGTTATTTTATTATGAATTTTCACAAAAAAGGAAGAAAAAGTTTTTCATTTTTTATACAGTTGCCTCGAAGATACCTACGTACCCTCTAGCTAGGATGGAACCAGTCATAGTTCTCTTTTTTATAAAATTTTTAGTGGGTAGATTCTTAATCAATTTATTATTTTTTATAAAAAAACCTAAGAAATCTAATTGTTCTGAATTAAAGAAAACCTTACCTAACTAAATCTTTTTAAAAAACTTGATTAAGATTTTTTATTTTTTAAAACTAATATTGTCAAGAATATCTTTTCTAAATCTTAACTATTAGATATGTTGAAGATAAGATCTAGCTACATATCTCCATGCATATCTTTTCTAAATCCCAACCGTTAGATACATTTATTTTTTTAAAACACACAATTTTACTAAAAACGTAATTTAATTAAATTTTATGGAAAATTGGAATTATCTAGAAAAATATATACAATATAAAAATAATAAAAAACCTACACTTAAACAAAAAAGTAGGTTAGTAAAATAATTAAACTAACTAATAAAATAAATTTTCTTTTTACCTACGTATCAAGTCATGCAGGAGCGTACATATGTGAATTGGATTATGCACGTCGTGATCGTGAAGTGGAATTGGTGGAGTGGCATGCAAAATTGTGATTCGTGCAAGGTGTGTTGTGTTAAGGTCGTCGGCATGTATTGGTTATCCATGCATCGAGTAGTAGAAGAAGGTAGTAATGTCCAGCGTGTATTGACTTCGTGGGTGAGTAGATAGCCGAATGATCCTTGATGTGCATGCTATGTGAAATCAAGATGTATGCGGGTGTTGTTTTGTGGACAATAGACTTTAGTATGCATGGCAAGGGTGTGTGCAAGTGGACGTAAGTTAACTGCTGTAGGTGCAAGTGTCAATGAAGCGCGTATCAAACGATGGATTGCATTAAGGAGCATGCAAGTGAAAGTGTAGTTCGGCATGGAGGGGCTCAGTGTGCATCGGTGGACGTTTAGTCAGTATAGAGTTCATTTTGGTCAGGGGACAGTCTAGGGATATGCAGTTAGGTAACGAGTGCATGTTCTCGTATGGGTCTTCGGATCAATGGGGTTAAGCACTAATTAGATTAATATATGAGCTGTTGGTGAATTGTGTTTGGTAGCATGTGTTGTGGTTGATATTGGAGCATAGATTAATGGTTTGAGCAGTTGAAGGGAGGCTGGGGGGTTGGGGTGGTGGTGGTTGTAGCAGGCACGTGTTAATGCTATTGGGTGAGTCAGTGATGGAGCTTAGTTAGGTGCTTGTGATTGGCTTTCGACTAGGACATGGAATTGTTGCTATCATCCTTGTTGGTTGATCGTATCGTGCAATTGTGCATGACTTGTGTACAGGCAAAGCGTCAGTAACGGAGTATATTGCTTAAGGGCTTTGGGGTAGACGTAGTGAAGAGCTATCGGCGTAGAAAGGAGCAAGGACAGTAGACTTCCACTTGTGTTTGGTGAATTGGGTTATGAATTGTATATTATTAAATAAATATCCCGATCATCAACGTCGCCTATGAATTTATTACCCTAAAAATGAATCTTTCATATCATTTTAAATGTAGATTCGATTCTAGTCAAACCATGATACTAAAGATATGATAACAATTTTCTAAAGATCTGACGTAGCTTCTAGAAACCCTATTTAGGTTTTCTATTTACCGGACCTAATCTGATCCAATTTGATTTTACCCAACAACTCATCTAATAAATCCTAAGTCTATTTTGGCTTAATATGAATTAGATAAAAATCTTCTTTAAATCGAATTGAGCCAAAATTATTTTAATAAAACTTAATTCTCCAATGACTTAAAACTTATTAAATTAATCACACTCCGTTATTCAATTTGATACAAAATGATCCAACTTGACTCAACTCGATTTGATTCTACTCCACTTGATATGGTTTGACTCAACTCGACTCGATTTGACTCGATACGATACGATTCAATATGATATGACTCGACTCTCTTTTTTATTTTTTCATTTTCGTTTGTTTATTTATTTATTTATTATTTTCTTTTTTTTTGGTTGATTTTTAACCTAGCTCAAATTAAATTAAATAAATAAATAAAAATATGGCAAAAATGAGGTATCTATATCCAATAACTTATATTTTTAATACTGAATATTCTATTCTTACGAGACAACCCTCTCCAAGTTCATTTTCATACACTCTTATCTAATTTTGCCAAGTACTTTAGAATTAGTGGTGGGTAGACTTTGGCATCAACTTATACGTCATATCGAGTGAGGTGTTAAGTCGTGTTGTGTTCGTTGGTGAGTTACATCCTTTGAGCAGCTTCACGCCAGTAACTTTTGTTCATTTGTGGACCATTCCCCTTTAATTTTCTTCAATATTTTTGGGGAACCATTTCAATTAGATTTTCCATGGTAAATCCTAGTGATAACTAAGCTCCTTAGCATACTATATATTCTTAGTATCAAAGCTTGAGATTAAGGTTAAGATCGAGAGTTGTGTAGTAATAGTCAGTCTGATATTCGAGATTCTTTGTGTGTTATAGCCATCCAATAAAGTGTAATTGTTGAAATTTCATCGATACAAAAGATTCAATTTTAAGCTTATAAATAACACGTTAGCAAAGGATTCGGGAATGGTTTTTTTTTTCTTTTATAATCACACTCTTACTCAAAAACATAACACATACACCACACACCACCAATCAACCCCATCTGCCACCACATACACCTCACACGCTACCACTACAAAAACACCACACCACCACTACACAACCACCACATCACTACCTTAGTCCCGCCTTTGCCGCTAAAGCTACCACCAAACCATCACTTATCGCGTCACCTGATTCGCTTAAACTATATATATAAAAATAAATCACGAATACTCCAGCAAATATACTAGGTTGGAATCAAGTAATATAGAAAAGTAAGGTTGTCGATTCTTCAAGGACTAAGAAATTACTAATTCTATACTAGTTCTTATCAATATTCATGAAATTAAAATTAAATTAATTAATCTAATAATTACTCTAAAACTATTGAAAAGAAAATAACTATGACAAAGCTAAAATTAAGCAATCAATTGAGAATTGCGGAAAAATAAAATCTACCCTAAATTATGCAAATCAAATTGTTATCTTATTATATAGATTAATAGCTATATGGTCATTCAAGTGAAATTATTATATCTTAAACCTTAAGGATTTAAACCCTTAATTAATTAGTCAGCTTCCGTATCTTCCAATTAGTAGTGGACATTAAATTATAATCATATATCCCCCAATACTATGATTGTCTAATATCTTAAATCAATTATCCCTAATGTTTTAGTGAATAATCAATCACCAAACATCACATTAATCTCTAGATAATTGCTAATTAATTTAATTAACTCTGCTTTTAGATTGATTAATCAAATCAACTAAGAATTTATAACAAACCCTAATCAACTCCTGTATCATTAGGGTTTCTAACAATTATAATCGAAATTATAGAAATTGCAATCATGAATCATCCATATATCTCTTAATCCTATAACATGAACACAATCATCATCTTAACTATCTAGAGTTTCATCAATTCCCATGAATAAATTTAGCTAGCTAGGGATTTGGAAACAAAAACACAAATACTACTTGCAATTGCAAGGAAATTCATAATTGAAAGCATAAGTAATTTACAAAATTGCATAAGAATAATTGAAATAGTTGTTACCAATTCTATATTAGAAATAAATAATCTTCAATTGCGTCTCCATAGCAAAAGCAAAATCCTCTCAATGATTAAAGTGCTTCTCCCGAAGAATTCTTTAAAAACTATCTAAAACTATTCTACGACTCTCAACATCTAAGGAAAAAGTGTCTAAAAATCTCTCAAACAATGAAACATAAGTTATTTATATGAAAAATTAGGGTTGGCTCACGTAAAGTTTCTTCTTTTTCATGAAGGCCAGCTATGAACGCCAACAGTGTAAGTGTAAGGCAGGCTGATAGGCTGATGGCATAGTCATCCAAGGCTGGTGGCATAGCTAACAAAGGCTGCTAGTGTAAGTTGTAAGTTGTAAGCCAGTTACCTTTAATTCTAATTTGCATATATTGATCCGAACTTCTTTTATTTGCTTAAAATTCCTCTAAATTGTTCATAATTCCACTCTTGAATTCTCTAACTACTGAAATGTCTAAATGAACATAATTAAGTACCAATTCTTAATGATTTCTATAAAATCTATAATAATTCTATCTTAATTTATACTTTAAAACATAAAAAACATGCCTTTATCAACTCCCCCTCACTTGAACTTTTGCTTGTCCTCAAGCAAAATAAATAGAACTAAAGAAATCTATCATTGAAAATACAAAGTTTCCAATTGCTAATCCAAGACATCTGATATTTCACATTTTTTGACTTATTAATTTATAATGCCCACTGCTCTAACGAATTCAAAATATGTTATTAGAGTACTACAATTGAAATTAATTAGCTATTCTAAAGAAAATAAATTTTAATCCAAGCGTTTAGCCTAAGATTTCTATTTCAAAAGTAGATACTCCGTTTTAAAAGGAAAAACACCCATTTAAACTTCACAACTAATAACAAGCATATTATCCATCAAATTATTCCGACAAACAAATTAACAAAGCAATGAAAGCATATGGTATCTACTCTATCCTAGATTTTCTTCCTTTTTATTACAAGCCTTAATTCATTTCTTGAATTGCATTCAAATTTCCATTTTCCATTCCCCTTCCTCTCCCTTTCTTTTCTTTTTTCTAGTTCAAATACTGAACTTTTGCCTTTTCACCCTTCTCATTATACTAAGTGCATTGAGTTGACACATCTTAGGCTCATCACCCAAGTGACCAAGTTTTAAAGGGACTCCTACAAACTCTTCCTCACTTTAACATTCAAGTTACAATACTCTTAACTCAATTTCTTAAGTTATTGGAGTAAAGGCTCTCATTTCCTCATTTTCTTTTTTTTTTAATGCTCACTATAATTTTTCAAACTTCTTTTATAGGAATCATTAAGCTCAAAGCTTCACTTACCTCTTTCACTAAGTGTTAAAGTGCTGTTAGAACAACTAAAAAGACCATATACAAATTAACCTTGCATAAAAGTGAACTTATTTACTTTTCACTTAAGGACTCGATCGACTTTTAAATTTCAAATTCTAAGGCTAAAAACTAGGCAAATTAGGTTCCTAAAGAATTGACTAATTAATTTTAATTGAATACAAAAATTCTAAACAATTTCTATGTATAGTCTCTAGATTCAAAACAAAAAATTTAAGAACAAGTTCAAGATGATAGGAAAGAATAACTATTTGTAAACAAAAACCGGCATCAAAATTGATATTTTCATTTCCTATAATTCCTTCCCCTAACTTTAGAATAGATAGTGTCTATACAGTCTTCCATTTACTATGCAAGAGGAAATAAAAATTCACAACAATAAAAAATGAAAAACTAGTACTCCCCTGGATTCAAACTTTCAGCAACAATGAAAATTCCAAGCATAAGATCATTGCTATCATAAAATTTAGATTTGACCTGCCTCATCAAACACAAAGAAACATAAAATAGCAAAGATAGCATAAAAGTGTACTGAAAAGTACATAGTAGAGCT
Source organism: Lumnitzera littorea (assembly GCA_024138015.1). NCBI lineage: Eukaryota > Viridiplantae > Streptophyta > Magnoliopsida > Myrtales > Combretaceae > Lumnitzera > Lumnitzera littorea. Next base: position 43,062,903 of record JAMXBB010000009.1, read on the forward strand.
AATGATCCAAAGTTACCTAAATAGATGGGTACTAAACAAAAGTAACCAAGCAACTAAATAAAAGAAAAAATGAAAATAAAATAATAAAATAAAAAAAAAGCATAAGAAAAGCATGCAAATATCTAACTATTTCTATCAATACTACTACTCTCTACACCGGAAGTCTCATACTGGAACTACTCTACAACTACTGGCTAAAAACATGAGATAGCAGACTTCAACATATTGAACATAGTAGTCCAAAACTTTTTATTCTTCTTCCTTTCTTTCCTGATCTCATTTTGGACTTCTCTAATTTCAGCATTCAATTGTTCATAACTGCTATCTAGAGGATGAGATGGAGTAGATACTCTAACAATAGCAGGAGGATTTTCAGGAATATCTTTCTCATCAACAAGATAGGGCCCGTTATTTATCTTGACCAGTCCCCAACCTCTAAATAGTGTAGTAGAAATAGGTTTACATAGGATACCATCATCCCCCTTTGGTTTGTTAAAAAGCCCTATACCCTTCAATAATTCAGTAATATACCCACCATAAAAGATAACCCATGTCTTGGTATCATCAATCTGCTTATAGATAAAATTTGCTATCTCTACTCCTAGATCTATCTGATATCCAGAAATCATACTATATAGATAAAACATGTTGAAACTGATTACCTTACTATGGCTGGTTTTCTTACAGTTGAGAGTATAAGCAAGGATATGGCGAAGTATCCTGTACTCCACTGCTGAGAAAGTTGTGGTGAGCAACTTTGAAGATACAAAATCGTCTCACTTAGGATGAATCAATTGAAACCAAAATCTCTCAACAAACATATCACTAGGCCAAGAGTTAGGTAAATCGACTTCTTCCTCCTCATATAACCCCAAAAAATAGCCAATTTAACTCAATTCAATAACATGAATTTCTCCATAAACCTGAAATGTAAAAGTGGACATTCACCCACTTCTCTCCAGTTGCAATATGGATAAAAAATCAATGGCTACATTTCTATAAGTGGGTTCTTTTACCTCAAATAACCAAAACGATGTTTTATTAGGAACCATTTGCTGGATTCTATTGTTCATTCCATACTCTTGCAATATAGTCCAATCTAGATATTGCTGATTCATGAATGTCATCTATTGTAGCTTCCTCCTTTACTCCCCTGCATACTCCTGATGTGAGAGTAGATTGCTGCCCGAACTTTTAAAAGACGAAGTGATTGCCATCTTCTGTTTCTTTCTCGGTTGCAACTTCTTGGGCGGCATGGTGAATGTAGAAAGCATAGATTTGAAAAGAAAAATGTAAATGTATGTAAAATAAATGAAGAGAGTGAGTGTATGAGGTTATGGACGCACAAGAGAGAGAGAAACTAAAGAGAGAATTTAGGAGAAAAAATGAGTGAGGAGAGAGAGAAAACTAATAGTTGTACTTTCAAAAGCACTATACGCCTGCACTTATCTTTGTACACCGATGGCATACATTGCCAGCATATATGCTTAGGCTAGTGGCCTTGAGTGCTAGCCTTGAATTCAAATTTCGCGCTTTTATCTTTTCTTCATTTATTTTTTGAAATAAAATTAACTAATAATGAATAAAAAGAATAAAAAAAAATTAGTTTGGTTAGACATGAGTTACCTCCCGTGAAGCACTTAGTTTATAGTCGCTAGCTTAACTTTTCTAATCTTACTGTGTATCCTCACTCACCACCGTAGTGGTGCCACTGTCCATGCTGTCTCTTCCAAAATAATGTTTGAGGAGATGACCATTTACCTTAAAAGTGCAATTGTCTCCTGCCTTTAACTCAACTGTAGCATAAGCAAAAACAATAGCTATTTCAAATGGTCCAAACCATCGAGATTTTAACTTACTTGGAAACAATTTCAGTTGAGAGTTGTATAATAACACTTTTTGACCAAGCATGAACTCCCTCTGTTGAATGTTCCTGTCATACCATTGTTTGGCTCTCTCTTTATAGATCTTAGTGTTTTCATAAGCTTCTTCACTGATCTCATCCAGCTAGTTTAATTAGTGCAATCACTTTTCACCTACAGCTTGTCAATCAAAATTAAGGTATTTTATAGCCTAATAAGCCTTGTCCTCGAGCTCTATAAGTAGGTCACAAGATTTACCATAAATAATTTTGTATGGGGACATTCCTATAAGGGTTTTAAAAGCTGTCTTATAAGCCCACAATGCATCATGAAGTTTTAGAGACCAGTCTTTCCTAGATGCATTGACAGTCTTTTATAGGATACGCTTTATCTCTCTATTAGATACATCAACTTGTCCATATGTTTGTGGATGATACAGGGTAGCAAGTTTATGAGTGACTCCATATTTTGTTAACAGTTTTTGAAATCGCCTACTACAAAAATGTAACCCCCCATCACTTATAATAGCCCTAGATACCATAACTTATCCACAAGTTTGTAGAGCTACTGCTTCTAACCATTTTGAAACATAATCTACTGCTAGAAGTATATATTTATTTGAAAAAGATAAAGGAAAAGGGCCCATGAAGTCTATTCCCCATACCTCAAAAACTCAATTACCAGAATACTCTTTTATGGTAATTCATGTCTCTCAGAAATATTCTCAGTCCTTTGGCATTGAGCACAAGACATAACATAATTCCTACAATCACTAAACAAATTAGGCTTATAAAATCTACAAGACAAAATTTTAGCTAGAGTTCTTTCCACACCAAAGTGGCCTCCTACTTCTTTAGAATGACAGTGTTGAAATATGCTAAATTGTCCTGTTTTAGGCACACAAAGTCTAATTATTTAGTCAACATAGCTTTTAAAAAAATATAGTTCATCCCAAAAATAAAATTTCACGTCATGTAAAAACTTCTTTTTCTTTTGAAATGAGAGACTATATGGTATGATTTTACTAACCAAAGAATTAACTATGTCAGCATACTAAGGTAATTCTCGGATCTCTACTACATACAATTTTTCATTAAGGAACTTTTCATTAATGGGTGGCTCTAAACACTTCAATTGTAATTAAGATAAATAATCAACAATTGCATTTTTAGTTCCCTTTTTATCTCTAATTTCAAGGTCAAATTCTTATAGTAATAAGATCCATCGAATTAACCTAAGTTTAGCATCAACTTTAGTAAACAAATATTTCAAAGCAGCATGATCTATGTCTACTATGATCTTAGAACCTACAAGATGAGGCCTAAACTTGTCACAAGCGAATAAAACTGCTGAAAGTTCTTTCTCTATCGTGGCATAGTTACTTTGTACCTCATTCAAAGTTTTGCTCACGTAGTATATAACATGAAATAACTTAACTCCCCTATGCCCAAGTATTGCTCTTACAGCATAGTCGCTAGCATCACACATCATCTCGAAAGGAAGCTCCTAGTCTAGTGCAACGATCACTGGTGCCGAAGTAAGCTTCTCCTTTAATAGATTAAATGCTTACAAACAACTGTCATAAAAAAAAAAGGTAGAATCTTTTCAAGTAATTACAAAGAGGTTTAGAGATTTTGGAGAAGTCCCTAATAAACCTCCTGTAGAAGCTAGCATGCCCTAGGAAGCTCCTGACTCCTTTGACCGAAGTAGGTAGTGGCAACATCTCTATTATCTCCACTTTAGCTCTGTCAACTTTAATCCTCTTTTTCAACACCTTGTGACCTAAGACTATTCCCTCTCTCACCACAAAATGGCATTTTTGCCAATTCAAAAGTAGATTAGTCTCTTTATACCTTTTAAGTATACAACCTAAACTAGTTAGACATGAATCAAATGACTTCCCAAAGATAGAGAAGTCATCCATAAACATTTCAATAAAACCTTCTAACATGTCAAAAAATATAGACATCATCATCTTTGAAAAGTCGTGGGTGCATTACAGAGACCAAAGGGAATTCTTCTAAAGGCAAAAGTGCCATAAGGACATGTAAAAGTGGTTTTCTCCTAGTCTACGAGTGCGATATAAATTTAATTGTAACTAGAATATCCATCTAATAACAATAATAATCATACCTTGAAAATTTTTGTAACATCTGATCTATGAATGGGAGGGGGAAGTGGTCTTTACAGGTGACATCATTCAGTTTTCTGTAATCTATGCAAAGTCTCCACTTAGTCACAGTATGAACAAGGATTTACCCATTAACCTCATTTTTAACCATAGTCATACTACTTTTTTTTGGCACTACTTGAACAGGACTAACCTACTTACTATCTGAGATAGGGTAAATAATACCTACATCCAACGATGTGAGTACTTTCTTCACTACCTCCTTTAGAGTTAGGTTGAGTCATCTCTATAGCTATACTATAGGTTTGTACTCAGCCTCAAGTAATATCTTATGAGTGTAAATTAAGGGACTGATCCCCTTTATATCGGCAATGGTCCACTCGATGGGTTCTTGATGCTCTCTCAAAACTCTTAGAAGTTGTTTCTCCTGGTCGCCTGTCAAAGAGGAAGAGATAATTATTGGTAAAGTATCATTTGTTCCAAGATAAGCATATTTTAAATGACTAGGTAAAGGTTTAAGTTCAAGCACCGGGAGTTGTGTCAATGATGGAATTGGCTTTTGCTCACTAGTGCCTAATTCTTCATAGTATCGAGCTTTGATTTCTGACACTTGTTCCTTACCTTCTTCTTCAAGCTTGTCGTCATTACTCTAATCATCCAGATCCTCAAGAGCTGATTTCATAGTATCTAATCCTACTTCTCTTCTACAAACTCACAAGTAATCTCATAAAAAATGTCAATAGTGTAACAGGATTTGCAATCATCAAAATGTTTTATGGCTTCATAAACATTAAATGTTACTTAATTATCCATAACTCTTAAAGTCAGCTTACCCTATTCCATGTCTATCAATGCCTTACCAGTTGCAAGAAATAGTCTATGTAGGATCATATGTACCTCTCTATCTTCTTCCATCTCTAGGACTATAAAGTCAACTAGGAAGATAAATTTATCTGCCTTCGTTAGGACATTCTCAACAATACCCTTTGCGTATTTCATACTCCTATCAACAAGTTGCAAGGTGACATAAGTCTCCTTGTAATCTCCAAGTCCCAACTTTCTAAAAATAGACAAGGGCATTAAATTTATACTTGCACCTGAATTAATAAGAACCCTATCAAAATGAAAATTTCCTATAGTGTAAGGAACAGTAAAACTCTCCTGATCTCTTCGTTTTCTAAGCAAGGTGGATAAATTTTTCTAAAAGAACATAGAGCACTCCCCTATAAGCATTATCGGTTTGTTCTTATCAATCTTTCTCTTCTTAGTGAGCAACTCCTTCATGAATTTGGCATACTAAGGCATGTGCTGCAGTGCTTCTGCAAAAGGAATGTTGATTTGCAACTTCTTCAAGATATTTAGGAATTTGGCAAATTGAGTGTCTAGCTGTTATTGCTTCAATCTTCTTAAAAAGAGGACTGGAGGGACATACGGTTTCACTTTTGATGACTTCTACGTTGGTTCCTCTTCCATCTCCTTCCCTTTTTCTACCTTTAGAATCTCTACCTTTTCTTCAACTCATATGTCAACTATTTTCAATGCTTTTCCACTCCTCAGCATAATAGCATTGACACCTCTAGGATTCTCTTCAGGAAGACTAGGTAAAGACCCTAATGGTTTGTTACTCAATTGTTAAGAAATTTGACTAATCTGATTCTCTAGGTTTTAAATAGTTGCCTGTTGATTCTATAGAAAGGTGTCAGTTTTTTGCATATAGCTCAACATGAGCTCTTCCATTCTAGATTGATTTTGCTAAGGTGGAGTGTACTGAGCAAGACCTTGCTTCTAGAATCTAAGTGATTGTTAGAATGCATTATTATTGTTTCTCCGTGAGAAATTTAGATGATTACGCCACCCAAGATTATATGTATTTAAATATGGTCCTTGATTGCCATATTGAAAATTGTTGACAAAATTCACCTATTCTCCACTGATTGCAGTTAAATGATTCCCAGTTAAGCATTGAAGAGTCGAATGTAGTCTTAAACATAACTCACAAAAAACAATAGGGTTAGTATTAAAAGACTATATTGAGGTGAGTTTACTTACCTGAGTAGTGAGAGTTGCGATCTGAGCCGTTAATTGAGATACAATGCTATTGTTACTGGTTACTGTTACTCCTAACTTGCTTCTCTCATTTTGCCAATTATGTGCACTAGAGGCCATTTCTTCTATCAATACACTTTCTTCATTTTATGTCTTTCCCATTAGAGCACCTCCAACTACAGCATCAACTGAGGACCTCAATGTCTCGTCTAGACTAAGATAAAATACCTCAATCAGGAGATTGTTTAGCAAGCCATGATGTAAGTATTTTATGATCACCTCCTTGAATCTTTCCCATGTTTCATGAAGTGACTCACCACTAAACTTGGTAAAGTTGCTAATGTCGTTCCTTAATTTTACCATGCTAGCCAGTAGGAAAAATCTCCTTAGGAACTTCGATGAAAGATCAAGCCAGGTGGTGATAGACTCTTGTCACAGTGAATGAAACCAAGCTCTAACTTTCTCCCTTAGTAGAAAGGGAAAGAGTTGTAATCTGATAACCTCATTTGTCACATTATTCATCTTTACTATATTGTAGTATTGAAGGAATCCTACAATATGCTCATTAGGACTTTCATTGGGATATCCTCTAAATTGATTCATCTGAACCATTTGAATAAGGGATGGCTTTAACTCAAAGTTGTTAGCTTGATTAGTGGGCCTCCTTATAGTCGAACCCATCACCGTGGGTACTATATAATCTCGTAGTGCTCGTGGAACTTGTATCTGATTATTACCCTTGTTACCTGCCATCTCATTTATTCTTCTTCTATTCTCTTACATCAACTGATGTAAAGTGTGCTCTATTTCTGAATCTAAGGGTATAGTTTCAACACTTCTACTCCTGCGCATAAAACCCCTACAAAGAAGAGCAAAAATAACACACGTCATCAAGTGCACCTAAATTACCAATAGAACTAAAAAGTTTAATATTTCTAGTCCTTGGCAATAGCACCAAAAACTTGATTCGCTTAAACTATATATATATAAATAAATTGCAAATACTGTAGCAAGTATACTAGGTCGGAATCAAGTAATATAGAAAAGTAAGGATGTCAATCCCTTAAGGACTAAGAATATGAATCTAATTAAAGACTTTACTTGCCACCTCAATGTACCAGATGAAGCTTAGTTTAATGGATAGGTGTCAATTATTAGCAAAATGCAACTAGTAGACTTTATGTGAACAGCTAGATGGAGCTACTACACTCAACCCATCGTAGGGTACACCGATTATGCAGGAGTCCCCTTTATTGGTATTACAAGCTATATTAGGTATTTCCCAGCTTATGTCACCAGACAACTGGGTCCACTTCAAAAGATAGCCTATAGAGACTCCTTGGACGTCACAATAAATTATCAAGATCCTTATCTACCCATGGCTGCTCTAATCCAACGACTAGTAAAACTCGTGAAGTTGTAGGAATGGAGAGAAGTCAAGAAGATAGTCAATGTGGGAACTTTAAGGGGAAAAGTCAAAGAGTATCAAGCTACTAAGAAATTCATCTATGATTAGTTGAAGAAGACGAGAAAGATACGATATGAAGCGCCAGAAATGTTCAGATACGAGCTAGAATCAGCAAATCTTTCACTCATAAAGCAGGCTTACCAAGATACCATACGAGCCAGAGTTGAAGCCCAGTTCCAAGAAAGTAAGAGAATCATTGAAGAGTTAAAGTTGGAAAATGAGAGACTATTAAAGGAAAATCAATTCTTAAAGAGCAAGATCCAAGAAAGGGACCCGTCTTAGCCAAATCCGCTGACTCATATAAATATAAGATTTAAGTTTTCAAGAAGATTAGTTAGGAGCTCTTCTTCAATTTTCTTTTAGTCCATTATATAAGTTAGATCTTATGATTAATAAATTTGTAGCTTTAGTAAATGGCATTTTCATTAATTGTGTAATCTCTTACCCATTATTATTATTATTATTCATTTATTTGTTTAGTTAATTTTTTAAAAGAAAAGAAAAAGAGAAACTTAAATAAAAAACACAAAAAGAGGCAAACAATAGGACAACAAAAGTCACAAAAAAGAAAAAAAAGAGAAAAGAAATCTTTAATTTGTCAAGAAGTCTAAAACTTAGGTTTTCAAGTAGGATTTCAAAGATAGCGTCCAAACGAACAGACTCCACTAAAAGCCCGATATTCACTCATTCTAAAGCTAGGATGTCAACTCAACGTATTGGAAATGTCAATCAAATCAAGCCTGACCTGAGAGTAACAACTTTAGAAGAAAGCATGAACAAGATGACTGAACAGATTCAGGCTTTCACTCAAGCTATTAGGATTCTCAATGACAGACAAGGATCTTAAGTCAACCCAAATCAAAATGTAGAAATGACCCCTCCCCCTGAATTGGAAGATTAAGAATCGATCCCCAATGTTGAGGTAAGGAGATTAAGGAAAAACATCGAGAGATGGAAAGAAAGTTTATGCAAAAGTTAATCGAGAAGATGAAAAGCCTAGAAATGGTTAACGAGTTCAAATAGATGGGGATGATTACTTTGCTGACATATGAAGATGATGACTTCCCGGAAAGATTTAAAGTGGCAGAATTCGAGAAATACGATGGGATTGGTTGCCCAAAGCTCCATACTAGGTTATACGTCGAGAAAATGGGGAGATACACGAAGTATGACAAGGTGATGGTCCAGACTTTCCAGGACAGCTTAATTGGGCTCGCTTTAACCTATTATGCCCAATTGGACTTGAATGAGATTGATACTTAAGATAAGTTAGCACGGGCTTTCCACAATCAGTATAAGTTCAACATCGAGTAGCCCCATCCATATGGGATCTAAATAATCTACAGAAGAAGACCAACAAGAACTTTAAGGAATATGCTTAGAGATGGAGGGGCATAGCAACTAGGGTAACTCTACCCTTAATTGAGAAGGATTTGACCTTTGCTTTCATTAATACTCTTGGAAGCTCGTATTACCAACATTTGGTCAGGCATCCTACCTCCAACTTTACAAAAATTGTAGCCTCAAGGTACTAAATTGAGGAAGCTATTACTATCAGGAGGCTTCCTAATGCCGAAGCAGTTGAGAAGAAGACACCTCCCGTAAGATTTTCCAATAAGGCCAAAGAAGCTATAGTAAGCATTGTCAACATCGGCAACCTTGTCCCACTCGCAACCTTAGTAGCCATGATGGGAGGGTTTAATTCCTCGCCGAATCTGAATCAGAATAATCGTCCACAAAGAAGGCAGTTCACATACATCCCCATTCCTTTAAGCCAGGTTCTCATATAATTAAGGAAGGAGAACCATCTAACGCTTGAAATTCCAAGGGAAGGACAAAGACCGAGGGATTATAACCCAAACCTTCGATGTAATTATCATCTAAGGCAGGTAAGGCATTCTACGGACCAATGTTGGAGACTCAACCATAAGATTTAAGACCTTATCGATGTAAAATTGGTTCAATTAGATTTCATTCAAACTCCTACTCCCAATGTAGGTAATAACCCTTTGTTGAATCATGGAAATTCGATGAATATGATCACTACTAAAATTTATGAATCGGAGATTGATGTAAACAGTCTCTCCATTACTATTGAGGAGATAGCTTGGAATTTGAAGCAAGCCAGGTACTTATAAAATATGAATCTCAAGGATAGAACTTGGACTAGACCAACAATATATCAATTGCTAAAGGATGGGAAGATAAAGAAAGTCGATATCATGGCTATGACGATTCCAAAATCACAAAAGAGAACTACTCAAAAGGAGCTTAAGAAGAGATATGAACCTAGAGATCTAACAGTTGACACCTTAAGAGAATCGATAAGGAAGTTTGAATATCTGGTGGATTACACCGGTTCACCCGCCATATACACTGATGGCCTACCTACTAGATGGGGTCTAAAATTTTAGGAAGAAGAAAAACTTATTGCAAAAGCCAAGAAAATGGTTGGGATAGTTGGAATGATCAGAGATAAGCCCAAGCCATTAGTTTTCAAATATGATGGAAAGACTAAGAAAGTTGAGGAATTGGGAAAGCTTAAGAAGATTACTTTCAATGTCTCGATAGCCCTAGAAAATTACAAAGCAATACCCTTAGATTACCAGGCAGTGAATCAAACAACCAGAGCCTCATCACTCATGGTTAGGGGACTTACATGCTCGAGGTGGGTTTATGATGAAAATGAGGAGGCCAAAAGGAAGACTGCTATGGAAGAGGCTTCTCGAAATTTTTTTGAAGATACAAACAATAAAGATCAGAATGTTGCCAAGAAAGTAGTGAAGGCTAGTGAATATAAGATAATGGACCAATTAGCTAAAGTACCAGCCCAAATCTCCTTAATAGGCCTACTGTTGTCATCAGATACTCATCGGGAAGCATTAATCAAAATTTTGAAAGAGGTCAAAGTACCGAAAGGGATTTCTATAGAAAAATTGGGATTGGTAGTGAACTCAATATTTGCAATCGATCAAATTTCATTCTTGCCAAATCAGCTAAGTAACGAAGGAGACCAGCACATGAAGCCCCTCTTTGTAGTGGTTACGTACGCAGGAAAGGTAGTTGCTCGAGTTCTAATTGATAATGGGTCATTACTGAATGTTTATCCTTTAGCAATGTTAAATTTACTCAGTGTCAATGCAATTGAGGTAAAGCCTAGCTCAATTTTAGTAAGAGCTTTTGATAGATCAAAAAGGGAGATAATTAGAGAAATTGGGTTATAAGTCAAGATTAGCCTGCAAATGTTTACTATTCCCTTCCAAGTTCTTGACATCTCGTGAACTTTCAATCTTCTATTAGGAAGACCATAGATTCATTCAGCAGGTGTAATTCCATCCAATCTAAATCAGAAAGTGAAATTCATAGCCAATGGGTAGTTGGTTACTATTCTCAAGGAGCAAGACTATAAGATATACAATGAGATGACTATTCCCTATGTTGGGGATGAAGAATTAGAAGAGCTAGGGTTATAGATTTTCAACAAAGTTAGTGTGATCGAAGAAGCAAGATAGGGGGCATGAGCTCATTCGAAACAGCCTAAGTAGGAGATTGGAATGTTCAAGCTTGGATATGAGCCTACTAAATAGGAAATTCGAGAATTGAAGGCTAAAACTAGAAGCAAGAGAAGAGATCAACTGTATCATACTCACATGGAATTTCCGAACATCTACGAGACATTCCCAGCACCAGCTGGTGTTCTAGAACCTGAAGTAGCCAGTTTATGTACGACCTTGGTTTAGCAATTCAACATCGATTCTAATGAGAAAGAAGATGTCAACATTGGCAAATGGTTTTCCGTTCCTGTTAATAGGTCTCTTTAGAAACATAAAATTAGATTAATTATGAGCATTCGATTTCAATAATTAATCTGATTAGTTAGGCCTTTTCTTTTAGAAAATTTAGATTCATTTATTCAATAAAGTTCATTCCTTTCTTTATAATTTATTTGTTGTCCTTTTCTTTTTTTCTTTATTCTTTAGATCCGATAAAAATAATGCATCTCACACATGTAAACAATGAAACTAACGATATCACCTTCAGCCTTCCTAGGCTAGACGTCGAAGATGATATTGAGACTCCAAATGAAATTCAGGAGAGTTAGCGTCGACATGAACAGGGTAAAGTGATTATTGACAAACCAATGGTTATGATTAACTTGGGGACGGAGGAAAATCCATGAAACTTGAAAATTAGTGGTAATTTAACAAATAATCAAAAACAGGAGTTGTTACAATTGTTATACGAAGATATGCCTAGTTTAAACTCATCTATTGTAGTTCAAAAGTTGCCAACTAGGAAAGAAATAAAACCAAAAAGACAAAAGCTTAGACGATTTAGGTCGGACATACTCCTCAAAATAAAAGAAGAAGCGAAGAAGTTGGAGTCATAGCAGTATCGGATTATCCCGAATGGGTGGCCAATATAGTGCCAATGTTGAAGAAAAATGGGAATGTTAGGGTTTGTGTAGATTTTCATGATTTAAACCAAGCAACACCAAAGGATAACTTTCCTTTGCCACATATTGACGTATTAGTGGATAATATAGTCGGGAACCATCTTTTCTCATTTATGGATGGTTTATCGGGGTATAATCAAATTAAAATGGCCAAAGAAGATAAAATCAAAACAACTTTCGTTACCACCTAGGGGATGTTTTGTTATCGCATGATGCCTTTCAAGTTGAAGAATGCTAGGGCAACTTATTAGTACGCCATGGTTACCTTGTTCCATGACATGATGCATCAAGAAATCGAGGTTTATGTGGATGATATGATCGCCAAATCCAAAGAAGATGAAAATCATGTAGATATTTTACAAAAGTTATTTGAACGATTGAGGAAATTTAAACTGAAGCTAAATCCATAAAAATGTACCTTTAGAGTAATTTCAGGCAAATTGTTGGGTTTTGTAGTTACTAGAAAAGGGATTGAAGTAGACCTAGATAAAGTTAAGGTAATCATGAACATGCCTACACCAAAGATTATCAAAGAAGTTCAGGGAATGCTAGGAAGATTGAATTACATTGCTCGGTTCGTATCATAGCTAACTGATAGATGTAAGCCGTTATTTAAACCTTTTGAGGAAAAATGCAGCCATTAAATGGGATAAAGAGTACAAGAAAGCATTTGCTGAAATCAAAGAATATCTCATGAATCCTCCTATACTAGTCACTCCTGCACCAGAACAGCCCTTGATCCTTTACTTAACAATCCTTCCAAAATCAATGGGATGTGTATTGGGATAGAAAGACGAAACGAGGAGATAAGAGCATCATATATATTATTTAAGTAAGAAGTTCATAGAAGGCGAGCAAAATACTCAAAAGTGGAAAGGACGTGTTGTGCCCTAATATGGTTGATGCATAGGCTCAAGCAGTACACTCTCTATTATTCAATAGAATTGTTGACGAAACATGACCCGTTGAGGTATTTAGCAAAAAAGCCGATGTTGATTAGGTGAACATTGAAGTAGTAGATGCAACTCTCCGAGTTTGATATCAAGTATGTAAGTTAGAGTTCAGTCAAGGGGTAGGCAATGGCTGATAAATTGGCAAAATATGCATTAGAAGATAAGGACGAGGGTTCAAAAGCACAATTTCCTGATGAAAATGTGATGGTGGCAAACGAATTAAGTGGTGAGAAGTTGGGATGGAAAATGTATTTTGATAGAGCAGCCAACATATTTGGATGTGGGATAGGAGTAGTATTAGTATCTCCTGAAGGGTAATCATTTCCCTGTGGCAGCAAGATTAACATTCCCATATACCAACAACATAGCAGAATATGAAGCTTGCATTTTAGGGCTCAAAATGGTGCTAGATATGGGAATACAAGAATTGGAAGTGTACGAAGATTCTTCCCTTATAATTCTCCAGATCTTAGGGGATTATAAGATGAAGGACAAGAAATTGATATCTTACCATGACCATTTAAGCAAGCTAATTGAAAAATTCTAAGAGATTTCATTCACTTACATTCCAAGGATCCAGAAACAGTTTGCCGACGTACTGGCTACATTAGCGTCAATGGTGAAAGTCCTAGATGGAATAGAAATTCAACCCTTGAAGATTAAAATGGAAGAAAAACCGACATTTTACCTTGCAGTTAGAGAGAATGAATCAAAAGAACCTTGGTATCACGATATGAAGAAGTTACTTCAAACTAGTGAATTTCCTAAAGATGCTAATCAAAAAGACAGAAAGACTTTAAAAAGATTGGCTACTCATTTCTTATTAAGTGGAGCCACGATGTACAAGAGATTACTAGATGCAACACTGCTAAGGTGTATGGATGAAGAAGCCGAGATATTGATGAAAGAAGTGCATGAAGGATTTTGTAGTCCTCACATGAATGGATATATGCTAGCTAGAAAGATCATGAGAATGGGGTATTTTTAGATGATGATGGAATCAAATTGTATCAAGCATGTGAGGCATTGTCACTTGTTCTAGGTATATGCTAATAAAATCAATGCTCCTCCCTAAGAATTACATGTGTTATTAGCTCCTTGGCCTTTCTCGATGTAGGGAATTGACATGATTGGTCCAATTTCACCAATAGCTTCAAATGGGCATAGATTCATTTTAGTCGCAATCGACTATTTTACCAAGTAGGTAAAAGTAGTGTCGTATGCTACAATGACCAAAGGAGTAGTGGTCAAATTCTTGAAAAGAGATATTATTGCAAGATATGGTGCACCCCAATCTATTATTACAAACAACGGGATGAATTTGAATAACATGTTGATGGATGAAGTGTGCAACCAATTCAAGATCAATCACAAAAACTCAACTCCATATTGACCTTAGATGAATGGAGCAGTTAAAGCCGCAAATAAGAATATCAAAAGAATCATTGAGAAGATGGCAATCACTTATAAAGATTGGCATGAGATGCTCCCTTTTGCTCTCACGGCTTATAGAACCTCGATCAGAACCTCTACTAGTGTAACCCCGTATTCATTGGTGTACGGAATTGAAGCGATACTATCGATAGAAGTAGAAATAACTTCATTCCGAGTATTAGCAGAAACTCAGCTCGATGAAGTAGAGTAGGTGAAGAAGAGAATAGAGCATTTGAATCTCCCAAATGAGCGAAGACTTGCAACGATATGTCATGGTCAATGCTACTAATAGCAAATGATCCGAGCTTTTAATAAGAAAGTACACTCGAGGTACTTCAAAGAGAGACTCTTGCTGTTGAAGAAAGTGTTACTGAATGCAAAAGACTTTAAGGGCAAGTTTGCTTCGAATTATGAGGGCCCTTATGTGGTGAAAAAGGTATTATCTGGACGTGTATTAGTGTTGACAGAGATAGATAGCCCAGAATTAAGGGGACCAATGAATTTAAAAGCAATCAAGTTGTATTATCCATGAGAACTAAGTTCAATAAAGTTTTCAATTTTTCTTGAATAAGTTTGTGGTTAACCTCTCATCATTTATAAGTAAATTTGATATCTATTAATATTTTCAAATTCAACCAATCATTGACCAATAAATACTTCATGAATAAACCCTTGTGTACCATGTTTCTCAGCCTCATACACTTAAACACTAAACCCTTACCAATGAATCTGAATCACTAAATAAATTGAAATCAAATGTTCTTAATAATTTAATTTTGTTTCTTTCGAAAAGAGATTTATCATTTAGAAGTCATAGAGAGTAGAAAGTAAAACCTGGTATTGAGAAAAACAAATTCAAGGCATAAGCATGTTATAGTTACAAGACTTAAAAGTTTGAGAAATTTCAAAAGAAGAAAAAAAAAAGCAAAGAAAAAGAAGAAAAGAGAAAAAAAAAAAAAGAAAGAAGAAGCAATCACAGTCTTTTGGTGAAATTTTGCTTATTGAATGAGTGAATATTGGAAGTCAGTGTGAGCATGTCAATTGATTGCTATCCAAGAAATTTAGGAAAAATTACCTTAAAAGTCCTTAGAACTAATATTCAAGAGAATTGAAACAAGTTTTTTTTAAATCTCGAAAAGATCTACCCTCTTCGGATTAACCAAAACTAATCACAAAGAGATCTATCCTCTTCGGATTAACCAAAACCATCTCAAAGAGATTTATCCTCTTCAGATTAGCTAAAACCAATCTCAAAGAGATACATCATCTTCGGGTCACAAAAGTGATATCAGTTTTCAAAGAGATCTATCCTCTTCAAATCATAAACCAAAAAGGAATCTCAGAGAAATCTATCCTTCTCGAATTATCCGGCAAACTAAAATAAGTTAATTTTACCCCTTGAAATTTTTGCTCTATCCTTCTAAGATAGACACCATTAAGCCCCATCCTTCTAAGATAAGCTCCCTTAAAATTTTTGCTCTATCCTTCCAAGATATACAAGCATTCATTTGCCCCATCCTTTCAAGATGGTTGGTTTATTCTTTACATCGACTTTTCAAGTTGATATCCTTCATCAAAATAAAACACAGCTTAGTTGATCAGTTCAAAGTAGGGTTTGGCGAAAATGGATATCTCTTTTGTCTTTGTAACAAAGTTCTAATCAAACTTCACTACAAAGAGGGGTAATGGTAAATACCTCATTTTTGCCTCTCTTTTTTTAACTTTTGTTAATTAAGCCAAGTTAATAAAAAATAAAATAAAAATAAAAAATACAATGAAAAATGAAAAAACAAGAATTAAAAGAAAAATAAAATAATAAAAAAATGAAAAAAAAATTAATTAAGTTAGGTTCTCGCAAGTTAAGTCATGAGTCAAGTTGTGTCAAGTTGGAGTAAGTTGAGTTATTGGATCAAATAACGAGATGGGCTAAATTAATTAATTTATTTAATTTAATGACTTAAATCAGATTAGGGAATTATTGGGCTAAATTAGATCGACTCGAGCTTGTAAAGAAAGGCTCAAGCTAACTAAGCTTTCTAGAAGCTTAAGTAAATCCTAGAAGGATTGCAATCAAATTTTTTTATCTTCGATACGAAAGATTTGATTTTGAGCTTTTAAATAACACTTTAGCAAAGGATTCAGGGACCGTTTTTTTTTTTTAATCACACTCCTGCACAAAAATACAACACATACACCATGCACCACCAATCAGCCCCATGCGCCATCATACACACCCCATATGCCACCACTACAAAAACACCACACCATTATTATACAACCACCACATCACTACCCTAGCGCTGCCATCAACCGCACAATCACCACATCACTACCCTAGCACTGCTGCCACTGCTAAAGCCACCACTAGACCATCGCCCATTGCATTGCCTAGTGATTGCCCGTAGTAGCCCAGTAATCAACTATGCATGCCCCAGTACATCCTCGTTCTCACCTACGTATGCCTAAGTCACTTTCGTATGCCCGAGTCGCCTTCGTATACACCCAATGCTCACCCATGGTTTGCCCACTCTCACCCATGTATGCCCCAGCAAGCATTCGGTCATGCCCAATCTCACCTTTGCTCGCCCACATACACCCAAAGTCACCTAACTATCGCCCAGTCCACACCTAGCTGTTGCCCCTCACCGCTTAACACCAACGTAACTCGACTTAGGTAAATTTTAAGTAAATTTTTTATTATATTATATTATTTTAATTATTTCATTAATTTTTACTAATTAGTTATGTTTTTATTAATTTATTTCCCATGTTTAAGTGTAGGATTTTAGGTTATTATTTATTTTCTTGCAAATTTTTAATTAAATTAGGGTTTTTTTTAAATAATTTTTTTTAATAATAAAAATATATTTTTTTCATATAGGGTTTTTTGGAAAAATAAAAATTTTAATTCAATTTTTTTAAAGGGATAGTTTGTTAGGGTTTTTTTTTATTATTTAGAAAAATTAGATTTTTATAGGTTTTTTTTTCTTCAACTAATAAATTGATAAAAACATAAATCTAACTCAGTTTTCAAAATAAAAATAACCTACCAATTAAATATATTATAAAAAAAAAAAAGAATTACAGCCAGTTTGATCCCGATTAACGAGTACGTAAGTACCTCCGGGGAAACCTTTAAAAAATTAAAAAAAAATTCTTTTCTTAAAAATTCGTAATAAAAAATCATTTTTTGTTACTTTTTGTGAACTTAGGTATATTTTTAATATTTTTAGGAAAATTATAAAAAAAAATAAAGGCCATCAATTTTTTATTTTCACATTGTGACTTAATATTAATAGGTTAGCCCCTAAATTAGGTTGGTTCAATTTTCTAAAAATTATTCCTTTTTAGAATATTCGTAGACTAGTGGTTAAATTAAGGTTTTCCTACTTGAAAATCCTAATTTTTTTTATTAATTAAACTGGTTGGTGACTCCATTGTTTTAAAAAAATTTTAAAAAATTTAATGTCAAGTAATTTATATTAAATAGGCTAAGCTTAATATAGATTAAATTAAGAAAATCAAAATAGAGCTCAACACAATCCTAATTAGCTATTAATTCAAAAGAGATTCTAATAGACATAATTAGGGTTAGGAATAACTAATTGTGAGAAAAATGCTTACAAGCTATTAATTCCCTATAGATAACAATCACTAGGATAAAATTTAAGATGACATCATGCTATGTGGTAAAACAAGTTTACAAGATAAGTGTGGTGTTATTAATCATTTTTGTAGTCATTTTGTTAAATGAAATTTGTTTATAAATTAATGTAGTTTAGTTAGTAAATTAGACGTTTTAATACTTAATCACTTAATAATTTAGATTATTAGATAATAGGAAGATTAATTAATACAAGTGCTTTTATCCATTCCTAGTGGAGACGACCTTATACTCATTAGTACTAATAAATGATAGCTACATTTGTATGTTGAACCGAGTTAAGGATAGAATATAAGTTTATAAATTTTAAAACTCGATAGCTTTAATTAGAGATAATCAAGTTTTTAGCATTATTGCTAAGGAATGGCATCATTAGGAAATTTAAAATTCATGTGCATGTAGCTTATTTTTTTTATTATTTTGTTATTTTAAAAAATTTTTATGCTTAAGTTGATTTAAATTTACTAATTTATGCAATTTATGACCTAGAGCAATACAGTTGAACTTGTTGATCTTGATTATGAACCTGAGAGAATACTCAAAAGCAATTTCAAGAAAGTTAGTGAATATTTTGAGAAGCAAGCATTTGATAGTAAGGAAGTAAGAGTACGTGAACTATTGAGAATTAGAATAAAGACCTTAGAATCATCCAAAATGAATAACCAAAATGAGAATGTTGAGTCACCATTGGAGAACCAATTTTTGAATCCCAAAGGTAATATCCTAAGAGTTCCACCATTGAATGTAGATCCACTTCTTGAAAGGAATGGGAATGAAGTGCACCTAAGGAGTAAGCTAGGAGTTAATCCACCTATAGCTCCTAAGACAATGCTAGATTATTGTAGGTCAAACCTAGATGGGGCTAGTACTAACATCACTTAACCTTGTACTTAAGTAAATACCTTTGAGATAAAGTTGAGCATTATTCAAATGATTCAACAACACATCCAGTTTGATGGGTTCAATGAAGAAGACCCCAACAATCATTTGCATTAATTTTTGGAAATATGTGAGACATTCAAAATAAGTGGTGTATCAAAGGATGCTATCCTATTAAGGCTATTTCCATTCTCATTGAGGGGTAATGCTATGTAGTGGCTAAATTCTATGCTAATGAACTCCAGTAATACTTGGCAAGTGATAGCAAAGCTATTCATGAGGAAATATTTCCTACCATTAAGAACAACTAAGTTGAGAGTAGATATCTCCTCATTTAGACAATTAGATTTGGAGACATTACATGAGGCATGGGAGAGATGGAAGCATCTACTTAGGAAATGCCCCCATCATGGGCTCTTAAAGTAGCACTATGTTTAGACCATCTGCAATGGTTTAAACTACATAAACAAGCAACTCATTGATACGGTTGCTGGTTAGAGCTTAAATCACAAGACACTAAAGCAATGCATCCAATTATTCGAAGATATGGCCAATAACAACTATCAATGGTCATCTGCAGTAGCTAAAGAGAAAAGACTAGTAAGAAAATATGAGTTGGATACTACTTCTTCCTTAACTCATAAGGTGGAGGTATTAGCAAGGATGCTTGACAACCTAACTATGGGTTAGAATAAAGCCTTAGCAGTGGTAAATTCTGACTTCATAAGTTCATCTAAAGTAGATCAAGTGGAGTAGGTTGACTATATG
The DNA here is from genome assembly GCA_024138015.1 of Lumnitzera littorea. NCBI lineage: Eukaryota > Viridiplantae > Streptophyta > Magnoliopsida > Myrtales > Combretaceae > Lumnitzera > Lumnitzera littorea. The sequence goes on from JAMXBB010000009.1 coordinate 43,082,564, forward strand.
GAAAATTCTATCTAACCTCGCAATGATCCATTATGTAATACTTATAACCCAAGTTGAAGAAACCATCCAAATTTTAGATGGAGTAATAATAATAGGTAGAGTTCAAACATGTAACCTCCCAGGTTTCAAAGACAAGTTCCTCCCCCTTAAAGCTAAACTAAGATCATTCGAAGAAATGTTTGTTCAGTTTGTCAAGTCTCTTGAATTATATCACCAAGCTAATGAAACAACCCCGAGAAATCAAGGGGCATCCCTTCATAACTTAGAAAACTAAGTTAGATAGATTACAAAAGCACTTTATGAAAGGACTCTAGGAACTTACCGAGAAATACTAAGGCAAACTCAAAAGAACAAGTCAAAACTATAATCCTAAGGAGTAGAAAAAAGTTGCATGCCCCTAAAAGAACTAAAGAGAAGAAGAAGAATGTGGTTGTTGAAGTAGAAAAGCAAGTCGAGAAAAATGATCAATCAATAGAAAAAGAGCTTCCAGTCCCAATCAATGAGTACAAGCTACCATTACCCTACTTAGCAAGATTGAGGAAGATACGAGATGATGAATAATAGAGCAAATTTATGTAGTTGTTCAAGCAAGTGCACATCAATCTTCCTTTATTAGAGGCATTGGGTCAAATGCTTAAGTATGCTAAATTTCTCAAGGAGTTGTTATCCTATAAGAGGAAGTTAGAAAAGTTATCTATAGTTACCTTTAGAGGAGAGTGTTCTACTATGATTTTGAACAAACTACCTACAAAGCTTAAGGGTCTAGGTAGTTTTACCATACCATGCTTGATTGGTGATCAACCTATTGAAAGGGCTTTAGCTACCCTTGGGACAACTATTAATCTCATGCTATATAGTCTACTCAAGAATTTGAATTTAGGTAAACCTAAGGCTATAAGGATGAGTTTGCAATTGGATTATAGGTTTATGAGGTTTCAAGAGGTGTAATGGAGGATGTGCTAACGAAAGTTTAAGATTTTATCTTCCTAGCAGATTTTGTAGTCCTTGATATGGATGAGGATGTAGACATTCTACTCATACTGGGTAAATTGTTTCTAACTACAGTAAGGGTGGTAATTGATGTCAAGGATGGTAAACTTGTCCTTAGAGTTGGAGCAGTTGAGATGGTGGTTAAAATGCCAAATGTTTTTAGACAATCCATGACCACTAACAATGAATGTTTTTCTATTGACTTTTTAGATTTTATTGTTTCTAATTTTGTGTAAGATCTTCTAAGCAAGGATCCCTTAGTGCTATGTTTAATGAAAAGGGAACCTTTAGATGAAACAAGGGAGATACATGAGGTGGTCGCTCATTTAGAAACCCAAGCTACACAGAAGAAAGATATGGGAGTAAATGAGATCAATAGGGGCAACATCATTCGCTTAAGGCCTCAATGGAAGAACCACTTAAGTTAGAGTTGTAACAATTACCTTCTTAGTTGGAGTATGCATTTTTGGCTAATAATTAAAGACTTCCAATCATCACTTTGTCAGAACTTGATTCAACCTAGAAAGAGAAACTTCTACTAGTTTTGAAGGAGCCTAAAAAGGCAATTGCATGGAAGATATCTAATTAAAGGGCAGCCTATCCTTCTATAATCATAAGATATTGATGGAGGAAGGTTACAATTCAATAGTCTAACTGCAAAGGAGAGTTAACTTGAAAATCAAGGAGGTAATGAAGAAAGAAGTGGTGAAACTATTAAATGTAAGACTTATCTACCTAATTTCATATAGCTTATGGGTAAGTCCGATCCAAGTAATACCAAAGAAGATTAGTTAGAGAGTGTGCATTGATTACAAGCGACTCAATGATGCTACAAGAAAGGACCACTTTTCATTGCCTTTTATTCATCAAATGTTAGAGATGTTGGTGAGTCATGAGTACTACTACTTTCTAGATAGGATGTCTAGGTATTTCTAGATTCCGATTTCACCTAAGGATCAAGAGAAAACCACCGTCACTTGTCCCTATGGTACTTTTGCATATTACAAGATGCCATTCGGGCTTTGTAATGCCTAGCCACTTTCCAGCATTACATGTTAGCTATTTTTGGTGATTTGGCAATATATGTGATGGAATTCTTAATGAATGACTTTTCTGTATTTGGTGACACATTTGATGGATGTCTTACTAACTTGAAGAGGGTACTTCAACATTATGAGGACACAAGTTTAGTACTTAATTGGGAGAAGTGTCATTTTATGGCATAATAAGGCATTATATTGGGATATAAGATATTAAATAATGCGATGTGCTTAGGAACTTAATTATCACTAGGGCTTATCGTAAGAGATGAGAACCAAATGGGTCCTTCGAAGTATCGATGAAAATATGATGGTAAGGTCAGCAAACTGAATGTACTAGCTAATGTGAAGTTACTAGGAGGATATGACTCATCTAAGAAAACAATACAACTTGGTACTTCACCTAATAAAACGCATAAGTTAATGCTAAGGTCCACCCGCCACTAATCTTAAGCTACTCAGGAAGACTTAGATAAGAGTGTATAAAAAGGGACTTAAAGAGGGATATCCCATAAGGACCAAGAATATTCAATATCTATAAGAAATGTAAGATGGTCCTGTTACAAGGAGAAGGGACTATTTATAGTAAGTCCCTAAGGAAACATTGCAAATGAGGAAAATTATAAAAAGGTGTTTATAAAAAGGAGATTCCTAGTACATATGAAAAGGGTAAAAGGGACAAGCTAAAATGAATAAAAGTATAATGTTAGGTAAAAAGGGACAAGTGGTAACTCGTCAATAGATCCATATAAAGGAACCTATAGGTGCAACAACTAAGCTGGAACATGACGTGGTGGCCTCAGAGTTGTTGAGACAAGTAATGGATGCCAAAAGAGAAGTAGGGGGGTCGAAAGATAAGCACTTGGCTGGTAAAAGCTTATATCTCATCACTTAGTAGGAAGCTCTCAATGGTTAGAGGTCCAAATAGGAATTAGCATAGGGCCTTGGTTCTCATCACTTGGCAAAGGGTTCTCAGCAAGAGAGTAGTCAGCATTGGTACAAGGAATAAAGCAAAACAGGGTGTCCCCACCTGTAGCTCATAAGGAGTTTAACTACCATTCTCTCGTGTACAGTTCCTCATCCTTAGCAAGATGACAAGAGAGAATTCTCATGGTGAGGGATTAAAGGCCTCTAAGGCGTACGCAAGTAACCAGGCTAGAGGTCGATATTCCATCAACTCCTCGGGGTTGTTGAAGATTTTCCCTCAAATCTTGGTCTTCTTCTTCATCAAGCATATAGGACGTTAGGTTGGTGACATTAAAGGTGGTAGATATATTGTACCCTTTGGGCAGCTCAATCTCATAGGCATTGTCATCAATATGCCCATGGATCTTGTAAGGTCCATGTACTTTAGGGGATAGTTTATTCATCCTCTTTCCAAGGAAACGTTCTTTACTTAGGTAGATCCAAACAAGATCTCCGAAAGTATAAATGACTTACCTCCTTCCTCAGCTTCCTTGTTGATAGGGATCAAGGATCGATCACTTACTCCCAAGCCTAATGGCTTTCTTAGATGGTCTACCGAGCTATCTGAGGTGAGTTAAGTGCTAAAGAGCAATGTTTACCCCAATCTAATCTACTAAGCTACCTCGCTCTTCATGCCATCCAAGAAGCCATTGAAGTGATTAACCGACATATGGAGCCAATCCCTCAGCAACACCCTAATCTAAGCATCTAATTAGGAAAAGAGTCATCTCCATAGTGCCAAAGCTAAGCTGATAATTGCTTCGGAGCCAACCATCTGAAGCCAACCCAATGGGAGTTGTCCTTAAGCCAACCCATGTTCGACCCTAGTAGTTAAAGTGTTGAACTGATGATGTCAAATAGACCTACTCAAGGGCCCACCCTTGCTTAGCTTACAATGTTATCAAGACTACAAACTGAGTAAAAAAGTATGCGCACTGTCCTTTTCTAACATCGAATGCACACGTGCTATCCATTCTGACAGAGGATGTTCTTTTTGCATGATTTTATACTTCCCCTATAAGTTATTCTCCTTTCGTTTAGCAAATAGGGATCAATTTATGTAATTTAGGATGTACCTTAACTAAGTACTATCAATACTGTAATAACCACCGAATAAATACATACAAAAAGAATACACTAAACTTTTATTTCCTCTTGAGCTAAGTGTCCTTCTATTTACTCTTGAGCTACTCTTATCTAGCTTATTGACTATAGACTAGTAGTGAGTAACCTGCAGCCAAACTTGTACGTCATATCAAGTATGACCTAAGCTCGTATGAGGTGTTGGTGTATCATATCCATCATCGGTGCATGGGAACCCCTACTTACCCTTAACTATCATTTACTTTTCAAGCCATCTTGCTGCTTGGACCCATCCATTTGGTTACGTATGATATAGGGTCCATTGTTCATCTATGAATTTGTATCATCCTAGTATCAAAGCCTGGCTACATTTGAAGCTGGATTCTACTACCATGTTCTTTAGGTGGTTTGATTACTATTCTCATGAAATAATGGCTCTATTGTTATCCTTGGAGTTTAGCAGTTGAGAAGTGTTAAGCACTTTGTTTTCCCTTATTTTTTATATGCAAAACAAATTGTGGTTGACTATTCGTTTGTTGTATAGTTGTCATGGTGATTAGAGTATTAGTTATTGACCTCCAAGTGGTATTATTAAGCATCAATTTTTATGAAGTAACCATCAATATCAGACTCAAGTGTTCATGGAACTTTGGGAAACCAAGAAAGTGGTACTCGACATAGCCAATGGCAAGAAGGAAGCTTTATACCCCCATCGATAGATGACCACTTAGATAGGCTTACCAACTTAGTAACTAGTTTAGCGACTATTATCGAAGAAGATAGGCAACAAGCTAAGAATAGCCTCACTAGAGGTCGTCAGTAGCAAGAGCAAGGCAATGGTCATTTTAGTCGAGTTAATGCCCTAGCTCAACCACCCTGAGCTAAAGAAGTTTTTAAGGATGCTAGACAAAGGCTAGCACTTAAAGAGAATGAGGAAGAAGCAGAAGGAGATGATGTGTAGAGGAGTACTATGAAGCTAACAAGAGAAATGTATGAACCCTTAGAGTCGAAGGATTAAGGATGAGTATTCTAAGTGTTTTCTATAAGTGATAATGCTGAGGACTTCCTAGATTGGTTGGGTAAGATTGAGAAGCAATTTAAATGCCACGACGTGCTTAACAATGTGAAGGTTAGACTTATTGTATTAGAATTCACTGGCTATGCTACCTTATGGTGGAAGAAGTTGCAAGCTAGCTGAAGAAGGGAAGCAGAACGAGAAATTAGGAGTTAGCATGAAATGAAGAGGGTTATGCGAAGAAGATTTATACTAAGCTATTATTTGTAAGATGCCTTCAAAAGACTACAAGAGTTCAAATAAGGAGGGTTAAGTGTAGATACATATCTTAAGGAATTCTAAATGTTAATGATTCGATGTAAAGTCATAGAGCTAAAGAACCAAACTATATCTCGATTCATCGGTGGATTAAAGTATGAGATTGTGGATGTCCTAGAAACCCTAGATATTAGAATGCTTAATGACGCGATTCGAGCCGCCTAGAAGATAAATAGGCACCAAGCAGGAAAGTTCCAACAACCAGTCAATTGACTAAGCAGTAGCCAAATTATTCTGAGCAAACTACTGCGAACGGAACCGAGTAATGTTGTTAAGACTCGACCCGTTCCGACTACATGAATCGAAGAGAAGGAACCCCCAAAGAAGTTCAAGAAGGGCCAGAGTTCAGGGAGGAAGATAAGTGAGGTCAAGTATTTCAAATGCTAAAGATTTAGACACATAGCCACTCAGTATCCAAATAGGCAAACAATGGTGATCCAAGGTGAGGTGTTGACTTTTGAGGTCAATAATACTAATGAAGAAATAGAGGAGTTGAAAGAAGATGGACAGACTAAACTATCTAAGGAGAAAGTTATCTATAGTAAGGAAGGCAACTTTATGTGAACCACTTTAATGTTGAGGAGGACAATAAGTGTTAGTCTTGTGCTTGAAGATGAATAGAAAGAAAATCTCTTCCATATTGGATGTATGGTGAATGAATCACTATACACACTAATTCGTGATAATGGGAGCTACACCAATGCGGCCTTTGTATTTATGGTCCAACAGTTAAAATTGTCGACTAAGCCCTACACAAAACCTCGTAACCTTCATTGGCTTAATGATAAGAGAGCCCTACAGGTGAACAAGCAGGTGTCTGTGCCAATCTACATTGGCAAGTATCAAGATGATGTATTGTGTGATGTGCTACCCATGAGTGCATCCTACATTCTTCTAGGACGACCATGGATGTTTGATTAAGTAGTTATATATAACAGAAGGAGGAATATATGTTTTGTGGAGCATGAAGGCAAGAGGATGAAATTAAGTCCTATAACTGCTAAGCATGTAAAGGTCATGCAATCTCAACTTAGCTGAACCCTAAAGAAGGAGGCTTTGGTGATGACTTAAGTTAAACTGAAAAGGGAGATGGACCTCAAAGGACCAACTTACCTACTTGTTTAAAGAATTCTAAAGATGAGATCTGAGGAGGAGTTACCTACTGAGATGAAAACCTTACTAAAGGAATTTGCCGACCTGTTTCCAAAGGAACTATCGAAAGGTCTGCCCCCAATCAGAAGCATTGAGCATGTGATCTACCTATAGCAAGGAGCCGCAATGTTGAACAAGCTTACCTATAGGCTAAATCCTAAATAGGCTGCCAAGCTACAAAAGCAAGTAAATGAGCTAATAAAGAAGGGGTACATGTGCGAGTTCATTAGTCCCTATGCCGTTCAAGCCTTGTTAATGCCAAAGAAAGATAGTTCTTAAAGGATGTATGTGGATAGCCAAGCGATCAATCGAATCACCATCAAGTACAGGTATCCTATACCCAAGCTTCATGACATGCTAGATGAATTAAACAGAGCAAGAGTGTTCTTCAAGATCAACCTTAAATTTAGATACCATCATATTCGAATGCGCGAAGGTCATGAGTGGAAGACTGCATTTAAGACACAACACGGTTTATACAAATGGCTTGTAATGCTATTTTGACTATCCAACGCACAAAGCACATTTATGTGCTTGATGAATCATATGCTTTGAGAATTAATAAGAAGGTTTGTTGTCATTTAATTTGATGACATTCTAGTGTACAGCTTTGACCTAAAGATTTACCAAAAGCATCTTCGAAGTGTCTTTGCAAAACTTCGAGTTGAGCAACTCTATGCCATTCTAAAGAAATGTGAATTTTTCCGATCTGAGGTGATCTTCTTAGGGTTTGTTGTGAGTAGAAGTGCCATCTGAGTCGATGATGAGAAAATAAGAGCAATCGTAAAATAGCCTGAGCTGACCTATTCTATAGACGTGGGAAGTTTCTACGACCTAGATTTGTTCTATTGCAGATTTATAAGGAATTTTCAGTATGATTGTAGCCCCACTTACCGAATTGTTGAAGAAGAGCATTGAATTCAAATGGGGAGAGAAAGTGAAGAGGAGTTTTGAGGAGGTAAAAGAGAGGCTAACTACAACCCTTGCCTTAGCTTTGTTGAGCTTTGACAAAGTGTTCAAAATAGAGTGTGATGCATCTAAACTAGGCATAAGTGCCGTGCTAATGTAAAAAAGCTGACCTATTGCTTACTTTAGTGAGAAACTTCAAGGAGCTACACTCAACTGTTCAGTTTATGACAAGGAATTCTACTCCTTAATTCGAGCCCTAATGGTATGGCAACACTACCTACTGCCCAAAGAATTTGTGATCTACACCAATCATGAATCCTTAAGATATCTAAAGAGCCAACCAAAGTTGTCTTGGAGACAAGCCAAATGGGTCGAGGTCATGGAGGGTTTTTCTTATGTCGTAAACTACAAGAATGGAAAGAACAATATAGTAGTTGATGCACTATGGAGATGACATACCTTCCTGACTAAGTTGCAAACAAGGCTACTTAGTTTTCCAACCAAAAAGCATTTGTATGCTGAAGATCCACACTTTGATCCTATCTATGCCCAATGTGAGAAATGACGGACATTGGACGACTATTACAGGGAAGATAGATACTTATTTAGGAAGAGAAGGCTACATATCCTGACCTATTCTACGAGAGAACTACTAGTGCGTGAGGTGTATGGAGGAGGATTGATAGGGCACTTTAACTAGTACCAAACCTATGATGTACTATTAGCAAGATTCTTTTAGCCAAGAATGATGAGACATGTGTAGTCCTTGTTAGAGACATGTGTAGTCCTTGTTAGAGAAGTGTATGACCTATTGAAGGGCAAAGAGCCAAGCTGAGCAAGGACATTATCTACTGTTGCCCGTCTTAACCAAACTATGGTCAGAACTAAGTATAAACTTCATGTTAAGTTTGCCAAGGATGTCATAAAGGAAGGACTCCATCATGGTGGTTGTAGATCGATTTAGCAAGATGGCACATTCCACGCCCTACTCTAAAACTAATAACACTTCGACTGTCTATTTTCTTTTCTTACAAGAAGTAATCAAGCTTTACGAAGTTCCCAAAACCATTGTTTCAGATAGTAACCTAAAGTTCATGAGCTACTTCCTGGGGACGCTATGAAGGTTAATGGGAACTAAGCTATTGTACAACATGTCTTGCCATCTATAGACTAATAGATAAACTAAGGTTGTTAATAGAACCATAGGAACTTTGCTATGGGTTGTTGTCAGATGAAACACAACCGACTAGGATCTATGCTTGCCAATCATTAAGTTTTCCTACGATAGGATTACCTACAGTATAGTAAGTATGTCGCCATTCGAGGTTTCCTATAGGTTTCACCTAGAGCTCTTAATAGACCAAATACCTTAACCAAAGTTTGATGACAACTGGCTAGCCGTTGATAGAGTTGAGGCCATCAAAGCCATGCACCAGAAGGTTATAGAACAATTGAACCGAGCTAATACTAAGCTTGAAAAGCAACTCTAAGGATGGAGGAAGAGAGAATTTCAGCTAAGTGATATGGTCTGAATAAATCTCAGTAAGGAATGATTCCCAAACTTAAGAAAGAGTAAGTTATCTCCTAAAGCCAACGAACCTTTCAAAGTGCTTAAAAAGATCAATCCTAATGCCTATGATTAAATTACCTGAAGGATATGGAGTCTCGAACTCCTTCAACATTGTTGATCTCTAACCTTACATTCCCAAGGATGAGCAACTTGAAGCCAAACCAAATATGATCCCAAACCTCAAATAACTTGGAGGGGATGATACGGATTAAGGACCACAAACTAAGTAAAAACATGGACGCATTGTCCTTTTCTGACATCAAATGCGCACACACTATCCTTTCTAACATCCATACTATCCTTTCTAACAGAGGTTGCTTTTTTCTTTTGCATGATTTCGTGCTTTCCCTATAAGTTATTCTCCTTTTGTTTAGTAAATAAGGATCCATTTATGTAATTTGTGTAATTTAGGACTTACCCTAACTGGGTACTATAAATACTATAATAGCCATAAAATGAATACATACAGAAAGAATATACTGAACTTTTATTCCCTCTTAAGCTAAGTATCCTTCTACTTACTCTTGAGCTACTCTTATCTAGCGCATTAAGCGTGGACTAGTGGCGAGTGACCTCCAACCAAACTTATGCGTCATATCAAGTGTGACTCGAGCTCGTGTAAGGCATTGGTGCATCATATCCATAGTCAATATACTTACCCTCAACTAACATTTACTTTTTGAGCCATCTTGTAGCTGGGACCTACCCCTTTGTTTATGCATGATATTAGGTCTGTGTATTCTTCCACAAATCCATATCACTTGCTCCTTCTATTAAGCCATGATCTTAGCTAGATGTTCAACAACCTTTTGATGTAACCTATGGAACTCTTCAATATGCTTCAAGCTGGATTGGCTTTCCCCTTGAGTGGTCGAGCTGATAATCAAATCCAAAGGTAAATTCAAGTTAAGTCCATAAACAACCTCAAACAACGACCTTCCTATTAAGCTGCGAGCTAAGTGGTTGTAAGTGAACTCAATGACAAATAGGCATAAATCCCAGTCATGTAAATTCTTCCCTACAACCACTCGTATGAGGTTACCGATTGTCTTATTCATAACTTTAGTCTAACCGTCTATTTGGGGTTAGTAAGAAATACTAAACATGAGCTTAGTGCTAAGCTTCTTCTACATGGTCCTCTAAAAGAAGCTTATGAACTTTGAGTCACTGTCGAGCATAATACTTCTCGATACTCTATATAGTTGCACAATTTCCTGTAAAAAGAGGTTAGTGACAAATAAAACATCATTTGTTCTATGGCAAGGAATGAATTGGCTCATGTTACCAAACCAATCGACCACTACCATAATTAAGTCATGTCTTCTCAACATTCGAGGATGGCCGAGTACGAAATCCATGCTTAGGTCGGTCCAAAGTTGCTCAAGTATAGGTAGGGGTATGTACTCACCACACGGCTCTCTCATTCCTTTTGCATGTTTACACACCTCCTAGCTCTCAAGAACTTCGCATACATCCTATATTACCCTAGGCTAGTAGAAATTTTCTTTCAATATTTCAACTATCCTCTTTTCTCCAAAATGGCTGGCTAAGCATCCAACATGAGATTCTGGGAGGAGTAACTCTCTAGCCGAACCACTCGACACCCAAATTTGCTTCCCTCTCATCAAGACCCCTTAGCTTAAATAGAATTGATCAACAGCTCCAATGTTACATTTGGCCATTATGGGCCTAAAATACAGGTTGTGCTCATATTGATCGGGTAGGGTGCCAAACCCTAATACCTTGGCTTACAATGTTTATACTCCCCTTCTTATATCTAATGATATAGCAAAAAGTATCTAGGAACTTGAACTATTTGGCATGATGTCGAGAAAGTTTTTGTTGTCTTCGTAGGTATTTGAGAGATTCATGATTTAAGTAGATGATGAGTTTTCTCGCCAATAGGTAATGCTACTAGTTCTCTAGTGATGGATATGGGCATAGAACTCCTTGTCATTGGTTGAGTAATTCAAGGTAACTCCTCTAAGTTTCTCACTAATGTAAGTAATGGGTTAACATTCTTGCATAAGGACAACACCAATGTTGACTCTAGATGCATCACATTTAACCTCAAAAACTTTCTCGAAATTTAGTAGGACAAGTATTGGGGTAAACATCAATTTAGACTTTACAACTTCAAAACTCTTATAAACTTCTCTAGCCATTTAAACTCAGAGTTCTTCCTAGTTAGCTCGGTTAATGGTACTGTTATGGAATTGAAGTTTTAAATGAATCTCCAATAGAACGAAGCAAGACCATGGAAGCTCCTTACTTCGGTAGCATTAGTCGGTATGGGACACTCAAAAACAGTTCTAACTTTCTCGTCATCAACTCAGACTCCTCTCTTTGAAACAACATACTCAAGGAATATAACCTCGCTTTAGCAGAATGTGTATTTCTTCAAATTACTAAATAATCTCTTGACATAGAAGATGTCGAATACCGATCTTAAATGCTCAACATGGGTAATGAGGTTGGCACTGTAGACTAAAATGCCATCAAAATAAACTACAACACATTTGCAAATCAATGCCCTCAATACATGATTCATGAGCTGCATAAAAGTACTTAATGCATTCGTTAAACCAAATGGCATCACCAACCACTCGAATAGACCATCCTTTGTTTTGTAAATTTTTCATTCATCACCAGGCCTCATTCGTATCTGATGATAGCCACTTTTTAGGTCAATCTTTGAAAATATATGAGCACCATGCAACTCAATGAGCATAACATCCAATTGTAGGATTGGATATTAATACTTGATAGTAATCTTGTTGATAGTACAACCGTCAATACACCTTCTCCACGACCCATCTTTCTCCGATACTAGAACAGCAAGTACGATACATGGGCTCATGCTCTCTTAAACATACCCACGATCCACTAATTCATCCACTTGTTCTTTCAACTCATTTGCCTGGTTGGGATTAAGTCTATAGGTAAGTCAGTTCTGTAACACAACTCCTAGCTAAAGGTCAATATAATGTTCAATGCCTCTTATGGGTGGCAAACCTTTCGGCATCTCGGTAGGAAATTGATCAGCATACTCTTCTAGTAGAGTTCTCACCTCAACAGGTAAGTTCTCGGCTTCTCTTAACTCAAGAAGTTTCCTTACTAAAAGGAGCACACACTCTTCGGCTTCAACTTTACAAGCAAATTGAGCTCAAGAAATCACTAAGGACTTCCGCTGCAATGATCTAGCAACCTTCTCTTGTGTCTCCTACACTTCTTTAAGACTCATAAGAGTAAGTATAACCTTCTTCCCATCCTTTCAAAACATGTAAGTATTCCCATACCCATCGCGTGATACCCTCAAGTCAAACAACCAAGGTTGGTTGAGTAAGATGTACGAAGTGTACATGGATAGTATATCACACAACACCCCGTCCTTGTACCTATTGCCAATGGCAATCAATACTTTAACTTGCTCAGCAACTGGCAAACATCCCTTCTCATTTAGCCAATGAATCTTATATGGCTTAAGGTGCGAAAGGGTCTGCAACTTCATAACCTTTACTACTCCTTACGCTATATCTTAGTACAGCTTCCTCCATCAATGATCAAGGCACATAGCCTACCATTCACTCAGCAACTCGTGTGGAAGAGATTCTCCCTTTGCACATCTTCATCGGCCACAAAAGTATTTAGAGATCAACACATAACAAAACAATACTCAATTCATGCCTCAGGAGGTGTAAGGGCATCGACTTCTTCTTGAAACTCTTCTAGCATCAGTTCAACTCCCATCTCTTCCTCTCCTTCACTCACACTCTTTACTTCAAACTAAGGCTTGTCTCCCTTTATAGTCATGGCTTGTCTATTTAGACATTAATTTGCCACATGTCCATCGCCGAGACATTTGAAACATTTAATCTCTTAGGTCTTCCTGCTTAAACTCTATCCTTGATGTCTTTGGACCTTAGGTTCCTTAGCCTTACCCTTACCTAGGTCCTCTTCAAGTCAACTTAGCACTTGTCCTCGATAGTCCACCTCAAAACTGTTCAGTGCTTAGCCATGGTCTAATTGACTCAACAATCCAAGTCGGTTAATCTGGCTCTACCTTTGCCTCTCAACCCTCTATACCACTTGGATGGCCTCATCTAGACTCCCAAGTCTCTACAACTCCACAATATGACTAACCTCAATCCTAAGCGTACAAATGAATTGAGCTATGGTTTAAGTTTCAAGTTTGCCGACATCACATCGAATCATTAGCAATTGGAATTCCCGTACATACTCATCTACTGACTTCCTACCTTAATTCAAATCTTGGAGGCGTCAGAAGGTGTCTTGTTTGTAGTACTTTGGAACAAACTGATTTCTCATAACTCTCTTCATTTCATTCTACATCCGAATCTCTTGACACACTCTCTAGTACATGTTTTGCAACTTTTTCTACCACATTGCTGCATATTCAAAAAACTCTAATGTAGCTACTTTAATATGAATAGCATGCTCATAGTCATAAAAGTCAAATATCTTTTCAATCTTTTCCTCCTAATCTAAGTCATCATCAGCACTTCCAGATCCATTAAAGCTTGGAATCTACATTTTGAGATGCTTAACTTCTCGAGGTACCCTCAAGTCATGCTCCTCAACAGCATCATATTGTTCCTCCTCATCAAACTCCTCAACTTCATCCAGCTAGAGTCTTCTTCTTGTAACTCTATCAGTATGATAAGGTAGAGCTTAGTTCATACACATTAGCTCTAGAGCTCATTGTTCATCTATTTGTCTTCTCAGCTGTATTTAATGACAACTCTCTCTCACGACTCAATCTCTAAAACTCGTTGCACTAAGACAACTAAATTAGCTACAATAGCAATAAAGTTTTGTATCTGCTCATTAATAGTACGAGGTATTTGTTGGATAACACAACCCTAACCATAAGCATCACTTTTGGTATTATTAATCTCTCCTTGGATGTTAAGATTCGATATTCTCACAACAAAGCTTTAGAAAATCACTCTATACATAAGAAATTCCCACACACATAGAAATTACTAATCGAACAATGAACTGCAACTTATCTGTTCTTCTAAATGAAAACAGAGTATAAAAAATAACAGATTAGTTGGAACTACCATAGCATAGGTCTCGGTCACAACCTCAAGCTCTAAAACTAAGAATTATATAATGTGCCTAAGAACTTAATTATCACTAGGGTTTACCGTAAGAGATGAGAACCAAATGGGTCCTTCAAAGTATCAAAGAAAATAAGATGGTAAGGTCAGCAAACTAAATGTAATGGCTAATATAAAACTACTCAAAGGATATGACTTACTTATGAACACAACACTACTAGGCACTTCACTTGATATAACTTACAAGTTAATGCCAAGGTCTGCCCACCACTAATCTTAAGCTACTCGACAAGAATTAGATAAGAGTGTATAAAAAGAGACTTAAAGAGGGATATCTCGTAAGGACCAAGAATATTCAATATCTATAAGGAATGTAAGACGTTCCAACTATAAGGAGAAGAGGCGATTTATAGTAAGTCCCTACAACAACATTATAAATGAAGAAAATTACAAAATGGTGTACATAAAAAGGAGATTCCCAGTACATAAAAAAAGAGTAAAAGGGACAAAGGATAAAAGGAATAAAAGTACAATGTCAAGTAAAAAGGGACAAGTGGTAGCTCATCAATGGATTCACATAAAGGATGAGTGCAACAACTGAGCTGGAACATGACATGGTGGCCTCAAAGTTGCTGAAACGAGCAAGGGATGCCAAAAGAGAAGTAGGGGGGGTTGAAAGATAAGCACTTGGCCAATAGAAGCCTGTATCATGTCACTTAGCAAGAAGCTCTTGATAATTGGAGGTCCAAGCAAGAATTGGTGTTGGGCCTTGCTTCTCATCACTCAACAAAAGATCCTTAGTATGAGAGTAGTCAGCATCGGTACAAGGAATAAAGCAAAACAGGATATACCCACCCATAGCTCTTGAGGAGTTCAGCCACCATTCTCTCGTATATAGTTTCTCGTCCTTAGTAAGATGATAAGAGAGAATCTTATGGTGAGGGACTAAAGGCCTCTGAGGCATGCACGAGTAAGTGGGCTAGAGGTCGATAATCCATCACAAGGGGACTTAAGTTGTCATGGCTAAGGTAAAAGTGATCTAGAAACTACCATCACCATCATCTAGTAAGGCTGTGCATAGCTTCTTAGGACATCCAGGGTTTTGTAAGAGGTTCATCAAGGATTTCTCCAAGATAGCTTAACCTTTAACTATGCTTCTAGAGAAAGATGTACAATTTGATTTTAATGCTATTTACTTGGTGGCTTTTGGTGTATTAAAAGAGAAGTTGACCAATGGTGTTACCAAACTGGACTTTACCATTTGAATTGATGTGTGATGCTAATGATTCCGCAATAAGCATAATATTAGGGCAAAGGAAAGATAGACACTTTCAGCCTATATATTATGCTAGCAAGACACTCATCTAACCTAAGAGAACTACCCTATAATTGAGAAGGAATTGTTGGTGATAGTATTTGCATTTGATAAGTTTCAATCCTACCTCATTCTCTCAAAGGTAATTGTCTACATAGATCATTCAGCTTTAAGGTATCTTCTATCCAAAACCGATGTGAAACCAAGGTTGATCTTATGGGTATTGCTACTTCAAGTGTTTGATTTAGAGATAAGGGACAAGAAAGGAGCTAAAAATTTGGCTGCTAATCACTTATCTAGGTTAAACAACCCACATTTGAAGACACCACATGAGGAAGATATCAATGACAAATTTTCCTAAGAGAGTTTGTTTACTATTCATACAACTGAGGATCAAGAAGTTCCATGGTTTGCTGATATAACAAATTACTTGGTGGGGAAGGTTTTTACCATAAGAAATGGACTATCACAAAAAGAGAAAGTTCTACTCATTTCTAAACTATTATTTATAGGAGGATCCCTTTCTGTTCAGAGTGTACGCTAACCAGATTATCCGATGTTATGTATCACATAAGGAAGGATAAAGAATCTTGTTTCATTGTCATAGTAGCCCAATGGGAGGCCATTATAGCGCTAATAAGATAGCTCAGAAAGTTTTAGAGGCTAGGTTCTACTAGCCAAGCATATTTTAGGATGCTCATGAGTACGTGTAAGCTTGCAATAGATACTAGAGGATAAGGAATGTCTCCAAGAGGGACAAAATGCCACAAAAATATATTTTGGAATGTAAAGTCCTTGATGTTTGGGAAATAGACTTCATGAGGCCATTCCCTAGTTCTTTAGGAAACAAGCACATTCTGGTAATGGTAAACTACATCTCGAAGTGGGTTGATGCTCAATCTTTACCAAAAAATGATGACATAGTGGTAATAAGATTCTTGAGAAGTTTAGTTTCTAGATTTAGATCACCTCGAGCATTAATTAGTGATAGAGGAACCCACTATTGCAATACTTAGATTGAGCAAGTCCTTAAAAGATATAGGTTACATCATAGGTTAGCCTCTCCTTACCATCCACAAACTAATGGCCAAGTGGAAATGTCTAATAGGGACTTGAAAAGAATTTTGGAGAAGACAATGGTTCACAATAGAAAGGATTGAGCTAAGAAGTTAGATAATGCTTTGTAGGCATACCGCGCTGCTCACAAGACTCCCTTAAGTACTATACTTTACAGATTAGGTTATGGTAAAGCTTGACATTTACTAGTAGAGATTGAGCATAAGGTCTATTGGGCTATCAAAATGACTAATCTAGATCTTAAAGTAGTTGGTAGACAACAAAATCTCCAAATCAACAAGTTAGATGAATGGTGTTGGATGGCTTATGAAAATAATAGAGTGTACAAGGATCGAGCCAAACATTTGCATGATTTTTAGATAAAAACACCCTAAGTAGCTTAAAGAAGGTGATCTAGTACTTCTATATAACTTTAGACTCAAGTAATTCCCTAGAAAGCTTTTGTCTAGATAGTCAAGTTCATTTCTAGTGAAGAAAGTTTATCCTTATGGAGCAGTAAAAGTAACACATCTAGAAAAAGGGACATTTAAGGTTAATAGACAATAGTTGAAAATATACTATGGAGAAGTTGATTTCAATGAAGGCAGAGAGGAGTTGAGACTTCTTTAATTCAAGGGATGAAGCTGAAAACCTTTAGGAATGTCAAGCTTGAGATGTTAAACAAGCATGTATCATTTGATTCGATTAGTTAATTTTTGTTTTCATTGCATACTTTGTGATTTTTAAGTTTAGATTATTTATTGTTTGTTTGTTTTTGTAGATATTTTAGGCAATAAAGGAAAGAAAGACTAAGTGGAGTCATGAAAATTCAAGAGAAGCGAAAAAAATTTCACTAAGTATAGGGATGTAGATAAAGAATAGAGAGCCTAACTGTCAGGACCCTACAGGGAGTCTAGTAGGATTACCTAAAATTTACATAAGAAGTGTGCACCTATGATATGGAAATCACCTTGCAAGTCAAAGATTGCAAGACTCTAAATGATTAATCACTAAGTTTACTGATTTTTAAGTAATTAATTTACTGTAGAATACAAATATAAATAACTATGAGTGACCGATATCCTACAGTTCCTCAGAATTGTAGAGAATTGATATCCTCTACCAAATAATAAGATAGGATATACTAACATAAAATATATATATATGCAAGAAAAATTAAATTATAGTTAGTTCTAATATATAAATATTTTCTACAAAGGATGTTTATATATCATCTAAAGAGTACTCAGCTACTTCTCATACTAAGATACATATCTTTATCTCATACTCGACACTCAAGACTTATCCCAATCCCAATATAAGTAAACCTACAAGAGAAATTATGAAGGAATGAGCATATAATAGCTTAGTGAGTTCGTTCCTCACCACCATCAATCAAGCAAGTTTTCACACATTATTATCACATATGCAGACAAGTTATCTACATACAACATGAATACATGCGCAATGAATGCAAGCAACACATCCATAGGAGTTTAGAACTATGGAAGGTGTAGAATTATATCGTCTACACTTCGATCATCCCCTGTACTTACCCATACAGGGCATCTCAGCTTACCCACATGAGGCTAGCTAGGGGCACTATCCCTCTAGGCAACACTCAACTATTACCATAGTCGAGAAAAGAATTTCAATCTAAATAGGGAGATTCTAAACTAGGACTATCCACTCTCCAAGGCCCTTCAGGCATAAACTTACAAGTCCTCTCGCAACCAAAATTAACCAAGGCCTTACAAACAAAATAAAATGAGTCCTCTCGCTATCAAGTGGAGAACCCATGCTAGCTTTGTCTTAACAATAAAATATCATTTCTAGCACTGCGACCCTTATCAAAATCGTACAAAATACGTTTAAGGTTAAGAAAACTTTTTCCAAAAATACCCTTTTCAACATTTTGCAAAGCTAGCACTCTCTTTCCATACATTTACTAGGTCATAGATATGCAACAAATAGAACCAGTTATTTGGGTCAGATATTTATATTTATCAATTTAAAAAAAAGTAATCACATAGATGATGGTATATAAGCAGAACAGTCATTCAAATGTACAAGCAACAGCAAACAACAAAACATCATACAAGTAACACACACAAGCAAATAACAGGTCATTAGAACTCCCTCACCAGGATTATTGCTCATTCTCCAAGCCTTTGGGGTTTTCAAAACTCAATATTGAATGCCTAAATCAAAATAGTAAAACTTATAAGTATTCTAAGAAGTCAGACTCTTTAGTTAACTAAAAGTCTATTGTAGTTTATCTAATTTCCCCCAATTTAACCCAAGTATAATGTGTATGGGATTTATCATACTCAATGGGGTTAATAGTAACTATTTTTTTATATATGTAAGTTATGAGACTTCTTTTATATATTTTGTAACTTTTTCATTCTAATTCCAATATTTGAGAACTTATAGTCGTTTTTCATCGTTTTTGGACACACGTTCACACGGTGATGTCCGTTTTGGACATTAAGACCTATGTTTTACGATATGGACTAAATTTATAGAAATTTTAACTATGGAAACTTAATTACTCTTTTTGCTTACATTTATATCCTTTATTTATACTTAATGATTTAGTTAGCCCTTAAATTCTTATACTAAGAGAATTTTACTTTGCTATTACTAATTCATATACTTAATTAAGTGGAATCTAATTTAGAAAGTGTATTAGGGTTTACTAATCCATGTACCAACTTCTTATATACTCTTCTCATTTATTATTTATGCTTAGGTCATCGCTTACATCATTAATCGCTTGTGTAATCGCTTAGGTCATCATTTACTTATATCATGGCATATGTCATCATGTGATTATATCATTGCTTACATCATCCTTTGCTTACCTAAACCTTATCTCATGATTATGTGTTTTATGTACACTTATACATAATGTACATATACTTATACCTTTCCTCTACTTATATGTATACTAGCATATTTATACATATACTTATACTTATACCGTATTCATACTTGTACATATACCCATATACCTATACGGTCATATACGTATTTTTTTACAAATTTTGTATACCTAATTTTCCTCTTGAGAAAATCTTCCCAATTTCATTCTTTTGTGTTTTTAAGTGTGTATTTAGTATTGTATAGATATGTATAGTTAGGATTTGTCTTAATTTAGGTTATGTACATGGTAAATACTCATGTACAAGGGTCCCCATACTTGTATTCTTCTAGTATATTCTTATTTACATATACTTAAGGACATATACACATGTATTCCTTTCCTCTTCTTCATGATTCCTAACTTCCTACACTTAAAGATGGAAACATTATTTCTTAATCTACAAGATCATACATAACATATATCTACTTATCTAATCTACCTAATTATCTAACTAAGGAGTAATATAAAGCAACATAAAATAACATGATCATATACCTTAATTTGTATTGGAATTATAGAGACAAAAAGGAAAGTGTTGAAAGTGAAAGGGAAGAAGAAGGGTCACAGTAATGGAGGGGCTTTTACTTTGTTTCTTTTCATTTTGTGCTGATTATGGAAGAAAGAAAATGGTGGGCTCTAGAAGGGGAAATGGATGGACTGCAATTAAGGAGAGAAAAAGAAGGAAAAGCTAAAAAAAAAGAAAAGAAAAGAAATCATGAGAAAGAAGATATTTTTTTCAAATGAAAGGGACACTTTTGTTGACTTTTCTAAATGTTGACTTTAGTCAACATGTATTGACTTAGTCAACCTTTTGACCTTCAACAACATGTGTTGACTTGGTCAACTTTCTATACATAATGTAGTAAATTAGGAAAATTAAGGGAAAAATTAAGGAAATGAGGCATTTGGTGAATTGATTAGTAAAAATAGATGATGAGATCTTACTTTAGGTATATATATCATTTATACATCATTTGGTAAGCTACTTAGTATAATTAAGATGAAAAATATCATTTAAGGTATTAAGGTTTACTACATATAACCTAAATATCAACTAAACTCTTAACTCTATGTATTACTATCCTAATTATTACTTAGAAGATAAATGTGATCTAGGATGTAATATCTTAGTTTCTAAGAGATCACTTAAGTATTCTAAATATTTATGCATGATTGAGAGTTATCTTTAGTCGTTTACCGATAAAATGAAATAATATGGAGGATATATTATCACTTAGGGTTTTAGGATAAATTATGGTGAATTAGTGCTTTTATATTCTTAAAGTTATAATTTTAAGGTTTTTATTATGCCCGGGTACAATCTCTAGTGTTTTTACACATCTAGGGTTTAATATATTTATGCACGATTAAGTCTTCGATTGTTATCTTATGGTTTTGATGAGGTTCAAGGTTAATTTTTGTAATTATATATACTTGAGGTTTTAGGGTCTTCGTATGCAATCAGAGGTTCAATTGATAATTTAAGGTTTTTAATATTCACTTTTGGTTTTGAATTGACATTTTTAATCGGTTTTAAATCTTACTAGCTCTACTGACTTTAGGAAATCATCTACAATTTGGGCATTTGATTCTATAGTTAGACAGCTAAATTCACAAGGTTTACACCAACATCTATCATAGCCGTGATAAGCAAATTCATTATGTTATAAAAGCCATCACAAGACTACTCATGGTTGTGACGAAGTAATAGGGGTGATCCACATGTTTATCACGACCGTGATGGGTTGAAGATGAAGAAAATTCCCCTCATCATGCTCGTGAGCCAAGGTAAGGACTAACATTTTCAACCATAGCATTGGTTACAAGTAACATCATGCCTATAATGAGTGGCTACCATAACGGCCGTGAGAGGCCAAGATTTTACTACCACAGTATTAATCATAGGATCCATCATGCTCGTAATTATAAATGAGAGAGCCATTATGGCTTGAGTCATGAGCATGATCAGTCTCTTGATACGCAAGTATATAAAGAAATTTCCCTCTCTCTCTTCTCATTTTACACCTTCTTTAAAAATCCACCTTGTAATATTCTCTCTAAACTCATTCTCACTACTCCAAATCACTCCCATCACATACAAGCACACTGTCATCCATTTGCACAAGATTTGAAGGTATGATCTCTCCCTTTTTCCCTTAATTTTTCATTAATTAGTTAGATTTAGTTCATGTAATTTTAAGATTTGTACACATTATGTTTATTGTTCATTCTTAATATGTTATGATCACATTTGGGATGTTGTTTATGTATAAATTAGGAATAGATTTACATGAACAAATTTCATGCTTAAGAACCCTAGTCTCCATTGATGAATGCTAATTTAAGGGTTTCGTAATTTAGGCCTAGGTTGATAATTCGTTCCTATTGTTGATAGCTATCTGTAATGTTTGGCAAATGTTGTTATGAGGTTGTCGTTTCGTCTATGAATTTGCAATTTGTTATGTCTATGTTGTTTTGTAATTAAGTTACTATTATGCTCATTTGGTGAAAGGGAAGATTATAATACTTAGTTACATTTGTAGGTTGCAAGTTGAATTCAAGAAGGATGTCTTATGTGAATCATGCTTAGAGTAGGCGATGTCTAATCATACTTAGTTCTAAGGGATTTCATGGTTTAATTTAGGGGAAAAGAAGAACTACCTTGTTTTCATCTTAGTTGCTATCAATTTGTGCATGATTTTATTTTCTTGGAACTAATGATTGTGATTGTAGATGGCACCTAAGAAATCATCCACTACTTTGCAACAAAAAAGATATAGAGTTGGTTGCTCTTGTTCTCCTCTTCCTCCTCCAAGACAATCTGATTCAACAAGCTCTAGTAGAGTAGTCTCTCTAACTACCGGTATGATTGCTGAATAGAAAGCAAGATTCAAGGAGTTTATTGAGAAGAAAATTATAAAAAAGTATTGTGTCATTGATTGGGATGTATTGGGAGAGTATGGTTTGAAGCTAG
This sequence comes from Lumnitzera littorea, assembly GCA_024138015.1. Classification (NCBI taxonomy): domain Eukaryota; kingdom Viridiplantae; phylum Streptophyta; class Magnoliopsida; order Myrtales; family Combretaceae; genus Lumnitzera; species Lumnitzera littorea. The sequence continues at coordinate 43,104,968 of JAMXBB010000009.1, forward strand.
CCATGCAACAGTTACTAGTAAATGGGCTATGGCTCAAATTGATTAGTATTCAAGAAAAGACTTACAAGCAAATAACTTTTGCCTTCCTTTCCTCCTTTAAGATCAAATAAGAGTATATGGATACAAAGATGGTGAACAAGTTTTAGTTCTTTGCCTTTGACAAAACCCATACATTTGATATGATGACGTTCATTCAAGCAATGGGTCTATACATGAGAGCAAAATTGGAGAAGGATAAGTTTGAGGACCTACCAGTCAATCTACCCCATGGTACTTCTCTTCATGATTTCTAGAGAGAAATCTCCAATGAGAGTAGTTTTCAAGCAAGCAAATCAAAGGCCTATACTCTAAAGACCACCAATGCCAGAGTTTTTCATTATATGCTGGTGTAGACCATTTAAGGCAAGCATGAAAGTCCCAACGTAATGGGGGAACATGATTTATTACCGTTATATAGTATGCTCAAAAGATGTTCAATAAATGTCAGTATTTCAACTGCATTTGGAATTCACCGGCAAACTTTTGATAAGAGTAAGGGTGTTTTTGTATGGGGTTTAATCACCTAAATTTTGAGAAACTTGAGATTGTGGCCTAGGAGTGGCAAGCCAAAAACCTCTTATGCTAACCCTAAACCACTCCCTAGAAACCCTTTCAATTAGTAAGGCATTATAAGAGTCTCATACACTAATATGGATGTTGAGGATCCCAATGCTTTAAATTTACACTAGCCACCTCGAGTTTCTCTATGATAAATCTGAAACATTTGGAAACAAAGGTAGATAAAATAAAGGAAACTCATAAGGGGATCATATAATTCTTGAAAAATATTGCCATAGTTATAGGAGCAGCAATCCCTTCCTATTTTTCATGCCCCCCAACCTAGGAGGATGCAAGTCTTAGTTAGCCTCCTATTCCCCTACAAGCAAATGCCCCTATTGCTACCTAAGAAGAAGATGGTAGGATAGAAGAAGAAGAATCTAGTAATGAGGAGGATAGGTTTGAGGAAGAGGACAGTCACGATACAGAGGAGACCTAAGGAGCCTAGTAAGTAGCAACAGGATAAGAAGGTGAGAATCAGAGTGATGAAGAATAATTAGAGGAGGAAGAGGATGACTCGAATGAGGAAACCGAAGCCGATAACTAACTTTATTTTCTTTCTTTTTATGCTATCTTGATTTTTTTTTCATTCAAACTTGCTAACTATTTAAGAGCTTACACTTATTGATGTATCTTGATAGAGACTCTCATATCAAGTGTTTTTTGTGATTGGTTCTAGTTTTGTTTTAATGGTCAAGTTTCTTTTGTTATTCCATTTTCATGGTGTTTGAAGGATGTACTTTCTAATGGTTTACGATCTAATGTATTGATCAAACTTTATATATTAGGGGAGTCTTGTTCTTATTGTTTATTGCTTTACAGTTTTCTAGTTTTTCCTTTTTATGCCTATTTTTTGCTTACATTCATGGGACAATGACAGCAATGTCTCTCTCTCTAAGTGTAGCAAAAGGTTAGCCCCATTTATCAAAAGTTTCCCATTTAAGCAGTTTGTTTTCAAGTTGTGAATTGCTTAATAGATTGTAAATTTGGTAAAGTGGTAGTTAATTTTGTGCTTACTTAACTCTTTTAGACTTAGTATAATTGATCAAAAAATTATAGGATAAAATCTAAGTGAAGCAAACTTACTTGCCATTTAATGAATGAATTTAGAGGATATAAGTAAATCAGAGTCTATAATTCAAGGTTAAATGGGTGTATTTCTAAACTTATTGAGTAATATATCTACTTTTCAAATACTTTTAGAGTTAATTTAACCTTAAGTAAAAGGGCAAATGAAATAATTCATTTGTTAATTCTTCTTAAGAATCTCTTCAATATAAAGTAAATTGAAGTGCTTATGGACTGAATTAGTAAGGGTAAGCTTTAGTCCCTTAGAAAATCAAAGTCTAACCCCCCTACTAATTTTTATTCTTCTAAAAAGGAAGGAAAAGAAAAGAGAAGAAGAGGAAGTAAAGTAAAGTTATCCTTAGTAAGAGTAAATTAAATAAGTAAAAATACAAAAGAAAGATGGATGAAAAATACTTTTCTTCTAGATTATTATGCTTAAAGAAGTAATTGAAGAGTTTTGATACACTTACAAAAGTGGACCAAATATGACCAAATTTCTTTTGTTCTAATTAACTTTGTGTTCACTTTGTACCTTTAGAACATCATTAAATAGTAAGGGTAAAGTTTATTTTACTTGAATTAGTCTTAGAATATTGATTGTTGTATCCTAAGAACACAATGTAGTAGGTTGAGTGGTAGGCACAAAGTTAAGCTACTATGATTTTTGAATTAGTGAATGAATGCCTAAATATACAGTTAAAAAGTCACTAAGTTTCATTAGTTGATTTTAACTGTTTGCTTGAGGACAAGCAAAGCTTAAGTATGGGGAAGTTTAATAGGCATAAATTACTCTACACTTTTTAGGCATAAATTAATCATAATTGTGTTCATTTTTTAAGCTCTTGATACCTAATTATGTAATATATCAATTTCTAAAGATTCAAGAGCAAGGAGATAATATTTATTCAAGATAAAGTGAAGAAGAGATGAAATTTCACAAGAACAATGAGATTCAAAGCAATCACACTCGTGATGAAGGAAAAATTTTGAAGGAAGATCAACATGTATTCAATCACGAGTGTGATCAAAGAAGATTTGAGTGTCTAGCACTTTTCATGCCCTCCATCATTGGCATCATCAAGGGAAAGATTGCTATCTACCTACTCATCATGCCTATAATTATATATCAAGAGGGTAGTTATGTTCTCTACAACGAGTATGTGGAGATGAATTAATTGTGACGAGGCATTCATGTGCTACATTATGGCTATGATAAGTGGAGATTATTCTTTTTCGAGACTATCACACCCTAAATCATAGACTTAATGAAAGTGGACATAACTATTTCTCTTAAAATTTTCTACATGAACCGATGTGTTTAACAATTTTTAAAACCCATGAGGCATCTTCAAATGGTGTATTCTAACCTTTAAACGAGGAGAATATAAATGCACGGCCAAAATTTCAAACAAAGGGATCAAATTTACTATAAAATTTCCTAAACTATTACCTTAAAAGAAAACCACAAACATAACTATTCATCCATTTTTGTAACCATTGTATAATTTTTTGTACATTTTCCAAGTGTTGTACCATGTACTTTTTCTGGAATTACTCAAAAGAGATGGTAGGAGTTCGTTGTTTATTTGTTGTAAAGACTTCTACAGTGGATCTAAAAAGGGGGTTTATTCTTCTACATATCTTATGCTGCATTCATTGTTATTTCAGCATTTTATTGATATGTATTGTTATTTTATCATATGTGAGTAGTAATCTAAGACTTGCTACACCACTTTAGCATGAACAAGTGCTTAATTTAATGATTTCCTGATTTTGGTTAGTTCTAGTAAATTAAACTTAATAAATCTAAGTACAGTGTAGTCTATGACACTAACTTAGGACAAATTTCAATAAAATATGTTGAGAGACAATTCTATTAAATAGACCTTATTTGTTAGAACCATTTACTCCTGATAGTAGAGATCTTATTAGGAAATTTGTTGCATCCTTAAGGAATTTGATAAATTATCATAATGTTAATGTGATACTAATTGGATATTAATTTAAAAAGATTCTAATAGACATAATTAGGGTTAGGAGAAAGTAATACTAAGAAAAATGCTTACAAGCCAGTAATTCCCAACAGATAATAATCTTTAGGATAAAATTTAAGGGTGACATCATGCTATGTGATAAAACAAGTTTGCATGATAAGTATGGTGTTATTGATCGTTTTTGTAGTCATTATGTTAAATGAAATTTGTTTGTGGATTAGTATAGTTTAATTAGTAAATTAGACGTTTTAATACTTAATCACTTGATAATTTAGGTTGTTAGATAATACGAAGATTAATCAATATTAAGGCTTGTATCCATTCCTAGTGGAGACGACCTTATACTCTTCTGTGCTAATATACGATAGGTACACTTACCTATTAAATCTAGTTAAGGATAAAATATAGGTTTATAAATTTTGAAAATCGGTAGCTCTAATTAGAGGTGATCACTCAAGAAGTTGATTCAAAGATGAAATCAAAGATAGATTTAGAAATAAACAATGTTGTAAACATCACACTATTAGTAAGAAGGCTTAACAAGATTCTAAAAAAAAAAAAAAGGGGGATAAGAAAAGGTTTTTCAATAAATGTTCTTCCACTAATTGTTCCTAGTATGATGCCACAAAAAATTATAAAGATGAGAAAAAGGAAAAGAGAGAGAAGAAGGAGAAAAAGGAATTGGTGTGCTACAAGTGCAACAAACCTAAATACATCAAGTATGAAAGTCTAAAGTTATTGAAGAAATTGAAAAAGTATAAGAAAAAACAGAAGGAATTGCTAGCCACTTAAAGTAACTTAGATGAAACTAAAGCAAATTCAAAGACAAATGAATGAGCTAACTTATGTCTCATGGCTATTTTTGAGGTAACCTCTAACTCTGATGATGATATTATACTTGAAAGCATATGAATGTAGATTAAGAGTCCTTTAAAAACACTTAAAAGAGCTAATTCAAAATTAAATAAACAAGATGATGAAATTTAAGCTCTAGGAAGTGAAAAGGATGCTTTGTTAGAAATAAATTCACTGTTGGTTAATGAAATCATATTTTAAAAAAATGATACTGAAATTTTGTAGATAGATAATAAAAACCTAAGGACAACTCAAGTTAATTTAAAAAAGGAGAAATCAATGTTAAAGGAAGAAATTAAGGAATTAAAAGTCAAAATTAATGACTTATCTTGCATAATAGATACAACCTTTAACAAGTTCCATGAAAGTGATAAGAAATTCCAATTGTTGCTATCTTCACAAATGCTAGATAGCTCTACAAATAAACTTGGGTATGAACATGGTGAAACTTCTAAATTAAATAACAAAAACATGTTGGTTAGAAGTAAGGAAGTAGTTGTAATGGAACTTGCTAAAAATAAAATGTGCATGTTAAGACTAAATCTAGCGTTCAAGAAAATCAATATAACAAAAGTTATACTGGGAAAAATAATAAGTGTCCAATTAGAGAATACATTAGAGGCTACCAAAGCCAAAATTTGAAGAACGAGGTAATCTACAAGTATGGACCATGTAATTCTTATGAATGTTTCTTTTGCAATAGACCTTATCATATTGAAAGATATTACTACTATAAAATGAACAATTTCAATACACAACAAGCTAGATCATTAGCTAGATCATTGTATAATACAAGCTTGAATTTTGGTGGACCTAAGCTAGTCTAGGTTCAAAAAAGGACTTAACCTCATTTTGATGGTTATAGGAACACGGAGCAAGATTGAAAGGGTCATAGTAACTGGATAGTAGGTGTTCACATCACATGAGTAATGATGCTTTATTGTTCATAAGTCTAGAATGGAAAGAAGGAGGCTATATGAAGTTTAGAGGTGATAGTAAGGGAAAAATTATCGTGATTGTTAACATCGGCATACCTCCTTATACTATAGAAAATGTGTGTTTAGTGAGAGGCTTAAAACACAATTAATTAAGCATAAGTCAATTTTTTTATAAGGGCTATAAAATGGTGTTTGACCAAAATAACATAGAGGCTTATGATAAAGTTAGTGCAAAATTGTTTGAAGGTTATCGGAAAATGATCATATATCTTATTGAACTAACTAAAGTAGAAACTGAAAGTTATTTTCTAAGAGTTTCTAATAGTGCATTTTTATGGCATAAAAAGCTTAGTAATGTTAACTTTCATTGATTGGATAACTTCTCTAAGAATAATCTTGTTTATGATTTGCTTAAAATGCATATAAAGGATGATTTTCATTGTACCACATGCATTAAAAATAAAATGAGTGATGTTTCACACAAATCTAAGTATATAATATCAATAAAGAGGCCTTTAGAATTATTGCATCTTGATTTGTTATGTACATTGAGCCTAGAAGGTAATAAATATGACTTAATGATAGTAAATGACTTTTCTTGGTATACATGGGTTCAATTCTTACAACATCAAAGTAATGCTTTTTTGGCTTTTAAAAAGTTTTTAAAGTAAGTTCAAATTAAAAAAAGTTTTTCTATCATTAGTTTATGAACTGATCACGAAAAAAGAGTTTGAAAATGATGATTTTACAAAGTTTTATGATTAAAATGGCATTACTCACAATTTATTTTCTCCTTATACTCTACAACAAAATGGAGTAATAGAGCATAAGAATAGAACAATCTAAGAGATGACATAGACTTTGTTAAATGAAAGAGGTGTTGCACAATATTTTTAGGCTAGGGCAATATCAATATCATGTTACATCATCAATCGTGAATACATAAGGATGTTTACTAAAAAAACATCATATGAGATATATAAAGGTAGAAAACCCATAATATCGTACTTTCATGTGTTTGGTTCTACTTACTTTATTAGGAGTAGATGAAGGCATATTCTTAGGATACTCCTTGAACAGTAAAGCATATCTTATGTTCAACAAGGTCGCTAGAGCTATAGAGGAATCCATAAATATTAAATTTACTAATAAAATCAAAATAGATGATTCTAATGATGACTCGCATGAAAATGCTAAAAGTAAGAATGAAAATGTATAGTAGGGACAAATAGGAACTTGTAGAGAACATAAGGATGAAAGTTCATCAAAACCAAAATCATAAGCAAATCTAAAAGTACAAACAAAAGCAAAAGTAGAAGTAAATTTAGAGGTTGGATCAGAACCTATCCAGGTAATATCTTAGCCTTATGGAACAACTAAGTTTAAAACTTATCATCCACATAAACAAGTGATACATAATATCAACATTGGAGTTAAAAAAAAAAAAAAAAGTAGAGCTAGCTTGAGAAATATTGAAAACCATTTTGCCTTATTATTTGAGTTTAAGCCTAACACTGTTAATAAAGCTTTATCGAATAATAGCTAGATAAATACCATACAAGAATAGCTAAATCAATTTCAAAAAAACTTGGTATGGATACTTATTCCAAGACCTAGGGATAAATCAATCATAGGAACAAAGTGGGGTATTTAAAAACAAGCTAGATGAGCATTTTAAATTGTTAAGAATAAGGCAAGGTTAGTAGCTAAGGGCTACTCACAAGAAAAGGGAATTGATTTTGATAAGACACATGCTCTAGTTGCTAGGTTAGAGGCAATTACACTTCTACTTGCATTTACTTGCTATAAAGGCTTAAAATTATTTCAAATGGATGTTAAAAGTGCATTTTTAAATGGATATATCAAAGAAAAGATATATATAGAATAACCTCCAGGCTTTGAAGATCCATTTAAGAAAGATTATGTGTATAAATTAAGAAAAGCCTTGCATGGATTAAAATAAGCTCTTAGAGCTTAGTAAGAAAGACTAAGTAACCTTCTAATGAAGAATGGATTCTAGAGGAGTAAGGTAGATACAACTTTGTTTCTAAAACATTATGATAATGATATTTTAGTAGTCCAAATAAATGTTGATGATGTTATTTTCAAATCTACTAATAAGACATTTTGCTAAGAGTTTTCTAACCTCATACAGGTTGAGTTTGAGATGACTTTAATGGGTAAGTTAAACTTCTTTCTTGGACTCCAAATAAAACAAACAAGTGATGGGATCTTTATACATCAAGAGAAGTATACTAAGTAAATCCTAAAGAAGTTTGGAATAAAGAGTGTCGGAGGCACAACTATACCCATAGCTTCCACAACTAGGTTAGATCTTGATAATGCACGTAAGAAAGTTAATGAAAAAATTTATAGAAGTTTGATTGACTCACTACTATATTTGACTGTATGAATACCAATCATATTGTTTACTGGGTATATTTGTGCACATTTTCAATCTAAACTAACTAAAACACACTTATCAACTTTGAAAAGGATTTTTAAGTATATATCTTACACAGCAAAGTTAGGAATCTGGTATTTGAAAAATCAAAACTTTGATTTGATTGGCTACTCAAATGCTGACTACTCTAGATGTAAGATAAATAGAAAAAGTACCTTGAGTATTTGGTAGTTTCTATGGGATAAATTGATTTCTTAGTCTTCCAAGAGACAGAATTTTGTTGCCCTATCTATAGCTAAAACTAAATAAGTTTCAATTGGCAATTGTTGTAAACAGATTTTGTGGATCAAAGAATAATTATCTGATTATGGATTAAATTTGAGAAACATTCCTAAAAAATGTGATAGTATAAGTGCACTCAATTTAACTAAAAATCTAGTGTGTCATTCTAAATCTAAACATATAGAAGTTAGACATCATTTCATACGTGATCATGTCAAAATAGTAATATAAGTATTGAATTTATTCCAATTGATAATCAATTAGCTAATATTTTCACCAAGCCTCTTGATAAAATCAAGTTTGAATTTATAAGAAATGAAATTGATGTATGTTATCCATTTTCATAAATTCTTAGTTAACTAGCATTTTTATATGATAATGTTGCATAATTTGTAAATATTTGATGTGATATGTTGGTTATGAAATTTTATGCATGTGTACTTGTATTCTAGTTTAATAAATTTTGATTGATATTTTTTTTCTTCGTTTTACTAATGTCTATATTTTAGTGTATTTGTATAAATTAATTAATGTACTGTAGCTAAGTAAAATACTATATAGCTAAAATAGCAAGTTTATTAATTATTGTTTATAAACTATAGGATAATTATTGTTGCAAAATTCTAGGTCATTTAATTATAGAATAATTAATTAAAGAATAAAGCCACTAGAAGCACTCAAACTTTCATATTTTTTTTCATTTTAGTATTTGAACTTTAAACTTATTTATTTTAGTACCCTAATTTCTTAAATAAGACAAATTAGTATTTTTGTTATGACAGTAGCTATAAAAATTACTAATTTTTTCACTTCAAAAAGTTGAAATACCAAAATAAAATAAAAAATAAAGTTTGAGCACTAAAATGGAAGTAAAATAAAAATTCATGTACTTTTGTAATTATTTTACTATTTTATAATAACGATCGTTATAATAAAGATACAAATTTGTCTCATTTAAAAAATTGAAGTACTAAAATGAGCAAGCTTAAAGTTTAAGCATTATAATGAAAAAATATGAAAGTTCAAACACTCATACTGGCTATCACATCCCAGCATAGCATAGGATGTATCATCATACAGGAATATTTATTTACATTTGACAAAAGTTTTATTTATAACAAAAAAATAATACAATGTAGTTCAACTTTATATCTGTTTATATAAAAGATTATATCTATCAAACTTAAACAAACCTAAAAATAGTACTTTTTTATTTCAAAGTTACAAATCCTGCATGGAACTAGGATCAAAATACAACAAGACTTCCATAAAAGCGACTAACTTTATCTTATGTACTCTCAAAAAACTTTTTCCCCCAACTATTGTTGCATAGTCAATTTTCTTCATAACTTGAGGATATATAAGTATCCCCTTAGCTCTCTGTGAGCTAAGCTAAAGTAGATAAAACAAAACATAGAACAAGCACAACATACATTTACCTAGATCAATACTATAAAATATTCAATTTCATAATCCAAGTTATCAATATAAACTGTTTATGCAGGAAATTTGTACCATGCTTATGTACGTGACATGTATCAATACCGATATCCTATACTTTTCCAATTCTTCATCCAGTTAGTTAATATACCTAAGCATCTAAATACTATGTCCAAGAACCTAGGGTAACAAAGAGCCGCCTAGGAGTAAGACCCCTAACAAAAACCACCTATTGTGGTTTGAAAATCCAATATATAGTTGGTCACACATCATAACAAGAATAAGTTGAGCAATGCAATTCTATATACTCAAAAGCCAACTCAATAGTGTTCAAGCTTTTAGAAACTCGACTTGTAGGTCCTTTCGTGCCATGCTATGAATGTAGTAGACAATACAATAACCCAGTATCAGGTCCGAATCTCAAGTTCCACATCATAAACAATTCAACTATCTCAACTTCAGCTTTGTTTCTTAACTTTATATTATATTCCTTTACATATGATTTACTTGGGTAAACATCCTAGAGAATAGTTCAGTTTCTAGGTTTTCCAAACAAAGATAAGCATCAATGAATCAATCATATGTAAGGAAACATCTCACTTAGTCAACATACACATTCAATAGAATTATGTGTCCAATCAATCCAATACATCATTACAATTCACAACACAATTAACTCTAAGTCAAGTAGACACGTCTACTTGTACGAAAATAGAAATATCCACTTACCCAAGCTTGATAGTAGCATAAAATCCTAAGCTTTACGCTGTGGTCCTTTCTCACCTATCATACCTAGGATAATACACATAGATTCCAAGTCAAATATGAGTTGACACTAAACTCTTATAAGCTTTTATTATTGTTTTTCCCCAATCTTATTCCAATTGTATCTTATTCATTTCTTATCCGATTTTAATAAACTTTATATCGCCACAATCGTTATTTTGAGTACTATTAAGATATCATAAAAATCAAAACTAATCAATTTTGTCAAAGGTCCAAAATTTCCCTTTTTGGATTACCAATCCAACCATATGTTATTGTAACTTCGTAATTAACTTAAATAAACCCTAAATCTAAATTAAAAATCCTAGAATTCCATATTTCCCAAATCAAACAACAACTATTATGTACCTAAATATCATTCTTTTACAAATTCAACAAGTATCTAATTAGTACTAATTACTATATTATATACTAGGCTAATGTACAGGTTTATAATACGAAAATGCATAATAAATAGTATATGAGCCCAATTAATTCCACAAAAAAATCCTATAGACTCACAAAAATACGTAATTTAATTATTGACCATGAATTATACTAAACAAGCTATTATCTATTTTTACGAAAGTAACAGTTTTAGCTCGATCAAACAAATAAGTGAATTCCATTACAAGATAAAAATAAAGTATTCTAAACATCATTATGAACTTCCAAAAATCATAATACAAAGGCCTCATAGTTTGATTTTGTGAAAAAAACTATTTAATTCAATAAAACAACAAAATAGCCAATTTTATCCAAAATAATTACAATAAATAGTAAACATGATTATTTGCAAAAATTCTTATTACTGCAATTAAATATATATATTAAGTATATTACACACAAAATTTTAGCTTGAAAGGACATTATTTAATATTTCTAAAATTTAATCTAATTTTCGTCAAAATAAAGTCATTTCTTAAGGACCTTATATTTTCAATAATTATTTAACTAACATAAAATTACTAAATTAATCTACACATAAAATAACTTTAGAAAACCAAATTTCAAAATTAAATAACACCATTTACTATTTTTAGAAAATAAAGAAACTTTTGGCCAAAAATTCAATTCACTTGAACCCACCACTAAGCCATCTAACCTTATCGGAATACCTCCTCTAGTGGTCCTTTCTTTGACCCCAAATAACCACCACCACAAAACTCCTACAATCCTTTGAATCAGCCTAAATCAAATATGTGCTCTATTTTTGTTCTAATTTTCTTATTTTTCTCTACTTTTTTTTTTTTAAATTTTCTTATATTTTCAGACTTCCAAAATGTTGTTTTTGAAGTATGCATGCCCTATTCATAATTTCCAAATAAATTGGAATTAATAAAAATTAGACCTATGGCATACACATGTCATTTTTTTTTTTTCAAAGCATATGGTGTCAATTTTTTGTGTTTTACCTTTTGACTCATCAATTCCAATTGATCCTAGGCCATCATATCTTTGGATGACTCATCCTTTCATTTCTTTATTAATTTTCCATTATTTTATATTATTTCACCTTATTATAATAATAATTTAGTATTATATATATGTATTTAATTCATATAATGCATATTCTAAGTTAATACATGTATATTAGATATAATTCAACTTTATTTATTATTTTTATAAGTTAAATAACTTATCTTTGATATCTCACTATATCTAAAAGCTCGAATTTCATGTTTTCAATATTTATTGATTTTATCGATAAATTGACTTTTTTTAAATTAATATTTTTATATAGCTTATTTAGAGAAATTGGCTTTACATGAATTATTTTGTCCAACATTTTTAACTTTACTGTAAAGTTTGAAATAAAACAGATAACAGAGCCTGACATCTTAAATTTAGAGACTCGGATCTTAAGATAATCATATGAGCTCAAAATCTTAGGGTATTACACTAGCTTTATCTTGATAATTATTTTTTCTCACCATTGTACCATTATCACAATAAATGAGCTTCATCATTTTTTTTTCTTCCTACAATTGAGCTAATCATGCAACGATCAAATTCCCTACTTTTTCATTTTTTAGGCAAGTTAATTACAAGACCAGTAAGGTTCTGTGCTTTATAATGGTCGAGTTTCTTTTTCTCTCTCCATCTTCATCTCTGATTATCTTCCACACTTACATTTTCTCACAACCACTTTCACACGTTCTAGGTCTTAAGTTCTTTCAATTCCCACTTCGACCTAACCTCAAAACATTTCAATAGTTTATAATCTCTCTCTATATTCTCTCTTCAATTTTTCTTCATAGCTTAAACCCATACTCTCCTTATCTCTCTCTTTCTCTCTCTTACTAAAATGGCACCAAGAAAGTCATCTCAAACTGGTCTCAAAACTAAGAAAGAACCCAAGAATACGAAAGATAATCCATATTGCTTGGTTGATGAACCATCAAATTCATATGTGAATCATACCCCAAGCCAAGAATCACAAGACCCTAATTCCAAAAACTCTTAACCTACAAACCCTAATTCAGAGAAACTTGAAGCTATTACCTAAGAAAAGGAAAGACCTAATGAGGATTTGAGTTCATCTAGTAAGGAGATCATTGAAACTAAGGAGGAGTTTGGAGAAGTAAAAGAAACTGAAGAGGGAGGCAGTTGTGCAAATGAAGAAAAAGGCACTAAATCAAAAACAAAATCAGGACCATAACCAAAATTTGATCCAAAGTATGAATTAGAATTAGAAACCATAGCAGAGCAAATTGAGCAAATTAAGGCTGAAAAGAGAAAGGTAAAGCCTTAAATTGTTTACGTGTCATCCTCTAAACAAAATCAACATATAAAACCTAATATCTTTGAGTTTGAATATTTTCAAAAGAGTGGCTTCTATTGGAATGAGTTTCTTGATTAACTAGGCTATAAGAATATTTACACTGTCAAGACTAAGGTTTTTAGAGAACTATTGTATGAAATTTATGGGAATCTAGATATGGGATAAAGAGATGTATGAGTTTCTTAAGTGAATGGGCAAAAAATAGAAATTACAAAGGAAGATGTTCAAAAGTGTTTTAAGTTACCCAAGATGAAAAATGATAGGGAATTGATGGAGTGGTTAAGGAAACAAACTTTTGAAGAGTTAAATAATGGAGAAAGAATCTGGCTAGGGAAAGACGTTAGCATTTTCAACTTCAAGTTAATTATGTGCATGTTACAGAAAATGGTAATAAACTACATTCTTCTTAAAAAGGGAAGTACTACAAGTATATCTAAGAAAGATGAGGTGGTGATTTTGGCCATGCCGAGGAAGAAAAAGTTGGATATAGCTACTTAAATTCTTAAGCATGCTTTTTATGACTAAGAGAAAGAGACCCTATGGGAATCTCTTAATGAAACTTGTTGAATTCAAGAAGGTGAAGATGCTTATCACGACCCAAACAACGTCATTTTCGTAGTAGTTCACTTTGTATTGTACAAAGATCTATAATCAACCCCTTCATTGATCATAGGCCTTCCATACAACATATAAGACTCCTTTTACTCTTTGTTACCATCAGGCCTATAAATATGCAACATCGAGTATATTAACTAAGATTTACCATTTAAATACAAAAATACCAAAGTTAAAGTATGGATTCATAAAATTCCACAACAAAATATTGTAGCACATTTAAAATCCTACAAGAGTTTACATTAAGAAATTCTAACTATAGAGTTAAACTAAATAAAGTAAATAAATATCTATAAGTCTTCATTTCAAAATCCCTTCTTCATATCCTGAAACACATAATCCTATCTTGGCATGAGACTTACCTTGAATATTCCTCAGCTTGAATGGACAAAGAGGTAATCATGCATCAAAAGAAATCTATTAAGGTGTAAACTTACACTTAGTGAGTTAATCCCTCCATCAAGCCATAAAAAAAATATAATTTAATGCACAACATATGAATGCTTAAACACTTAGAATGCCAAACAATATATGCAGCAACCTATGAATTGCATGCAACTCAAAATTATACCCCCTGTACTCAAGGTTGGAGATAATTTACCAACATAAACCATCAACTAGGTTTTAGCACCTAGGTTTTTATACTAATTGCACCATCATGCTCAAATCAACTTAAAATCATATATATATATATATATAACTTATACAAACTTTACTTTTCATATAGAAAATATACTTTCATTTTTAAATATCATATTCTAAGTCAAAATTCCTAAGTCTAGCGAAATGGTAGCCTCTACAATCTATTGTTATACACCCTATATGGAAGTCACTTGATACAGCCCTTTGCTAACAGTTAGCATTCCCTAATGCATAATAAGCCCAAAAGCTCTAGACAAAGACTCAATAATAAATAAATGGCATACTATTGCCTAATCCCTAAAGGAGGCGACCCTCTTCTGAACCCCTTCCCATCTTCCATGTGAAGTGGCAATCAGTATAGTGATGCACTTCTAGTCGGCAGTCCCATTACTCACCCGTACCTCCTAGGCCTCCAATCCTTCTCTTGAAGAATTTTCTCTCAGCAACTTACTGATGACAAGAAACCGTATATGGAAAAAAGGTAGTTGAACTTCCTAAGCTCCCCACATTGTCATACCTTGATTTTTACACTTGGTAGTGATGATGCCGACCATTCCCTTGTCGAAAACCCTATACCGAGTACTCCGACCAACTGTTGCCAAGAATCTCTTGCCAAGTGACGACACTCACTTAAACGGCTGAGTAGTTTTCTCTTAAAATACCACCATCTCTCTCGTTTTGGCTCCTTTAGTGCCGCAACATTTTGACCCTACCTACCTACTGTGCTTAGAGAATATTCATATGAGACCAATGCTACACTACCAGCTATCCACCTCGCCTGACATTTAATTACTTTTCCACTTTTGTTTTGTTGTCCTTTTTACTCTTTTCGTATGTATTAGGAGTCCCCTTTTTGTAAATACTTTCTTATAATTTCTTTATTTGTAATGCTGCCCTAGGGACTTATTATAAATAGTCTTTTTCTCTTATAAGCTAGAGATAACTTACATCTTAATACTGAATATTTTGTTCTTAGGAGACAATCCTCTCCAAATCCATACCCTTTACACTCTTATCTAATCTTACCGAGTAGCTCAAGATTAGTGGTGCATGGACCTTGACATCAACTTGTACGTCATATCAAGTGAGGTGTCAAGTCATGTTGTGTTCGTTGGTGAGGCACATCCTCCGAGCAGCTTCATGTCAGCTACTCTTGTTTGATTGTAGACCATTTCCCTCTAATTTTCTTTGATATCTTGAAGGACTCATTTCAGTTCAATTCTACCCTCGTAAGTCCTAGTGATAACTGAGCTCCTAAGCACACCATATATTCTTGGTATCAAAGCTTGAGGTTAAGACTAAGAGCTGTGTAGTGTTAGTCTACTATGTTTGCTGTTCATGATATTTGTGTATACAAAGCATTTGTGTAAAGTATCCTTGCTAAAGCTTGTATTGAGAATGTCATACCCTAGTGTACAAGGAGAGATTCACGATGTCGAGAGTGATGCTCATGGTCATAGTTGAGGTAACCAACAAACACTACGTATTACTGATGAGTAGATATATGATCTTGCTGCTATTGTGGCCAACTTAGCTGTCTTAATAAACAGGGTCTTAGAGGCTGGACCACGTGAAAGAGTTACTAAGTAAGGCCGAGAAATGAGAGATAGGCCAAGGAGGCAGATAAACGAGTGAGCTCCGAAAGTCTTTCCTGTGAACTAAGCACTGTCGCGACATGCCAATGTCGCAAGAAGAAGGTTAGAGTTAGACAAAGTGGAAGAGTACAAAGAGGAAGAAGACCAGTATGATGGGATGGATGAGCATGAGTTCAGAGCACCAAGAGATACTGAGCATCTTAAAGTATAGATTTCGAGCTTCAACGGATTTGGTAGTGCTAATGACTACCTCAACTAGGAAGAGAAGATCGAAAAGATATTCCACTTCTAAGATTATGAAGATGCTATTTGCAATAGAGCGGCCGCGTTAGAATTTTTGGGGTATGCAGCAATGTGGTAGAAGAAGCTATAGAATGTTCGTCTAAGGGCCCAACGCGACGTCTGAATATGGAACAAGATGAAGAGAGTTTTGAGAAGTAGATTCATTCCCAAACATTATGAGCAAGATACGTTCCGATGACTCCAACACTTAAGGCAAGGTAATAGATCTATAGACGATTATGTCCAAGAGTTTCAGTTACTCATGATATGATGTAATGTTGACAAGCCTAAGACCTAAACTATAGCATGGTTCATCTTAAGACTCCGAGCTGAGATTAGTCACATTGTGTAATTGTTGAGCCTCATAACTCTAGATGAAACCATCTGTGTAGCCTAAAGAATTGAAAGGCAACAGTGGAACCAGGCTAACCAAAAGCTGAGTAATAGAACCATGATACCAAGTAAGAATGGCCTGCCAAATAGACTAAGGAGTGATAGGGCATCAAACAGATCTGAGGTTAAACGCTGAGGTCACATGCCAAGTCAACTAGACGAGGATAGAGGTAAGAGCAAGACCGAGGAACCTAAGATCCAAAGAGACCAGGGTTAAAGCTCAAGACGGAAAACTAGAGAAATCAAATGTTTTAAGTATCTTGGCTATGGACACGTGGCTAGTCAATGTCCAAATCACCGAGCCATGACCATCAAAGGAGATAAGCCCCAATTCAAAGTAAAAATTGCGAGTGAAAGAGAGGAAGAAGTAGTAACCAATCATATGCTGGAAGAATTTGAGGAAGATCTAAGAGCCGACACACCCCTTAAGGGTAATACTGAGTATTACTTTGTTGTTTGGCGATCTGTCAGTACTTTTGCAGCTGATGAGAACGAGTAAAGAGAGAACCTCTTTCATACAAATTGCTAGGTGAATAGCAAGCTATGCGCTATGATCATTGACGGAGAGAGTTGTACCAATGTCATTGTGCAAGGGGTAGTTAAGGCCATGAAATTGCTAACTCTTCCACACCCTAAGCCATACAAGATTCACTGGCTAAACGAGAGAGAAGGATTACACGTTTCTGAGCAACTCAGAGTGTCGATTACTATTGGTGATAAATACAAGGACGAGGTGCTATGTGACGTCTTATCCATGTGTGCATCCTACATATTACTTGGCCAACTGTGGCTATTTGACTTAAGGGTGTTATAAGATGGGTATAGAAACACCTACATGTTTCAAAAGGATAAGAAGAAAGTTATACTGACGCCGATGAGTCCTAGGGAAGTGCAAGAAGCCTACGAAAAGGTTATGAGATATCTACAACAGAAGTCCTTAGTGATTTCCTGAGCTCAGTTTGCACGAGAGGTTAAACCCAAGGACTATGTACTCCTCTTAGTCAGGAGACTCCTATAGGTAAAAGAGACCAAGAACATACTTGCCCAAGTGTTGCAACTACTTTATGAATTTGCTGACCTATTTCCATCTAAGATGCTGAAAGGATTACCTCTCTTGAGAGGAATTGAGCATTACATCGATCTTTAACCTGGAGCAGCCTTACCAAATTGACCTGCCCATAAACTCAATCCTAAATAGGTAGCTAAGCTAAAAAAGCAAGTTGATGAGTTGGTGGATTGCGGATATGTCCATGAGACCATGAGCCCATATGCTGTCCCAACCGTGCTAGTACCAAAGAAAGATGGATCATAAAGGATGTGCATTGATAGCCATGCCATCAACAAGATTACTATTAAGTACCAATACTCGATCTCGCGGTTGGATGACATTCTCGATGAGTTGCTTGGTGCACGCATCTTTTCAAAGATAGATCTAAAGAGTAGCTATCAACAAATCCGAATGAGACCGAGAGATGAATGGAAAACAGCCTTTAAGACTCAGGATGGTCTATTTGAATGGATGGTCATGCCATTTGGTTTAATTAATGCGCCAAGTACATTCATGAGGCCCATGAATCATGTACTCAGAACAATAATAGGCAAATGCATTATGTTTTATTTCAACGATATTCTGGTCTACAATGTCAACCTTCTTGTTCATATTAAACATTTGAGATTGGTGTTTAACATACTCCATGCTGAGAAATTATTTGGCAACCTGAAGAAATGCGTATTCTATCATAGCAAGGTTGTATTCCTTAGATATGTCATTTCAAGGAATGGATTTGCGTTGATGAGGAAAAGGTCTAGGCTATTAATGAGTGGCCTATGTTGACAAGTGCAATCGAAGTCAGGAGCTTGCATGGCCTAGCCTCTTTCTATCAAAGATTTATCTAGAACTTCAGCTCCATAACTACGCCGTTAACTAAATTGAACAAGAAGAACATTGAGTTTAAATGGACAAGAAAGGCTTATAGGAGTTTTGAAGATTTGAAGTGTAAGCTGATGTTTGCTCCAATACTTGCCCTACTAGATTTCGAGAAGGTTTTTGAGGTTAAATGTGGTATGTCTAGTGCTGGCATTGGTGTTGTACTTATGCAGGAGCACTGACCCATTGCCTACTTTAGCAAAAACTTCAACATGCTGCCCTGAATTACTCAACCTATGACAAGGAGTTCTATGTACTTGTCCGTACATTCTAGAACTGGCAGCATTACCTGTTGCCGAGAGAATTCATTATCTATTCTGATTATGAATCTCTCAAGCATCTTCATGGGCAGTAGAAGCTTTCTCAGTGTCACACCAAGTAGGTCGAGTTCTTAAAGACCTTTTGCTATGTCATCAGGTATAAGAAGGGAAGTACTAATACAGTAGCTGATGCACTTTCTCGTCGTCATACCTTCATCACGACGTTGCAAGCTCAAGTACTTAGATTTGGCACTCTACCTAATCAATATGAGCATGACCCACATTTTGGGCCTTTAGTAGCCAAGTGCAGTAATAGAGGAGCTGTGGATGGATTCTACTTGCATGAGTGATTCTTGATGAATAGCAAGCAAATGTGCGTGTTGAGTGGTTCTGCAAGGTAGCTACTGGTTCGAGAAGCTTATGCCAGAGTTTTAGCTGGCCATTTTGGGGAAAAGAGAACGAATGAGATATTGAAGGAGTATTTTACTAACCTGGGATGATGATGGATGTACACCAAATATTTGAGGAGTGCAAGGTGTGTAAGTATGCTAAAGGGAGGAGAGAGCTCTTTGGAGAATACACACCCTTGCCAATTCCCAAGCGGCCATGGATCGATATAAACATGGATTTCATGCTCGGCCATCCCCACACATCGAGAAGATACAATTCAATCATGGGAGTGGTCAATCAGTTCAATAAGATGGGCCATTCATTCCCTACTATAGGACAAATGATGCTTTATTTATTATTAATCTCTTTTTACAAGAAATTGTGCGACTATATGGAGTGCCAAGAAGTATTGTGTCTGACCATGATTCGAAATTCACAAGCTTCTTTTGGAAAACCCGATGGAGGAAACTCAACACTAAGCTCCTGTTCAGTACCACTTACCACCCTTTGATAAACGGCCAAATTGAAGTAGTTAACAAAACCGTCAATAGTCTCCTGCACACCACTATGGAAAAGAACTCTCGTGACTAGGATTTATGTCTACCCATCATTGAATTTGCTTACAACCGCTCAACTCATAGCTCCATTGGAACATCACCATTTAAGGTTGTTTATAGATTTAACCCAAACCTACCCTTGGATTTAGTTAACAATCCATCTACATAAGGGAAGAGTCAATCCAGCCTGCAGCATACTGAGGAATTGCACAAGTTACACCAAAGAATTGCTGAGCAATTAACTAAAACTGTAGCTCAACAAAAGGAAATGGGAAGCCATAGAAGGAAATGAATCGCTTATGTTCCTAAGGACCTTATCTGGATCCATCTTAGCAAAGAACGCTTCCCTAGCAAGAGAACAAACAAACTATCACCCAGAGTGGATAAACCCTATAGGATCCTGAGGCGCCTTAATGATAATGCCTACAAGATTGAGTTAGTCGATGGTTTTGACGTATCTACCACATTCAACATTACCAACTTAACTCCATATGTGCCCGATGATGATGAAGGCTAAGATTTGAGGACAAATCTTCAATAACCCCAGAAAATTGATGAATTGCCTATCGGCGATCCCATTACTCACATGCATCTTCGAGCCCTCCAATCCCTCTCCCAAAGAATTCTCTCTCGGCGACCTACTAATGATGAGAAACTGTATATTGAAGAAAGGTGGTTAAACTCCCTAAGCTCTCCACATTATCATACGTTAATCTGTACACTCGATAGTGATAATGTCGACCATTCCCTTACCGAAGACCTTATGCCAAGTACTCTAACCAACTACTGTCAAGAATCTCTTGTCGAGTGATAAGAGACTCACTTAAATAACCGAGTAGTTTTCTCTCGACATACCACTATCTCTCTCGTCCTAGCCCCTTTAGTGCCGCAACATTTTGACCTTACCCGCTTGCTGTGCTTAGAGAATATTCGTATAGGACTAATGCTACACTGCCAGCTATCCACCTCATCTGACATTTAACTACTTTTCCACTTTTGGTTTGTTGTCCTTTTTACTCTTTTCATATGTATTAGGAATCCCCTTTTTATAAATACATACTTGTAATTTCTTTATTTGTAATGCTGCCCTACGGACTTACTATAAATAGTCCTTTTCTCTTATTAGCTGGAGATAACTTACATCTTAATACTGAATATTTTGTTCTTGTGAGACAATCCTCTCCAAGTCCATACCCTTTATACTCTTATTTAATCATACCGAGTAGCTCAGGATTAGTGGCAGGTAGACCTTGATATCAATTTATGCGTCATATCAAGTGAGGTGTCAAGTCATGTTGCGTTCGTTGGTGAGTTACATCCTTCGAGCAACTTCACGTTAGCTACTCTTGTTCGATTGTGGATCGTTTCCCTCTAATTTTCTTCGATATCTCGAAGGACCTATTTTAGTTCAATTCCGCTTCGGTAAGTTCTAGTGATAACTGAGCTCATAGGTACACTATATAGTTATAATGCAAATATGAGAAATGCATGACTCATTGAATTTCTTAATCGAATACTTAATTAATTCAATTTCCATTGTGATCATACAAACTTCATTCCATACAACTATGCATAGCTATAATCATAAACAATTCCTAATATTGTCTAATTAGTAAGTCATGGCATTCAATCATAATATTATACACATTTATTTCCCATATCCCATAAGCATTCAAGTTCAATATATAAATTTAAGTGCATCTACACTACAAACAAAATCAAGCATAAAGTCATTGAAAGTCACTCTCTTAACCAAAGCGGATTAGTAGTAATGGTTCGAGGGTAGGTTGTCTCCAATGGTCAGGTCCTCTAAACATCATAAATATGATAATATTAAGACTTTGAGATAAAATTGAAAGGCTAACCTAAAACTTTTTAAGTTACACTTTTAACTTAGTTTCATATTTTTCTCCAATTGTAATTAAAACTTCAATTGCATGTAACTTTCTTGTTTTAAATCCGATTTTTATGATCTTGTAGTCATTTTTCATCATTTTCAAGTGTACTTTAATGTGGTGTGATTAGATTTTCGAGATAAGGCCCACAATTCTATCTACTAGTTAGAACAATAGCATCCTCATGTTTTGGTATTCTTTTGGCTTAGTTTGATTATTAGGCTTTTGGTTATCTTAGGAAATCTTTTAGGCTTGGCCTTAGGCTTAGGACTTTATTCTAAGCTTAAAACACTCTCTAAATTCAAATTTTCATCCTTTTCTTATGACCTTGGTGCTAGCAACATTTTCTTGGACTCTTATGTAGGCTTATGTGGTCAAATAGGCTTGCATATGGTTTAAACTAAAGTTAGTGACTTTGATGGGCCTAGAAATTTTTAAGTGGACTTCTTATGAGCTTAAAGACAACCTTTCTTGATTAAACTAGATGCTGGTCAGAATTTCTTGAGGGTTTAATTAGGGGTTCTAAGCTTGTTTTGGATGATTTTAAGTTCGGTTTTGAGTTTTAGGTTTTATACACTTATTATACTTGTTTTAGTTGGTCTTTTCACTTTGTTAACTTTATTTTATCATATTTTTAAGTGAGTTTTCTTGGGGTTTTATATTTGGACGGTTGAGTTCAAGGGCTTCCAACTTGGTTTTTCAACTTATTCCATCATCTTCTTATGTTTAAGTGTTAACTCAAGAACCTACGCTACTTATATTCTAACTCCAACTCAACTTCTCTTCCATGAGGTGATTATTTGGCTTAAGTACTAAGTAAAAGTTATAAATTACACACTTATCATAAGTTCTATACCTTAGTTTACATCTCCAAAAGCTTTTTTCCTTGTAAAAACATCATGTAGGGGTTTCTCTTTCATTTTAGGCTAGATTTAAGCATATGTAACTAAATGAAATTAAAAGTAACATCTAAATACCCTACAGAAACTTCATGTTTAGTATGCTATTCCATCATCTACATACATATTTCATGATTTTCTTAATTTACAAACTTCTATTCTAGGTGCTAGACATATATCCTACATAATATCCAACTTAGTCTTATCACCTAATGTAAACTAGCTATGTTATCACCTTATGTACATGTTAATATCTTCAAGAACACATATGTACTCCTAGACATAGCATAATAGAGTACTTCAAATCTTAAAAACTTACTCATTCTAAGTAATATAAAATGTGATTGTATGCTAAGGATCCTCTTTTGCTCCTCATTTTTCTTTTCCTTTTACAAGCTTCTTATGTTATCACAACTTCTAGATTTAAGGTTGGTTTTGAGGTGTTTTAAGATTTCTTAAAATAGCTTTTGATGTAGACAAGTGAAGGCAAAAAAAAAAAAAAACAAGCTTTGTGCCATGATTATGTGTGCATGTAAGTGGTAGCAATTGTAAAAGAAGTGGAGCTTGGTTTCTTCTTTTAGTTTGTGTGTTTCAAGTGTAGAAAAGAAAATGAAAGATGAGAAGAAATGGGAGAGAGAGTGCTAGTTGTGAATGTGTATGTAATGCATCCAATAAGCCTTTTTTTGTTATATTTAAATAAGGTACATAAGCCATACTTTGATAGGATTAGATGATGTAAGTATTAAGGGGGAAATAGTAGATGTAAAAGACACTTGGTTTAATGTGTGATTGACATGGCATAGCCCCCCATTCCCTTGTCTTACAACAGTATGTAAAGTATCCTTTTTAGGGTATAGGCCTTATCATTTCACATATTAAAAATTGAGTTGATAAGGTGATGAGATAACTTATCCATGTGTAATATAAGTTATGGTTATATATGGAAATGATCTTATCACTAGCTTTTGATAGGTTATCAAGTAATAAGTGATTCTAATACTCAAATGATAAGTTTTTTTATAGTGATTGGTTGGTTTACCTATCTATAAGTAACATAGCTTATAAGGGAAATAAGGGAGTTATCTTATATGTGATTCTTTTAAGGTTTCATTCTTAAATTAATTTGTAAGTTATGATTTGTTTCTTATGGAATTTTATAAATTTCTAAAGTTGAATAAAATTATTCTAATTAGATTTTCAATTATTTATTTAAGGTCACATGTCCTTAATTATCTTAGGGTTTAAGGTTTTGAGTGACTTAGAGTCCATTATTATTGCGTTCGAGTTCTTATCGATAATGAACATTTGAATTGAAAAACTGGATTTTTTTTCTAATATAAGAATTAGTTCTTAGTTTAGTTGATCTTTGAGAATAATCGAGAAGTACTCTTAATTACATGTTCCTTAAGTAGTAGGGTTTACAATGCTAAAGGTAATAAAGAAAGAAATACTCATTAGAGGAATAGGTGGATATCATTTCAATAATATGGATATAAAGTGAAGAATAAGATCTAGTATACTAATGACTAAGATTTCTATGAGTATGATAAATATAAGAAAAACAGATTGCCTAGATCACTGTTTGAGGGGGAGCTTTTAGGAGCAGTTTTCAGAACTTAAACCAAAATAAATGTAAAGGGTTAGTAAGAAAAGGAAAGGTAAGGAGATACTTAGAGGGAAGAAGAAGAAGAACAAGAAAGATTTTAAGACCAGGACAAGAGGGAAGAAGGAAATAAAGGAAAGAAAAAGGAAACCTAAATTAGAGGAAGATTCAGATTTGATTCAAAAGCTAAACTTAAGGAAGGTCGTCATGAAACTTCTAAAGTTGAAGTAATTTTAAGGAAAGAAATTCAGCATATGATAGAGATTAGGATGGAGTAGTTGCTAACTAAGCTGCAAGCATCTCTCAAAGAAGCTACATAAACCAAACCTTCCAAAAAATCTCCTTTAACCGACACTTCACTTGTGAAGTCACCATCTCAACCTTTTGAGGAACCATAAGTTCCATTATCTAATATTCACACCATGATTAATCTGATCAACCTCCATCTCTTACTTCTCCAGCTACAACAACTAAACCACGACCTTTAAGTCTAGTCGCATAAGTTTCAACTGATCACTAATCACTACAAGATTAACTTAGCTTGTCTACTGTCACTAATCTAATAGTAGAGGAACTAGCACCACAAGTTCCTCCATTAATAATTCTAATGTTGCTATAGAAAGAGTCTACTCCACCTCCAACATCATCTTTAAGCACTTCATCAAAGTTGCCCAAAGAAAAAGAAAAAGAAAAAGAAAAAGAAGTCACTTAGTGTTTCTATTTAATTTCTATTGCAAGTTTCTATTCTGTTTAATTCAAGTTTGTTAGTTTCAAGTTTGTGTTTGTCTAAAGCTTAATTAGTTGTCCAAGTTTCTTTTGTATTCATAATCAAAGTAAGAGTTCAATTCAGAGACAAATTGATGTAATCAACATTTGTCAATGAAATATCATCTTCTCTGTCAATTTCTCCATATTGTTATCTATTATTTCTATATATATCATATTCAGGGAGAGTAAAAATGAATGATGATAATAGATAGGAGGAGAACTAGCAAAAATATTGAATTAATAATTGTTTAAGTATTAGTCAAATATCTAATAATCTAATATAATTAACAAGGTTGATTCTAATATTACAAACTGTATCTGATATTATGACTTTTCTAAAAATTTTTTACTTCAAAAATTTTTTATAATTTGTGTTTACAACTGATATAACTTGCATTACAAAACTTTGTACATATCATTCAATTTTTTTTTTAACGAAGGGTTTTGTTATCATTAAAAAGGGGGAGAATATTGAGTTTTCTCATTGTTGTTTTGATGATAACAAAAAGAGTGAAGATGTTTAATCAATGTATTAAGCATACAAGTCATTAAACAAAAGATAAGAATTTATTTTAGAACTAAATTTGAAAATTAGAAGCAAATTTATATATGAATTCAGTGTCACTAGATAGTATCAATAATTTACAAAATAGTAAAATCCATGAGGCTTATTGTACTTTTAATTGTTTGAAAGCTAAGCTCCACTGTTAGGTATATTTAGATAATGTATTTAATACGTTCCACTAAGTTGGACATTAAATCCATGGGGATTGAAGAGGATGAAATAAATCATTCTAAGGACAAACTTAGTCAAACACGATACTTTATGACAGTAGGCAAATTTTTGTTGGAATTATATTATCAAATTTTTTATGAGATTTAAGATAGATTATTGTCAAGATAAGTGAAGGATTTCAAGGAATGCAATTTAAATTTTTTTTAATGCTCATATCAAGATTGAACATGGGTACATATGTGAAAATAGTTCAAGAAAGGGATGAATCTCAACTATATTGTTACAGATTTTTTTCAAATTTAAATTGAGCTATTATAACAATATTTTTGAAGGAGGATTATTCAAGCATATCATATTAGATGAAAGTTTATTCATGTAGGGCTTCAACAAGAAAATATCCAAAGATTCATATTCAAATTCAAGATTATCATGTGTCAAGATTTGCTTCTAATTTTTGGAAGATATTTATTTTCAAAAGAACTCAATTTTTTGAAAGGCATATTGATGAATTATGTGGTCAAACTAGATCATACACACAAGAAAATATGCATACTTTATTAATTATAAATACAGTTGTACAACATTCGAATTGAACTAATCAATAAGGGTGAATTAGCTTCCACAAATTAAGAGATTACAAGCTAGATCAAGATTTTGGAAGATCCTTTAGGAAGTGTCAAAGATTTATTGAAAATTTTAGCAAAGAGATATTATAACTATAGGATATAAAACCAAGGGAGTTCAAATTTTTTATACACATTTAATCTGCAATTGTTTGACTACGAACTTCATTCTTTAGAAAATTCAAAGATACATTCAAAATTTAAATCAAAGAGAACACTATCTACTCTAGTTTAATATTCTGATTTTATCTTGTACTTGCAATTTAAGGTTCATTGTATTTTGTTCTCATTGTCATTGTAATTTTTATTTTTATTTTTCATAAGATAAAATTTGTGTTAGAGGAGAGATTCAAAATTCTATAGATCTATGGTTAAGCAAGAATAACCTAGTGAGACAAAGCTACAAGACTTATATTTGTTTCTCTTATGATTAAGACAGTAAAAAGCGAATAGTGAAATGACAACAATGAGATATATTGGGTCTTTAATAGTAGAGCCGAAAGAGTGCAAGAGGAATATGATCGAAGCACTATAGTTCTTAAGTCTGATCTTCTTATCCTTACTCTCCTTTACTTCGTGTTTTGCTTATTATTTATATATTGTTTCACTCCATATCTTAGTTAAGTGATCAAAGGGGACATTTTTATTTAAACTTTGCAAAAAGTTTGAATTTTTTAGGTAACCAATTGAGCAACCCCCCTCCTTGGTTACTTTGGGGACCTACAACAGTTCTTTCTATAACAGGCAAACAATGAGGCAAATTGTCAAGGAGTTACATTTAAATGCCGATTGTCATGAATTTAACATTTTAGTATGGTGTTGGGAGATTGAATTATTATTCAGAAAATTAGTAAATTCCACTTTCGACATCCTTAAGGTAATTTATGCTCTTTTAACATTTTTTATTTTTTTGTCAATTATTACTATAACTATCTGGTGAGGAAGGAAATGAATCTGATTCATACTAGAGGAAGAAACTGAATTTGATTCATGTTATTAGAATACCGTGTTGATATCATTGCTAAACTATAGGAGTTTTTAGGTGTTCTTATTTACATTTAAGTAGCTTGGTTTGCCGATACATGTTGAAGTGTTTCGTACGTTCAGCAAAATTTTCTAAAAGAAAAAGGGAAAAAAAAATATTTATGTGACATCATAACAATTTTACGAATTTGGGTAACTTAGATATAGAGAAAAAGCTTCTCATCATTACTTGACGTGCTTTACTTGGCTTTACATATCCGCTTTATCGCCGAGTACCCATGCTAAAAGACACTTCTTTATATTGTGGAATAATATAAAGGCATATAGCAAAAAGCCAATTGAAATGGTACAAGACACAAAAAGTTCCTTTTAGGGCGCTAAAGGATGTTTCGTCCAAAACGGTACCGGTAAAATGTGTAATACAAGGACAAAGGAATCTCCAAATTCAGGACAGCCGGCATTGAGATTCCTTTCACCGGTTTTTCCAGGCAGACCAAATCTTCAAATGTCCTAGGAGCTATAGGGAACCTAATGGACCCTTCAAAGCAAAGTGGGTAGGAGGCACTGGATCTCCATATCCTCACTAGAGATCCATGCTGACTGTTCAACAAAAAGTTTAATAGACAACTTCTATCGCCATCACTTTTAAGTAAATTGCTAAACTTAAAAAGAGCTCATGAAAACCTCGTCCTCGTAGTTTAATTTACTTCCATTCGATTTAATAAATACCAGTAGATGCATACATACAATGTGTATACCAAAGTTAAAATATATATATATATATTCGATTTTCTATAATTTTGAGGAAGTTTTCCAAAACAATGTCATAAGGAGACATTGTATATATGTCTTGAGGAAGGCCAGCTTAATGCTTTTTAGTCTCCGTTTATTTTAGGAGTTCCCAGCGAAAATAGTTTATGTGATAAGCCAACTGAAGGATCAGACTATGCATTAGTCCATTGGTTGTCTAGATCTTAAAAAGCTAATGTCAAGTAGATCTTTTGAGTATTCACATGTGCGTTATATTCAATAGTCTTACGTTTTGTTAAGAAAATAATAATAGTAAATTGAAAATAAAAGATAAAAAAAAAAATATTTGGATTTAATGTGAAAAACCGCAATTAGGAAAACCATAGGACCGCGTATTGTAAAATCTTCTACTATCAACAATAATAGGTTAACAGAATATAACTTCACTAATTACATTAGTGGATAAACAATTATCATCACAAATGGTGGATATTAACAAAATTACAATTTAAAATAATTTGTGAAAATATAAATTCAACCAAACCAACCGATAACAATTTACCAAGAACGAAAATAACAATCTTTTAGAACTCTATGCTACGAATCTAATGACTGAAGTTTTATTACAATTGAGATTCAACAAGCTATCCGATGGTAGCTATGAATTCGCTCAACTAAAACTAATTTCCACTTTCCAATTTGTAAAGGGATGAGCTATGTGCATCTAATTTTCAATTAATGCATGTAATCATGCTCTTTCGACTTTTCTTCAACTTCCTTTTGTCTTCTTCTGGATTGCACATCCTACGGCTGCACTCTTCCATGTTTTCTTTCGCCATCCTTCCTTCTAATATATATGTAAGGGTTTTCTCTTCTTTATTTTTTTCTTTTATTATGTGTTAATAGCTATAAGCCCACATATGAGTTGAATTCATAAGCCTAACAACCTTTCCCTCAAACTCATATGGGGTGCTCCATCACATTGATTATCTATCAACAAGTGGTAAGTTTTTTCCCATCAATATGGATCTTTTCAAATTTCAAATACTTCTCTTGTTTGGACCCCTTCACAGTCAATCTTGCTTTAGTCTTTAATTTATACAACCATGTATTTTTAAGAGGCTACTTGCCCTTAGGCAATTCAACTAAATCATAAATATAATTCGCATGTAAGGATTTCATCTCTTTTTGTATGGCTTTTACCCATTCTTTCTTTTACTCGTATAATATAGCTTCATCATAACATTCTAACTCTCTCCCATCTGTTAGCATCATATACTCTTGTGAACTACATCTAATGGATGGTATTCATTCTCTTAAGGATCTCCTCAACTCTATCTGCTAATTAGGTTCTCAAGTTGTTGTCTTATCTTCAATTGAATATTGTACATCTCCTCCTTCATTAGTATAATATTCAAGCATGGACATTAGATCTACATCAATAAGGACCTTAATAGAGGATTTAGCCTTCTCTAACTTCCTTATATCTTCAACAGTTTGATCTTTTAGGAAGACAAATCTCTACTTTAAACAATTTTCTTCTCTACTAGATCCCATAATCTGCACCCATATTCATCATGTGCATAACCTAAAAATGTACAATGCATTGAATTTGCATCAAGTTTTGTTCTTTCATCCTTAGAAATATGCACAAGTGGCCTACAATCAAATATCTACAAATGGTTATAAGAAATATCTTTACCTATCCATACTCTCTCTAGAATATCATTATTTAGAGCATAAGAAGGAGATAGGTTGATTAAGACAATTGTTGTTCTCATTACTTCTCTACAGAATGATTTAGGAAACCTGGCATGAGTCAACATACACTTAATTCTCTTTGTAACAGTGTAATTTGTCCTTTCTATGATGCCATTCTATTGTGGGATCTTTAGCACTATCTTTTAAAGTTTAATACCATGGGTTTTGTAATAGTCTTCAAAGGGACCTCTATATTCAACACCATTATTTGCTTAAACACATTTCAACTATTTGCCTATTTCCCTTTCTACTCTAGAATGGAATTGCTTAAACACACCAAGAACTTGATATTTAGATCTCAAAGCATAAGTCCACGTCCTTCTAAAGTGATCGTCGATAAAAGTCACAAAATAAAGTGCACCACCAAGTGTTTTCTCTTTTATGTACTACACATCAATATGAACTAAATCAAATACATGAGATTTCCTTGGGGGTAGATATGTCACGAACTAAGGACGGCCTACTCGTGGCAGACGCCGTATATTGTACAAAGAACCCCTGATTGGTTACCCTTCCAATCAAGAACTCTTCACACAATATATAAGGCTCTACAACCACTAGTTTCCAAAGAACATCCAGACTCACATGATATCATTACACAAATATAATTATATAAAATTTAAGTTACAAAGCTTATATTGTACAACATTTAAGTATGTCTAAGTCTATAATAATAAGATAAAGAAAAGTACATGGGAAGAGTCTAAATAAACTGTTCTCTCTCAATACACATAACAGCTCGCTCTTGCCCAAGTCCCCAAGCTAACCTGCGGCATTCCACATCTTGTCTCTACAAATAGGCTATCCTGCAACAAAAGTCTAAAGGGGTATAAGCCTAAGCTTAGTGAGCAAAACCCTCAGCCACACCACAAGCAAGTTATAAATACATTATATTCAAGCATATGAATGAATGATCAACCAGTATACCAATCAATACGTATAATTAACTAGTTCATATACGTAACTCAGATTTAACGCCCTCCGAAGTCAGGGTTGGAGTATACACGGCACCAATCAGATCCGGGTATTATACTAGAACTTACTTTACTACAGAATTCCACATTCCGTACTTATGTCAAATAATTCTTTTATTTTCAGAAAAACCTAAGTACTAGTATAATTGTGAGTGGGCCCCCGCAGTCCACACTCACCCCTAAACGGAGGCCTCTAGACTTGACCCTTAGCCAGGCGGTTGGCGCCTCCAACGCCTAGTGTTCCCGCGGGCCAGGGTAAGGTCATTTTTGTACGAGTGCACCGTATAAAACCAAATAAATGAATAATATCAACCCCCGAATGGCCTCTCTTTACCTCCGTGTGATGTGATGGCCGGAATAATATCCATGCTATGCATGTTAATGCATGTCTCAATTTCTTTTTTAGGCTGAGTATAATTAGGTTCAAATTATGCTATGACCATCCAATTGTGCACACAATCATTTTCTATACTACCATGCAACAAATATAGCCTTATCAATATTTAAGATAAGTTCACAATTCAAGACATACCAACATACACAGGCATTTTCCTAAACCCCACACAATCATCAATTAACAATAATATTTAAGTCCACTATCTACAATCACAAAACAAGCATGGAATCATTGGGTAAATACTCACTCGGCCATATTGATTTGCCCTAATCGTAGTAATCGATTGGGAGGTCCTCGTTCACCTCAGGGTCACCTGATCATTATGTGATAACAACACTAATAAGTATTTGAATTAACTAATAATTCTAAACATTTAATTACTTAATTCTACTTAGACTACTATTAACTTTTACCCGGTAAGACTTTAATTTCAATCGTATATAACTTTTTCGTTTTATTTCTGATATTTATGAATTTATAGTCGTTTTTTATCGTTTTCGGACGTATATTCACATGGTAATGTTTGTTTTTGGATGTTAAGACCCCTATTTTACATTATGAACTAAATTTATAGAAATTTTTAGTTATAATATTTAAGTATTCTTATTACTTATATTTGTATCCTTTATTCCTTAAATTCTTATAATTTAGGAATTTACTTTGTTATTACCAATTCATATACTAAATTAGGTATAATCTAATTTAGAAGGTGTATTAGAATTTTCTAATTTAAGTATCTAATTACCTACACTTTTCTTACTTTTCTCATTTTCTAAACCTATGCTTATGTCATTGCTTACATCATCTTTTCTTTATGTCATTGCTTATGTCATCTTTTCTTTATGTCATCATATGCTTATGTCATCATTCACCTCATCATTTGATTACATAAGCATTACATCATGCTTATGTCACATGTACATGTCTTATGTACATTTATTTCTTACTTTATATTTATGTACATATGCCTTATACTTATACTTATGTACATATGCCTTATACATACATATACTTATACATCTACATATACTTATACCGTATTTATACATGTATTCCTACTCATATACCTATACGGTTGGATACGTATTTTTATACTAAAAATTCGTATGCCAAATTTTTCCTTAAGAAAATCCTCTCAATTTCATCCTTTTGTAGTTCTATGTATGTATTTAGTATAGTATATACATATATAGTTAGATATGGTCTTAAATTAGATTATGTACATGATACATACTTATGTATAAAGGTTCACATACTTGTATTTCTTTGGTATTTCTTTATGTACACATATCTAAGAGTACATACGCATGTATTTCTTCCATTTCCTTCATGATTCTTCACTTTCTATACTTAAAGATGGAAACTTTGTTTCCTCTTCTTCAAGACATCATTAAA
>JAMXBB010000009.1:43142463-43183761 GCA_024138015.1 Lumnitzera littorea
ATATATATATATATATATATATATATATATATATATATATTCTCCAATCCCAGATTTGATACCATTTGTTAAGAAAATAATAGTAATAATAATAAACTAAATATATTTTCTTCAATCCCAAATTCAATACCTCTTGTCAAGAAAATAATAATAATAATAATAATAATAAACTAAAAATGAAAGATAAACAACACTAGAATTTAACATAAAAAAACCCAATTGCAAAAAAACCATGGAATCATGCAATGCAAAATCTTCCGCTATCAACAATAATAGACTTATAAAAGATATCATCACTATGGATCCACATTCCTCACCACAAACAATGGATATCCATATAATTATACTATAGATTAATTTAAGAAAACGTAAAAAATGCAAATTTATTTAAAACAACTAAGAAGGATTCATCGGGAATGAAATAACAATATTCTAGAGCTCTACGCCACATTAAGCACCAACTTCAATTAACGATGTAATCATGCTGTTTCGACTTTTGTTCGACTTCGTTTCGTCTTCTTCTTGATTGCACATCCCACGGCCGCACACTTATTTGTTTTCTTTCACCATCCTTCCATCTAATATAATATATATTTATATTAGGATTTCCTTTTCTTTATTGATCTTTTATTTCAGTTTATTATTATTATTACTTTCTTAACACTTCTGTGTGTGTAAAGTTGGGCCTAAATATGTTAATTGTTCATATTTAGGATATTAGTCTAGTGAGGATGGCTAAAGATCATATTGTCTCAAATGCAAGAAGTGTATGTTTAGGGAAGATGTCGTGATTAATGATTCTACTTTGTTATATCCGTGGAAGAAGCTCCATATATTGTATTATATGTAGTCCGTGAGAATTTCTCAAAGAAATGGTATGGCGCTATGATGAAAGATTCTGAGCACTTTAGTTAGATGTTGAGATGGATGAAGGTCTATTAAGGGATCGAGCATAGAAAAGAGTGAAGTCGCGTTTACTGAATTTACTTAGAATTCAAGTCAAAGGGAGAGAGTCAATTGTGTATGGATTTATTCCTTCATATGAGACATCATCGTCATTAAACCAAATATATATTGGTTTTTGGTGCTTTCGAACATTTCAGTTGACTAATCGACTAAATTTGAAGTTGTCAAAAAAGGGTTTAATCGATTGATCGAGAATGGTTTTCAGTTGACTGCTAGGCTAAAAATTTAATCGACAAAACGATCAATATGAAGGCTAGCTAACTAGCCACAGATCGTGGGTTGAAAGAACAAATTGACAAACCAAGCAAAGCTATGCCAATACCACTTTTACGATTGCTTACTTTATTAGGGTGATTCCAAATATGTGGTGTCTTGTTCTTTTGTTAAATATGGGTCTCTATATAAGATTTTCTTTCTTCTTTTTTTTCCTTAAATTTTCTTCCTTTATAATTGTTGGGAAACACTTTGACAGTCGCACCAAATCTTATGTGAGGAGCCATAATTTGTCAGAGAACTATTCTACCAATCTTCACATCAGGCAAATAGCTTCCATTATTAACTTATTTAGAATAAATCCAAATTAATGCTCTAACACAAGGGTTTATATCCTTATCCTTTTTTTGATCATTCGATCCAAATGTTTCACAATATGCCTCATTAATTTAGCCTTTCTAATTAGCATTATATTATGTAATTTCATATTCTGCTTAAAAAAAAAACAAAATATTATTTTTTTATCAATAATTTAGGAGAATATTTACAAAGGGAAGTACGTGCTCAAAAGCATTGGTTTGACTACTATCATTCAGCAATACAAAGCTTTTTCCCTTATCTAATACTATGTATAAATTTGTAATTTGATAATATAATCTCCACAAGACTCATTGCTAATGA
Organism: Lumnitzera littorea; assembly: GCA_024138015.1. Classification (NCBI taxonomy): domain Eukaryota; kingdom Viridiplantae; phylum Streptophyta; class Magnoliopsida; order Myrtales; family Combretaceae; genus Lumnitzera; species Lumnitzera littorea. The sequence goes on from JAMXBB010000009.1 coordinate 43,144,324, forward strand.
TCAATTGTTATTTTAAATACCTGATATTCTCTCTAAAACACTTACTAATTTAGATATCGAAATGATTATATTGAATTAACCTTCAGTACCACTTAATTCTTTGTATCATTATAGGAACAAACTCCAATCCCAAAATCATCGAGCAACAGCAACCATAACCTATTTCATCTTCTTTAAAAGAAGCACAACAAAAAGTGAGAGAACTTCAAAAAATTCTTCATCTTGAATTGTTTGCTACACCCTTCCTATTAAGCTGCCTCTGCATTCACTTTCCCACCTCGGTACTGTATCAATTCACCAATCCTGCATTTGCAAGAGTTTTTTCATAGAAGCTACAATGGCATCATATTAGCAAATCTTAGTGTTTACATGCGACGATAGTAGAGGAACTAATGTAATCAAATCAATGTTGATTTCATCATGCAAAAATCCTTTCTAGATGCAAGACTTTAGGCCTTGATAGATGGTCCATATTTTTGTTGCAACTATATCTTCTCCCTCCCCCTCCATCCTTTTTTATTTATCATGACTAAAAATCCATTTGACTTATGAATCCTTCACCACTCATCCTATCATGGCATTACAAGTTTGACTGATTGCAAATCTATTTATATTTGATTACACCTAGTTTGCTCTCGGAGGTTTCCATTGCAAGTTCCTTATTTCAATACTGTAGCATTTCCTTTGTTTCTGAGTTGATAACCAATGTTTAAAAGCTAGCTTCTTAATAATCTAGGCTGTATTATTTGCCTATAATTCTAGCCTAAACATCTTATTATTCCTCGATGTCCAAAGTTACCAAAGCATGAAACCAGAAACATACTACTTTGGAGGATTAATATTTGCTTGATCTCTCTTTCTAACTATACAATTTGAATCTACAATCTAAAATCTACCTGAACTACTAAACTCTCAAAATCATAGGATTCTTAAATCTTGTAAATTTTAGCATTCTCGCTAAAAATTTTAAGTATGTGATAAAGGTTTTCATTTTCATCTCCACATCTAGGACACCTATGATTCATTGAAGTTAGGAGACTATCATGTTGCATTCTCCAAAAGATGAGTTCTATTTTTAGTGTAAAAAGAGTCTATCATATTCAATCTCATCCACTATCCACAGAATACTAGCTTTTGGATAAATGATTTTAAATATAAGTTAAAGACAAATTACTTTGGGCATATAAAGGGATGTTTTCAAGATCGCTTCAACACAATAGATCGAACTACTGTATTCCTTAATATATTTTCTATTGAAAAACCCATTTTATTTGCATCCCATTCATTTTCACTTCTTCAACAATCCCAAACTACTATATTGAGTGCCTTCTCATGTATTAGTCCTTGGATTACCTGTCATATTCCTAAATTGCCTCCCTATATCCAACCGAAACTTCGTAAACATACCATTTCCTAAAATTGTTAATCTATCTTTATTTATTTGCTTTTAGCTTTCTAAAAGTTCCTTATCTTAAATAGAATAAGTGGTGAGGCGGTTGTCATGATTTTCTTGAGCTAATTTCATATGATTTCCTTTTATTAGTTTTGCCAAAATTACCATCCTATGCCTTATTTCCCGAACCCATTTATGGTACATGCTTTATTTCTCATAACTAGATTAGTCAGTCCTAATCTTTCAACGTATTTGGCGGAAGCAATTATTTTCCAGTTAACCCAATGCACTTTGTTTTTGTCTTCCACTCAATTCGAGAGAAAATTTCTTGTCCCTTGTGTAAGTTCAAAAATTATACCTTGAGGTAGTTTTCTTGCCTACGTGTAGTTGACAGGAAGGACCTCAAGAATAGATTTGGCTAGTATTAATCAACCAACCATATTAAGATCCCAAGCCTTCCACCTACTAGGTTTCTTTTTAGCCTTCTCTATCAAAAAGTTTAATTGAGTAGCCATTGGCTTCTTCATTTGGTCAATGGGAGTCCCAAGTATTTCCCAAAGGAATCAACCTTCTCGAAACATAGTATATGGATCAACTCCTCTATATGCTATGTTACATACTTTTAGGGAAGAGAGTTGAAGGCTTATCATGATTTTTTTTTTTTTAGGCCTAATAATTGTGAGAAGCTAGTAGAACTCTTTTAATTGTTTTAGCATTTATATTTGATGCCTTTGCCAAGATGATATCATTATCAAACATTACATGGAATATCATTAATGAAGCTCCTCTTATTTTGAAACCCTCTTGATTTCCATGTTAGACCACTTTTTGCACCATTCAGCTGAAAAATTGTATGCCCAAAATGAATAAATGGGTAATTAGGGAATCTTCTTGGTTTGAGCGGTTCTTGAGAGCAACCATTAAGTAAAACTTCTATGGTCATGCAAGATACTCACGTTCCAATAAGTTTCTTCCACTAGCTTGGAAAGTTTAAACTGATTGGGCTAGTTATATTAATACACCTTAAGTGATGACATCTTAAGTCTCTTAATTTGATTTTTATGATAACAAAACATATATTGAGTTATTAATAGTAAGTTTACTAAGTGTATAGATTATTTGAATTGAATAATTTTATGACTTGAAGGTCTAACTCTACTTTATTGAATATATTAGGGAAATATATTCAATTATATTCCACTTGAGTCAGTTCAATATTCATGGGGATTAATGTTATTAAGAGTGGAATGAAGCTTAGAAGGTTTCAAAGATTTGAATCCACATAAAATTTGTCCTTATAGGTGCATAATATATAATTGGAGAACAACGCTAGAACAAGAGCATGGGAATTCCTTGCATTAACTTTATTATGACCAACATATGTGAAAAGATTGATCTGCAAGATTCATGATCAATTTATGTGGCAAGTGAATTTAGAGCATCGACTTCTGATCTAGCCTAACATGGACGTGACAAGGTCCTTCATTTTTTTCCAACATGATTCATATAGCAACAATCTTTAAAAAAAAATAAAAAATAAAAAGGCACGAGCAGTAGCTAACTTCAATTATTCATGTTCACGGTTGAGAGGTTTTACCATTCAACGGACTGAGATTATAAGGTGCGGATTAACGTGGCAGAATAATTCATATTTTTCTTCGGTTAATCCATTTAATATGAGCAGTAAGTGGGTAGTATTTATCAATTCTTGGAGAATATATTTATGCCTTCGGCTTGCTCAATTATTTTCATAATTCACTTGGCAATTCATTTTATTCCCATATGTTAATGAGCGAAGCAGCAAGTGTAGATCAATGTACTTAAGCAGCTGAGAATTCGCTCTCAACGTGGCAGCCAATCTTGGAGATCCCAGCTATCAAATCGAAGCAAGTTTGTCTCGATTGAAGCTTAGTCTGAATTCCAAAGTTCGAATATTAGTGACTTGTTTTCAAATTCAAATAAGTGATGATAAGGATATATTAAGAGATATCTTGCAGATTTATTGGAAATATTATTCAAATTCAAATTATGAAAATAAAGTGGAGATTTATAAGGGATTCTTCATTCAAATAAAGTAGGATATACATATCTTTGAATGGTTAAGTTTAGAAAAGATATTTTTGTTGTTTGGTGGAGTTTATTAAGTGAAAAAACTACACTAATATTTTGGATGAATTTTGAATTATTTATCTTTAGATTTTGAATTTCAAAATTGGAGATAACTTGAAGATATTGTAGATTTATTTGAATAAGTCTCAGCAATTCAAATTTAAATTTCCGAAAGAAAATATCTTCCATGACGCAGGAGAAGTGCCAACAGATTGATTAATCAAGATAAGGTCAAAAGACAAGGAAAATTCAAGTTTAGTCGTTACAATACTTCTTCATATTAAAAAGAAGTCCATTCAAATCAAAAGAATACTTTTTGCAGCTAATCAGAAAAAATAATCTTGTGCACAAGCTTTTGTCAAATTCAGAGATCTAGTTAGAGGCTTCCCTGAAGCTTTATATCTATCTTTTCTATTCTAGCTCTTGATCAAATTTTTTTGAGAGCTTTATTATACTTCTGGTACTCTCTTGTATACTTCATTGAAAGTGTTTAATTATATAAGGGTACGAGAGGAGCTAGGAATTATCTCTATAGATTTATAGATCGTCATCTAGGAGGTTAGAGAGGCAAAGTAAGGACTTTTGAATTCAAACATTGGTAGATTCTTGTAACTTCTCTCATTCAATTTGATTTTTGAATAATAGATTAATGGAACTACACCGATAAGGAAGATTAAGTCCTCAGTAGTAAAGTTAAAATAAAGTAGTAAGCATAAAACGGAAGCTCTTTAAATTTCTAGTTTGATTCACTTCTCCCTTATCTTTTTATTTTTATTGCATTTATTATTTGTTATTCGTATAATGTTAAACTATTAAACTATCACTGACACCAACTACAAGAGCTAAGAGGGGCATTATAATATTTACAAATATTTTAAAAAGTTATATTTTTATATCAAGATATCAATTCACTTCCTTCTTGATATCTTGTATGAGACCTACATGAAACATAAGCAATATCACTTGAGTAGAGCAAACAAATAGAAAGCTAGCAAATCTGTAAGCAACTAACTGTATATAACACACCAATAAGATCACACGGCCTAATAAACACTTGATATGACTCCCAAATCACTCAGTAAGGTCACTTATCGCTACTCTTGTTAAAACAGTAAATAACAATAAGAGGAAGAAGATGATTCTTCAAAAAAAGGAATTTTGCATTTCCAAATGTAAGTTATGTTGTTTGCTCATTAAAAGGGCCTCATATACTTCACTATATAGGGTTACAACACTAAGGAAAAAGACTAAAAGGGCAAATAGTAGAATAGTATAAGGTGATTTCCTAGTGTACATTCCTAAAGGGGTAAAGTAGGGAAAAAGCAAAACGAATATGTCAGAATGTCAAAAGAATCATCATGGGATCTTGCACCACAAGGACACGTGTTGAACTAGGATTGATCTCTTTGACAAAGTGAAGAAAGAAGGATATGCAACTAATGCCTAACTAAAACAGATGCGTAGGTTCTTCGGTAACTCAGTAGCCTAAATGGGTAGCACGAAAATGAAGAGTGCTCTAAGATAGTTGAATCAGTCGACATAACCTAAGCCAAGTCAAGTGGATGAATAGCTTAGCACAATCTTAAGGTAGTTTATTAATGAAGAGGATCACAATAAGGTCAGGTCATCTGACCTATCTACGGCTAGGTTGATAGCTGCTTTAGCTGTAACCAATAAATAATATCCAACTTAATTGAAGTGCAGTAGGTCTTGAACTAAGTAAGAATTCTCATCATGCATCAATTTATTAAGCTAAATTTGCTAAGTAAAGCCTTGCAACTTATTCTTATCACCAATTATGTGGTATCATAAGCTTTTTTATAACCATCGAACTATTTCTCTCTTAATTCTTCAAAAGTTGTACAATTTTCATTTATCTAAATTATATTGTTAACTAGTCTTATCCTTAATATAAAACTTGCTTATGTAGGTAGATAGGGGGGTCATGAAAACACCTTAACCAATGGATAATAATTTTTATGATTACTTTGTAAAGAGTGTATAGAGTCCAATTAGGCAAAATTGCTTGATATGATTAGCTCCACTTCACTTTAGAATTAAATAACTTTAAGTTTAATTTCATCGATGTAGTAGTTGTCTTGATATGAGAATTCCCTCTATCAATCTTTTTACTAGTAAGCCAATAATGTACCAACATTTTCATAAAAAGGAAAGCATGAAAATCATCTTTTCTACTTAGTTTCCTAAATCCAATAGATGAGAGAGCTAAAAGCATCTCCTCACTACTTAAAGGTCTTCTTACTTCTTAGCTAACCTTCATGCCCCGTTTATTTGGGAGGAATTGGAATTCCATTTATCTCTTATTCTTTATTATAATATTCACTTAGTTTTTTTGTTCTTAAATCACAATTCAATAGGAATTCCTATTACTTGATTTGGTCAAATAAGGATTCTTTAATTCAATCAAAGAATTACAATTCCTTGTAAAATTTCACATTTTTCCCAAAAATGACCTCATGCCAATTTAATGATCACTACCACCAACTACCACTACTATCATCATCATTGCCATCACCTACAACTACCATTGACTACCCCTATCATTGCCACCACTGCCACTTCCTATTACTTTAAGTTTGGTTGAAAAAAAAAAAATCAAATGTAATAAGTATTATACCCTTATTACATTTCTCAAGAATTCCAATTTCATTCCTCCCTTATTTTATTTAGTAAAGTGAACGGGTCATGTGAAAAGTGTCAAGAATAGGATTAAAACTCTCTAATCTTGTAGTTTGAAAAAAGAGAATTGAAATATTTATTTATTAAATTTTGAATACCCTTCAAATTGTATACCCATATCTATTTATTAAGTTTTGAATACCCTCCATATTATAAACCCAATTCCCTACAACATCTTAGAGAGCTAAGATCATTTTTCCCTCTTCGTGTTAATTGTTAATACTACATGATGATAATAAGAAGTATTTCATTCATCATCTTTTATCCATTTTTCTCTCAATTTTCATTTCCATTTAGTAATTTGATTCTTGCCACAAAGAACTTTTCAAAGAGACTAGGAAATTTGAAGGTATTCAAGCTAAGGCTTTTTCTACTCCTACTAGTCTTCTTATGACCATTTTCTTTTGTATATATAAAATACAAAGACTCGTGAATTCCATTCTCTTGATTTCTTGTGTAACTCTTCTAGAGTAGTTATGATGTTTTCAAAACTTTGTATCTAAACATTTTCAATATGAGGTGTAGATGTGAGCATCCAATTGCAATAGTCATGTACTCGCAGTATGTGTATCTAACTTATTACTTTCTTGGCCTCTTTTTTAGCAAGTGCATATCTTTCTAAATTTACCATCACAAAGTGTCATATAACTACATTTCTTACCTTTCACCCTATCTCACACTTCCTCTTTCCACCATCATGACTTTTCATCCATGAGATTGTGATCTTTGACTTCTAGGTGTACCCTTTGCAACTAACTCACACATGATAACATATCTACTAAACAACATTATGATGATATGTAAAATTTTAAAGGTTTGTTCTAATACTATTCTCTTAAAAGCATCTTATATTTCATTCTTTGAATTGTAGCATCTAATTTTAGGTACCATGTGTATCTTTCTCCTTCAATTTCAATTCTTAATGCCCACATCATTAACCTATCTTGTGCAGCTAAAGTTTATTTGCGTATGACTTTGCAATCCTTATGGAGCCTTCTTATTTCTTTTTCAGGTCGGGAAGAAATTTAAGTTTCCATTTTATTATACCCACTTTTGAAGATATCTAGGTGTTCTTCCCTTTCTAAACAAAGTGTTTCCTAGAATTAGATTTTATGCTGTTGTGAAACCTTGAATCGTCTCTCTCCATATGTCTTCTGCAAAAGCACACTTTAGTGTTCTCATCTGGTTTTTACTTGTAGTACATAAATACTTGAAACATTGATTGTGTCAATTCCCATGACTAATTTTAAGAATCACTACTCCGTCACCTTTTAAGATTAGTAATCACACATACTACTTTATCCTTTAAATAACTATTTTGGACGGTATCTTCTCTATTTTCTAGTTATTATTTCCCCACGGTATTTACTCCATTTTCTACCCTATTTTCTATGGTTTAAATCCTAGATTCTCTAACATTTTAACTGCCATACCTACATGTTGTCTCTTGGAACACATGGTATTTACTTATCTCCAAGTTAATGTGTCAACAACCCCCATCACTTTACTTATCTAATATTCCAACTTCCAATCGCAAAGCGTTGGTCTTTTCTATAAAAATGCTTTATTAATCATCCCAGGATAACAGAACTCTTGCCCATTTAACACTACGTCCAATTCCTGGGAAGACATAATGGTCTTAGGCTCTTAGCCCACTCAATGACACAGCCATACACAATGCAAGCCTCTCGAAAGATGACATAGCCTTAGTGCAATAACTCATAGGATCCATATTTATGTTGATTGACCAGGTTTTACAGCGACTGTCATCCTAAGGCAATGTTCCTTTACACGAGCTCGGAACCTGCTAGTTACCTAAGCGAAGCAGAAACTTGATTAAAGAATATACATCATCTCTTAAAGAATGGATCTCCTAGCTTGACCAGCAAGCTTTCTCATCACAATTTGGCGATAGGTGTTGATGAGTCGATTGTAGTTGCAATTCCAATTCACCATCCTAATTGCAAATTGCTTTATCATACAAAAACTTTGCTAAATCTTGAAAATCTACTGCACTTGCTGAATCGGTATATGCAAGATCTTTATGTTCCCCATCTAAATGCAATACATTTTGAGTACCCCTTGTTTTAAGGCAACACATGGACTATATAACCACATTCTTTAGCTCGGTTATTACTTAGCCGATAAATAAAATAAATTTCCATGTCCTCGTTCCTACCTTCGCAGTGTCATGCTATGCTTCTACTAAATGTCCCTTACGTTATTCAATTAAATTCAAAATCTTATTTTATAAACCCACAAGAGGTTTCATATTATTTTTTACTAAGGTTCCTGCCAAATTATTCAACTATATTTTTCACAATCACTCTACTTCTCCGAGGTCATACACAATTCTGGCGAACATGAAAAGTCCACTTAGGTTATTTTGTTTCCTCTTCCTCTTTCCCTTTCCCGTCAAACAATGTAGGCATATTAGCATAGTTAGACCGAAGCAGGAAGCTGACCTGGAAACGAGAAACGGTCAACGATCAAAATAGGATAAATCAGGGTCTATAAAAATGTTAAAATGCAATCATATTTATTTACAACGTAATAAAATCATTTATGCTCTCAAGATTTGAAAGTTAAGAACTTTTTTATAGTTTCCTATTTATTTTCTTAGTAAATTGATACATTTTCTAAAAAAAAACAAAAAGATAGTATATTCTGACATATAAAACTTGGTTAGATTTTATAAGAATCGAGTCAAATTGATAAGATTAATCACATTAAACCGATTTTATTGTAAATAATAGTTCAAATAGTGATTCGGATTAGTTTTATGTCTAAGTTGGGACAAATTGGCTTAAACTAAGTGCATCATTTTGGCTTAGACGAAAATTGATGCATATACATAGACTAAATCAAGAAAAGGATAGAAGCTTCCTCTATGATTTATCGAAACAGTTAGACTTAGTTCTTCAAGAGATTTATCCCTCATCAACATGGGTAGGTCCTCCCAATTGGCGATTTCTGAGTCGAAGATGGCAGATGCGGTCTCCAATTCCATCTTTAGTCCGACCCATTGCCAACACGCCGGCCCTTCAATCCTAATGAGTACAAACTATTTAATAAACATATCCATTAATCATGTATCAAAGTCTGAATGACTTCGATTTCTAATACTTACAATTTAATATCATATTTTACTATCTGTTTACTCTTGTATGCCTCTTTCTCTCTCACACACGTATGCGTGCGCACGTTACCTATCACTCTTTATTTTTGCTTTCAGTCAACACTCTTGTTGCTAACATTTTGATACAAAAACACAAACGCATAAGCATGCACACACATTGGACATGCTTTACATATCATTAGATTACTCATAGTATTTAAGGTTAAAAGTACTGGTTGCCTTCTCAAATTGTGATGTTATTATCGAACTCACTTATACATTTAACTTAGACCGGAAAACTTCAAGAAAGTAATTTTAAAAGATCCAAATCCATATTTTTCAATATCATCTCATTTGGAATCCCCTCCAATATTTTCACATTAAATATGGAAAAGAAAAAGGAATTTTCAAGTGTCTAAAAGGAGGAATACCCATGATCTTTGTTCCAATATGCATTTCCAATATTTGGTGCATTTGTATTTTAATGAATAAAACGAGATGGAGAAAAAAGAGGAGAAATATAAGAAGAAGAAGAAACTATTAAAGATATTTACCTTTAGTTTATTTTCAATTAGTTAGATTAGTAGTGTTAGTTTAGTCTAGTTACTAGTAGTTAATTAGTTCACAACAATTTGTAACAGTTTGATAACAATTTTAGTAGGTTAGCTTCATTGTCATGGTTGTTGTATATAGAGATGGGTAATAGACTGGCTTAGCGTTAAACTGATCCAAAACCACTGTTTCACGAACTTAATCATGACAAAACCATGATCGACTCGTAGGGGAACGGTTTAAGGCCTATTCAATCGACTCGATGGTTCAAAAGTTGATTTTTTAATATTTAATTTTTTATTGATTTCATTAATTTTTTTTTTAAAATACATTAACAATTTCTATTATATTTAATTTTTTATTAATTTATTTTTTTTAAATACATTAAGAATTTCTAATATATTTTTTTTTATTAATTTTATTAATTTCTTTTCTAAAATACATTAAAAATTTCTAATAATGTAATCTCCTTCTCATTCTCCTTCTTTTTTTTTAGTATACTAATTCATTAATAATTTCTAATTTTATTATTAATTTTTTACTTATTGCAATTATAACTTTTCTATTTTTTTTTCTTAAATTTTATTTTTTCTTCATATTCAAGTCTTTAACATTTGACAAGTTTTACAAAAAGAACTTATACTAATTGAAATTGAATTTTCCATTTATCTTTAATACATAATTAACTTATAATTAGTTATCTATCATTAGTTTGATAATATTATTTTTAAAAAATTATCCTTTATTATTGCAAATAAAGTAGTTTTTATATGTAATACTCTATTGGATATTATTCAATTATTTTTTCTTACTTAATAACTTCTCTTTTTTCTTTCTTTTTTTATTTTTTTAAGGAAGTGAACAAATAGAGCCGACCAGCCGGTTTGTTGACAAGTTGACCCATTGGTTTAGGCGGCACAAATCAAGCCGATTTGTTGACTCGCCGAGCCAATTCCAGACCGATTCATTCGAAATTAATCCTTACCTAGGTCTAATTGTATATAATAAATTGATCCTTATCTGGATCTAATTGTATATAAATAAGTTTCTTTGTATAGAATTAATACAGATTACTATGTACAAAAACTCTATTCTCAGTACATTTCTCTTCACATACTTTTCTTCTCTCGTTACTTCAAGTTTTGTTAGCATATGCAATTGAACTTTTGTAACAAAAACCTTTGTCATCCTAAAGTTGTATACTTCGTATCAAACCTCCAGAATTTACTTGACAGTCCTGTGGCTGAACACTTCGCACAAATTCGCTAAATCACCAGCAAATAAAAGTGAAATTGCAGATGTAATCACCAACAGAATAAACCATCAACACCTAATTTTCTACAGTAATTTGTATCTGAAACCCTCCACCATATTTCTCCAATTTTTTCCCAACCCCTTTTCCCTTTTATCTGAGTGAATAAAAAATTTATCTGCAGCCCTTCATATAATGTTACATTCACATATATACTTCACGAGATGGAATCTATGTATATAACAAGAAATCGTATGTTTATTGATGTAAGAGCAACCTGAAACTGAAGTCGTATGGCATTACTTGCACAAGCTCGGAAACAGGCTGTGCCCCCTTGCTCTCAATGCATTTAACTGCTTCTTTGCGAAACTCATCTGGCAGTTGCAAGCATACCCAATCCAGCAATGATTCCATGTCCTTCGCAAAATCGAGTAGATACCAGTCCAACAGCTTGGGGATGATCAACTTATTTGTTCTCGACATCCCAACTGCTGCCTGTAGATAGTCCCTCTTTGCTGCTTCGAGTTCTTCTTCGACATGAGATGCAGTATATACGCGCACCTTAACGTGTCAAATGTACGATCACTACCAGCAGATGTGTGCGTCAAATTAAGAACTAATGCTACTACTTCAATACTAGAAAAAAGATAATCATTAGTTCACATGGCATATTTTACTTTCAGGGTATTCACCACCAAGTACTTTTATAGTTAAAAGAAAAAAAGGCCATTGTCATCAAATTACACTTACTGATACATGGCAAACTTACCCCGGGAGAAGACCAGCTTCCACAAGAGAGTGCAAATGTGACCAATGGCTCGGACCACTCCAATCCAAACGCACTACGTGCTTTCATCTCTTCATTCTTAGAAACTCTTGGATAAGTCTGAGGAAAGAAGGGGGATTATACTCAAAAACTCAATTCAGAGGGACAAAGAAACACAGGTGGAAAAGAAAATTTACCCAAGCCCTAGAGAACAGCAAGAAATGATTGCATGTATGTAGTGATAAACTTACAAATTTTAAGTGGTAAGGGAGCCTCAATATGAAATGCTCAATTGTAATTGCATTTAGCAAGTGACCCCCCACATCTACCGATGCCTGAGGTAAATGGATAGCAAAAGTTAGCGAACAAATGGATCTAAACAGATTATACCAGCTAGCCTATTTTATAAGTTTCCAGGGTAATTACTGCACTTGAAGGAAGCTTTGTAAATAAAGCATGATTAAAGTCTTTTAACATAAATACTGCTGATGTAGGTCATAGCTGAACTGGAATAATGTTGCAGTCATCAACCATTGGCAATGAAGAGGGTAATGGAAAGTCCTAGACAGTGGAACACAAACATCACCAACAGTTTGTTTCCCTTTCTATAACACATCAAATAGAAGGTCAAAACAAAGGGGTATTAAAAAGTTTCTCCCTTCCCATGTGGTGCCCCCATTCTTGGTCCCACTACAATGTGTTATAAGAGATGAATAGAAAGTGACAAAACAATCCTGCATAGATTAGTTATCATATACAGCAGAGATATGAATGAGAATGTAAAACAGGGAGAATAAAAATTTTATCAGTAATTTGTCCATTAAATTTACTTGCAATTAACGGGTCAATAAGTTAATAAGTCAAAATTACCTTCTGCATTAGTGCAACAACTGTTTCTGGAGTCTCTGGTATCCCATGCTCTAGAAATGCCTGAAACATTGGCATGCTAAATGTTGACTATGCTTTTGCATTAAGTCATAATATCTACTTAAGCCAGGGCAAGATGTTCTATGCATCAGCTCATTCAATCTACATAATCCATTGAAGAGTTATGAACTCTGTTACCTGGACTCCTCTATTTTCCTTGCCATACCCATTTTGGATTCTTCAATTTACCCCATTTTCAAAGAGTTCATATAGGTATGGCAAGGGAAAAGTAAGAGAAAGCTTATTAATGGGTAATTTTATAAAAAAGAAAAGGTAGACTTACATTCATCATGCAAGAATTGTAGATATTAATCCAGAAAGCAAGCTTCTGGTGATGGCTTAGCCCCTCTAAGCTTATTGAAGCAAGCTTCCCAAGTAGTGACCTGGAAATAGATTGTTAATGAAAGGAAAGTAATGAAAAAGTTAGTAGTGAAACTCAATTTAGTCAAAAAGAAACATGATATGCTTACTTTAGTCTATGGACTAGGAAGAGTGCATTTGTATTTCGGTTAAGATCAACCGAAGCAGCTTCAATAGCAAAATAATTTTTATAAGGAACAATGTTTCTCTCATCAGATTCAGAACAGATGTCATATGGATCCCAGAATTCTGCTTCTCCACTGCTTGGAAGAGCATTGCCTGACCAAAAAGTTGAGTTTTCCAATCCTTGTACTTTACACTTAGAAGTGCTCATCCTCACAAAGAGGTTACACAAGCACCTAACAATATCCTCCGATATCCTGTTTGGCATGCTCTCACCTGGTGTGGCTCTATCCTTCATTAAGCAGAAGGAATTTTTCTCACTTTTCTCCTGGTCTAGAAGTCTTCGGTCTAGCTGGACAATCAAGAATAGCAATCAAAATGAATACAGTGGACAGATAAGTGGTTCAATCATAAAAGTCTACTTGTAATACCTGTGATTTTGAACTATCCGAAGTCCTTTCCTTGCGTTCATGCTTATTTGGGGTTCTTTTAACTGGTGTAGTGACTTTGATAGCATTCTTTCCAGGAGAATGCTTCTCCTTAACAGAATTTACGGAAGAGCAATTCTCCTTACCTCGCACGTCTTCAGGTATTGGTGAAGTTGAACTGAGTTTCTTAGGAGTAAATTTCCCATTGGCATGTCTACTGGAGACATTTCCAATCCGGTCGGTTACTGGATTAGATGAAAGCAATTTTCTACTTGATATACTTCCTGTTAGAGAAAGTTGCAGCCCAGCAACTGGAGAAAGAGAACTGAATTCACTTTGGGAAAAAGACTTTGACCGCTCGTGTTTAGCCCTTCTGACAGGCAATTCCTCTACTGAATCAGTTAAATTCTCAACATTCCTCTTAGATGATATATAAACAGCTTCTTGATAAAGGCCCTGTCTGAAATTAACCACCTGCTCTTCAAGCCGGACAATTTCCTCTTCCAATACAGCTACTTCAGCAAGAAGTTCCAATGTCTGCATCGAATGACCAAACTTGAATTATTTTGTTCTGTAAAAAAGGTTACAGTTACAGCAATTTTTATATCTAGATCCTTTATCATTGATTATTCAACCCCGAACGCATAGACAATTAAGGCCATCCACGTAGGATTAGAAATTTGGACAATTAAATGAAAAAAGATGTGCGAATTCACCACGCTAGAGGTACCAGGTCCAAAAATTTGGACTAATCAGAGGAATATAATTACCAAAACAATTTTCCAGCCGGATCAGGAATGCAAACATTCCTCATCAACTGGATCATTTGATTTATATTACAGTGTGTAAAACTAGACCCCACACATCAATTGACTGCTAAGACTCGGTTAAAGTCCCCTTATAAATAAATTAACGGAAAATTCACGATGCCATATACTCACATAGGGAGGAAGATAAGGAGGAAGGCGAGGCAGAGCTCCAAGAGGTCTGGTAAACGCTCTTTCTAATGCTCTATGAACATTCTCTTCATGTCTTAGCTTCTTCTTTAGCTTATCAACCTGCAAATTTATTTCATTCCAAGTTAATTCAAAGGCAAATTTTCACCAAAAAAAAAAACCCAATGAGAAAACTACATGTATGCATCATACATCTTGTAGCAAAGCCATTTTCTTCTCTCTGTTCAATCTTCGCCTATTCATCTTGGACTTTTCTGGAGCAATCACTTCGCTTGTTGGAGTCTCCATTTTCACCTTCTGTGGATTGAAAAAAGCAATACAGTCTAAATGTCAAGAGGAAGAGTACTCAACATTATAGACGAATGAAAGACAAAAAAAGTTACCACATATGCAACATTATTAAAGTGAAACTATGTAGGAACTATTCTTTTCTTGAGAGTAGTGAAAGTATGGGATAGGATGCAGATTTGGATC
Source organism: Lumnitzera littorea (assembly GCA_024138015.1). Taxonomy (NCBI): domain Eukaryota; kingdom Viridiplantae; phylum Streptophyta; class Magnoliopsida; order Myrtales; family Combretaceae; genus Lumnitzera; species Lumnitzera littorea. Next base: position 43,159,482 of record JAMXBB010000009.1, read on the forward strand.
AAAAGTGATTACTTTTACCAGCCAGAGGCTATATGTAATAACAAAGATAACAAATCATTCAAAATTTAAAAGGGAATAAAAAAGATAAAAAGTTGAATTATCAATACTTATGCTGTCATCAAATTGAGCGAAAGGAAACATCCTTGAAGCAATTATGATAGCTTCCAACTTAAAACTGAAAGACCAATTTGTTAAAAGTATCGATAAATTATCCAAATCATGGAACTATCATGGTCATGTTCTTTTATGAGAAGCTAATTAATTACAATTAAAAAGAAGCAAAAAATAAAAAGAAAAAAGTTCATCACTTGAAGTGAATTTTAACACCACCCCATTAAAGCATTTTTCTTTTCTTGTGGGGGACCTGATCAACTTAAAGCTAAAAGCCACATATTGAGATAAAGTTGATAGATTTCCCAATAAAAAAGGATTATCGATAAATCAACATAAATTGATGTTAAAAAACATAATTTTGAAGAAAATTTACTTCTACCTTACATCAAATGCAAGAAGATCTAGTTTTGAATAAAGTTTCAAACTTCAAACTTCTCATTGATTTAAAAGACAATAAAACGATTAATAAGAAGTTATTCAAATAAAAAAAAATTTATAAGAAGAAGGACTTACTTTGTCTGGGTTCAACTTGGAAGTTTGAAGAGAAGTTTGCACTCTATAATTCATGGCTTTATTTATTTATTGGTTACACTTTGCAGAAGAAGGTGTGATGAGAGTGCAACTAGTCCATATATCTAGTTTCTTGAAAAAGGATCAACCATTATATTAAACTGAATTAAAACTCAACTAATAGCTGTATTTTGCATAGATTGTTCAGAGATAAAGCTGAAAACTGAAACCAACCCACCACACTTTTAGAAGACAGAGAAAGAAAGAGAGAGGGAGAGAGAGCGAGCGGGAAGGTTGAAGCCAGAGAGAAAAAGAGAGAGAATGGGAGCCAATTGTAATAATCTATGTATCATGTTGTTGAGTTGTGTTGTCTCCGCAATGAGCTGAAACTGAATTTATGTGGCTTTATTTGGGTTATGTTATGTGTTCTGTTCTCTTTTCTTTTCTTTTCTTTTTTTTAATTGTTTAGTATTACGTTCGCACGCGTGTTTTAGATTATTGGTCACTGAATAGAAAAGTGAGACTAAATATATCAACCAATTCCAATGGTTTATTACAATCACATACTACTATTTTCTGTAATAATCCAATCCCTTTATACACTCTTAGTTATTCTGTCTGATAAAGATGACAACATATGTATGTCTATAATTAGAGTGGATAGATTCTCTTTATGGTATTTTATATACTACTCTTAATCTTTTCTTATTTTCTTCTTCTTACTTAATCTATCCTTTATTCCTTAAAATTATTTTTCATTTTATTAATTCATGATGTTCATTTTTCAACCAACTCTTTCCACCACCACTCAAAAAATATAAATTTTAAATAATATATATAAGGTATCACGTGTACCTTTTTTCAGTGATTCAATTAACAAATGACTTTTGACATATTTATCTTTATTCACAGACAAAATTTGTGCAGTATTTACTAGTGTGTGTAGATATATATATTAAAAAAGTGTGAATCTGATATAGTAGAATATAATTTAAAAATCGAGAAAGCACAAAATAGAAAACTGCCAAACGATTCCGCTGTGCCGTGTATTCATTGTTCCCTGAATACTCCTCTAATCCCCGATTTTTCAAAGAATTGAAAACATAAAATCAATAATTAATAATTACCAATATAAGTAAAGAAGCAAAACAACAAAAAACACACAGGGTCTATGGAAGAGCAAAACGACGGATTTTCGAGCTTAGAAGAATCGTCTTCCAATGCAAGGACAAAAATAGAAAAATAAAATTAACCGAATAAAGTTACTCCATTTGTTTTTAAAAATTGATGTTTAAATAATATGCTACATATTAAATATAAGTAGTCTGGCACGAACCCCAGTTTATATTATTGAAATGGGGTGAACTGATCGATAAAACAAGGACATCTAATTGTGGAAACTGAAAATTAATTAGTCTAATAGTTAATGTTGAGAATTAATGGTTAAGATTCTAATCCGGCCATTTGATTTATTCAGAAATCAGAACAATGCTGAGAATTAATTCTTAAGATTCTAATCCCGTCAATGTGATTTATTCAGACTATATTATCAGCGTATGTTGAGCTATCTAGCACATAGATGTTAATGGGTTGCGCAGATTTCTCTTGCTAAATTTAGCGTATGAAGTATTCAACCTTAAAAATACATATATAGATATGTGAAGAAAATAAAATATATATATATATATATTTATATTTGAAGTAATGTAGATCCCAACAATAATTTATCTAAAACTTTAAAATATCTGGACCAATTTCATGATAATGTCATGGTACTTCAAAATCAATTATAATCTCATTAGTGTTAAAATATATATAGGTTGTAAATGTTGCATTTTCGGAATACAAACCCCATATAGTTTATACAGAGAAGGTTTTAAATATTCTCCATTTAAATTATCTTAATTTCTATCAATTTACCTCCTTAAAATACCATCATGTATAATTTAATTACTGGTATTAAGTTAATAGATGTCTTCATCATGATATCATAAATTATTTGAATTTTTAAACAATTTTAATATTTATTCACAAATTAAAAGAAATTGAAATAATAAAAGTTAAGATGATGCATTTTAAAGAGAAACTATTAGAGGAAGCTTTTTATTCAATCGCGCTCCACGCTCCATCCAACACGATTAATATGGCTCTTTTCTTTATGTGCGTGTGCGCTTTTGAGAGAGAGAGAGAGAGAGAGATGTTGGTGGCAAATGTGAATCGTCCGGATATAGATGGGGTTTAGCTTTTGGTGTGTGACAGTCCCGCTCTTCACATCATGAGCTAACGTGAGCCCATCCCTTGTGTGACTCTATGTCCTTCTTTCATCTATTACCTTGTATCTTGAAACATCATTGCTTTTAGGTTTATTTATTCATTTATTGCTATACCTTGAAAGCCAAAAGAACAAAGTTCAATTCTTTTCGTACAACGTCGAGCATAATGAAGCTGATGTTGGTTAAATGTTTTAAAATGGAATCATTATATCGGAGTAGGTTTAGTCCTGCCAAATTTTTGTTTTGTCTAAATGGCATAATAAGGACATTGAATATAAAAAGTGATTTCGGACATTATTCCCGTTGTTTAACCGGCTAAAATTTGTTGGTGCAAGTTGTACTTGTTTACAGAATTGAGTGGTCAATTTCTATATCTACTTTGATGTTGGTATTAATGTTTATATTAAGTAAAATGCTTATCATCATGAAAGATAAAAGTGTATAGTTAGAAGAAGACATGTAAAGCAACCAGTAATTAAAGCAATAGGAGCATAGTTGCATATTTTGTTTGTTTTTATTTGCATAAATCTTTGATAAATATCATTTAACAATAGCTTGTCTATTAACTAGCAAACACACACCTGCAATACATGTGTCTAAATTAAAAATTTATCACAATTTGGTATAAATAAATCGTTAAATATTAGTAACATCATATAATCACCATAAATAGAAGAGAAGAATGTAAAATGGAGACCCTTCATTTGTGTATTATTATAATGCCAGTAATCTTTAGTGGTGTCATTAGATCAATATTAATAAACATGGGTTTATTTTTGATTAACTAATTGTTTTTAGGTATATTGTCTAGAGTTCAAAAAATCTAGATTTAGTAACACCATTTGGTGGGGGGTTGGGGGGAAAAGAAAAAGAAATAAAGTGGCTTTTAAAGTTAAAGACAACAATTTGGGTAAAAGGAAAAAGTGATAAAGATAGTGAAAGATTAAACTTTGATATAGGGAAATTACGGAAGAAGAAATCGTATGCGTTACATTATCAAGAAAGGAAGTTTGTGAGTTTTCATTTGCATTTATATTCCGAGAAATAAACTTAGTAATCAGTTTGACGATAAAAGTTTACTCCATGATATAAGTTCCCTAAAACCTCAGCCATGCAGGCTACTTAAAACAACCAAACTTCAATGAAGTAACATCACATTAATTCAACATATAGCATTAATAGAGAAAACTTTCAACATGCACAAATAGCTAGAACACTTCAACATAAAAAAAAAAAATAGTGCACTTTAGTTAATATATTTATTGTTAAAATATTCTCCGAAGGTGATTGTCAGTGGCCACAATGCTGGAGTTGTGGTTCCTAACAGAAAAATTAGAATTCTTCACGTAATTTACATCACTGTGAGTGAAATTACAAGCACATATACATACCGAGTGGAAGAGGGTGTTTTTACGTTTTTCGTTGGGATAGTCTCCAAAGGCAATTGTCGGTAGTCGTAATGCTAGAGTTGGAGTTCCTATGAACAAAAAAATTATACAACAAAAAATCAGAATTTACATGCAGTTCACATCAAGATGAATGAAATTACAAATAAAAATACATATCAAGTGAAAGAAAATGTTTTAATGAGTAGACAGATGCTACAGTATATGCTTAGAAGGCAATCATCAGTAGCCGGAACGCTAGAGTTGGAGTATTTATGAAAAAAAAGTTATAGAACTTCTAATGGAAAAAAAATATAGTGAACGAAAAAAAAAATCCCAACTCCTACTACATGCAATTCACATAATGATGATTGAAATTACAAATATGAATAAATAACAAGTCGAAGAGAGCATTTTAATATGAGTAATTTTTGCGAGTAAAAAAACCGGAAAAAAAAGCTAGAATAACAAGTTGAAGTAAGAGAAGAAATAGACTTTGCAAGTGGAGAGAGAAAACAAAAAAGCTGAGAGAGAGAGAGTTTTAGCTAAATACTCTAAACAGTGAAAGGTAACCAACCACTTTGTGAATGGTTAGAGGATTAGAGCGGTTGCAAACTGGAGATGGTGGAAACATGCACAATATAGATGAAGACAATGTATGATATTTGGCTTCAATTTCGGTTGTGAACAAATTCAACTTAAAAAATAATGAAATCATAATAATGTATGTGTATATTTTTTTAAATACAAATATTGTCATAACCAAAAATGGTAACTAAAATACATTATAGAGAATTAATTTGCAATTACAAAGATGGCAATTACATAAGCCTTTATTGGTTTTAATAATAATATAGATGTTCAACATCACACGGTATAGTTAAAATTATTATAACTTAATAATATAAATATTAGTTTTCTAATGGAATGAATTAAGTTCAAAATCTTTCTTTCTCAGTTATGATATGTAATAGTTGGCAAGAAAGGGAAGAAAAAATTACATAACGTATTAGGTAAAAATTGATTCACATGTATAACATTGACATAAGATATAATAAGAGATTTACAATTTGATACTTTTGGTTTGAATTAGAAATAGAAGAAATAATTAATAGAGTATAATTCATCTATTCTTTATATATGGGAAATAATGAAAAATTTGGAATATATTTATCAACAAATTATTGCATCTTTATCAATTAATCTGCTTTTTCTTTTTGGTACAATATCTACTTTTTATTTTTATCATACTTATTGTTGAGTATATAGTGTATTTATATAGCTATGTGTCTTTTATTTATTAGTTTAGGTCGGCAATCCATGTAGATAATAGAATTAGTTTTGTTAGTTAGCAGTTTGCTTCATGTATAAATAGTAGAACACAAATAGTTCAATTTTAGTTTTTTTAGTCTTTGAGTCTTACTATTGTAATATACAAACCTGCTTGTACTCAATAGCAATGGTTGATCTCTGAATTCAATTGCTGTGTCAAGGTGATTTCTTTCATCTTTACTTTGATTTTCACATGATATTAGAGCATAAGTACTCCAATTACCCAATAGATATATATATATATATATATATATACCCAATTGCTAGGGTTTAGATTTTGCTGCTAGAAATATGAATAATCACAGAAACATTGTAGCAATTACATAAGGGGACATGGTTTCTTTTGATTCATTGCATATTTCATCATCCAATAGTCCTTCAATAGTGATCAGAAACATAGTTTTTAATGGATCAAATTATCTTACTTGGAGTTGTACAGTTAGAATGGGTTTAAGGGGCAAAATTAAAAATAGGTTTCATTGAAGCAAGTATACCTAAACCAACTGATGGATCTCTTGACATGATTAGATGGAATAAGAATGACTATATGGTACGATGTTGGTTATTGAATTCGATGATGAGTGAGATATCTCAAAACTTTTTGTATGCAACGTTTGCTCATGATCTATGAAGTGAAGTAAATGAGTAGTATGGACAAGGGAATGGACCATTGATTTATTAACTATATTCTAAAATTTCAAATTTGGAATAAGGAAATCAAACTATAGGCTTTCACAATAAAAAACTTAAGAGATATTAGCATGAGTTACAAGGACTAATTAGTAATCCTACTTGCAAATGTGGAAGATTAGAGTATTATATTTGTGCATTAATGGAAAGAATTGCAACATTTGAGGCATAAGGAAGGTTAATACAATTTTTAATGGGTTTAAATGAAGGCTTCAAGGCAATACGTAATCAAATATTATCCATGGAACCTTTGCCTATAATGAATCAAGCTTTCTATCTAGTATAACAAGTAGAAAGACAAAAACATGTTATTGGATTAGTTAAATTGATATTGAGAGCTCTGCATATAGTGTAGCTAAGGACAGAGGATCTTATTCCAGCAAATGAAGGAAAAGCAAAGGATTTCAAGGAAATAAGTTACTTTGAAAGCATTACAAAGGTGAAGGCCATACTATTGAGAATTTTTTCCAACTTATTAGGAACCCTGATAAAAGCATATTTTTCATGTTTTAATGTGCAAATTAAATAGAATTATTATTAATTTATAGAAATCATTAAGAAATGATGCCTAATTATTTTCATTTGGACATTTTAGGAATTAGAGGATTCAAAGTGGAAATACGAATGATTTAAAAGAGTTTTACGCAAATAAAGAGGCCCAAAATGAGCTATGGCACAATTAGAATTCAATACAACCGCCTTACACTTATACTGGCAGCCTTTGGAGTCTATACCGATAGCCTTGAAGCTTACGCCGAGTCAACCCAAGTTTTTCTTATAAATAACTTTATGTTTCAGTATTTGAAAGACGTGTTTTTAGGAGACATACACTTTCCTTAAACTTAAAGGGTCGTAGAATAGTCATTAGATAGTTCTTGAAAAATTCTTCTATGAAATCGCTTGGATCATTAAGAAGATTTTGCTTTGGAGACTAAGTTTTAAAGTTGCAATTGAAGTTTATCTTTTCCAATTATAGTATTGGTGACATCTATTTTAATTATATTTATGAAATTTTGTTAATTATTCATGCTTTCAATTATGAATTTCCTTATAATTCAATTAGTAGTTGTGCTTTTGTTTCAAATTCTATGGTTGGCTAAATTTATTTATGGGAATTGACGAAACCCTAAATAGCTAAGATGATGATTATGTTCGTATTACAGGATTAATAAATATAAAGATGATTCATGATTGTAATTTCTATGATTTTAATTATAGTTATTTAATTGATTATAATTGTTAGAAACCCTAGTGATACTGGAGTTGATATAAGGTTTGTTAGAAATTCTTAGTTAATTTGATTAATTAATATAGAAGTAGTGTTAATTTAATTAACTAGAAATTATCTAGAGATTAATGCTATGTTTGGCGATTGATTATTCATTAAGACATTAAGAATAATTGATTTAGGACATTAGACAATCATAGTATAGAGAGATATATAATTGTAATTTGGAGTCTACTAGTAATTGGAGATGCGGGAGTTGACTAATTAATTAGGAGTTTAAATTTTTAAGTTTTAAGGCATAATAATTTCACTTAAATAACCATATATGCTAATAATCTATATAATACGATAACAATTTAATTTGTATAATTTAGAGTGGATTCTGTTTTTCCCACAATTATCAATTTATTGCTTAGTTTTAGAAATTTTATAGTTATTTTCTTTTTAATAGTTTTAGTATAATTATTAGATTAGTTAATTTATTTTTTGATTGCTTAAATATCGATAAGAACTATCATAAGTTTAGTAATATTATAATCCTAGAGGAATCAACAATCTTACTTACTCCATTTTACTTGATTTTAATCTAGTATACTTGTTGAAGTATTCGCAATTATATATATATATATATATATAGTTTAAGCGAATCATACCTTAAGTGGCATAAAGGGAAGAGAATCTCAAGGTCTCAAATGAGATCAAATACTAAAGTTGAAACTAAGAAATTGTATTTTGCATTGATTGATACTCCTTTTGATACTAACTTTTTTGAAAATGTAGAAACAATGCAAACACATGTTGACCAACATATGCTGTCGGAAGTGTGTCAAGAAGTGATGCATCTCATGAAAGGAAAGGCACAAGAAGCAGACTATTTAGTGTTTGTAGCAAATTGAGTCCATATTGTAGGTAACCTTCAAACAATTTCCAATTCTAGTGTTTAAAATAACAATTTGTGTAGTTGGGTTGTTGATAGTGGTGCCACAGACCACATGACCCCTTTTAGAACCTTACCTTTCAACCTTGAAACACTCAATTCACCAATTCTAGTTTACTTACCTAATGGAAGTCCTAAGAAAGTTAGTCAAATTAAGTCTATTGCAATCAATCATAAACTAATGCTGCATAAAGTCCTTCATATTCCTAACTTCACACATAACCCTTTGTCCTTTTATAAAGTTTTACTTGATAGCAAAAAAACAACTGTTATTAATTCCTCTCACTTACATCTATGGGACTGGAAATCTAAGGAGATTATAGCTACTATTTAAGTGCAAAATGGGTTATATCTCCTGAAGCAATCAGTAAAAGAATGTTTTCGAAATCAACATGCTTATGTACAGCATACGGTTGTTACTCCTTGTAATAAACTTCATTATTTTCAGTTGTTTCATAATCGTTTGGGTCATTCATATGTTTCTAAACCTATAACACATTGAACCCTTTGAAAACTTGAATGTATCTCAATTTGCTTGTGACACTTGTCATTATTCCAAATTCAAATGTTTATCGTTTGAAAGAAGCATGAGTCAATCCTTTATGTTATTTCACTTGTTTCATGTTGATATATGGGATCCATATCTAACTCCTTCCCTTTTAGGTGCTTCTTATTTCCTTACAATTTCTTATAGTACTTGAACATATTTGATGCATAATAAGTCATAAGTTCTAAGTATTCTTAGCAACTTTTTTCATTATATTTCTAATCCATTTTCTATTGTTTCTAAGCTAGTAGGATCAAACAATGGAGTTAAGTTCTTATCTTTTTCTTATCAACCTTTGTTTGACAAACTTAGGGTGATTCACCAAAGAGCTACCATTTATACACCACATCAAAATGGTAGAGTAGAACAGAAGCATAGACACATCCTTGATAAAGCTAGAGACTTAATAATTCATGCCAATTTATATAAATACTTTTAGGGAGAGTACATCCTTATGGCCACCTGAGTTATTAATAAAATCTTGATGTCCATCTTAAATTGGAAATCCCTACATGAGGTGTTGTTTAGAGAGAAACTCACTTATGATCGTCTTCGTACTATGGGATGTTTGTGTTTTGTTGCTCAACAACCTACATTTATTGATAAGTTTGATTCTTGAGGAATAAAGTGTATCCTTTTAAGGTATCTTAGTAGACAAAAAGCATATAGTCTTTACTTTAGACTCTTAATAGATTCTCATTAGTTAGGATGTAGTATTTTATGAGGACATCATGGCTTTCAAACTCAACTCACATTTTGATCATCCTCATTCACAAAACACTCTAGCAGTTCAAGTTACTTTTCATTCTAACGATCTATCTCATTCCCTTTCTTCTGATATGCATACTAATTCTATTTCATCTATTCTACCTTCTTATTCCTTTGACATGCATTCAATAGAAGAGGAGTCATCTTTTACTTCATCCTCTAATGATTTACATTTGCCTATTGCTATACGTAAGCATGCAAGAACTCATAATATTCCCAGTTGGTTGTAAGATTACATTCTTTGCCTACATTATAGTTCCTTTATTGCTTCCCCTATTACTGGTTCCAATCCTAAAACACTTAATTATCCTCTCTTTTCTCCCTAAACAGTTTATCATCATCTACTAGACTTTGTTCGATCCATGGCATTAATGTTAACAACAAAAGAACCTTATTGTTATTCTCAAGCTACTAAAATTGAAGAGTGGGTTTACACTATGAATAAGGAGTTAGAAGCTTTAAAACTTAATGATACTTAAGAGCTTAGTACTTTACCTAAAGGTAAAATACCTATTGGTTACAAATGGTTGTACAAAGCGAAATATAAGCTTAATGGGACTATAAAAAGGTATAAAGTTAGGTTGGTTGCTAAGAGGTACAATCAAGTAGAGAGAGTAGACTATCATGACACTTTCTCCCCCTTAGCAAAATTGGAAATTATTTTGATTTTGCTTGCTATTGCATCAGGAAGAAATTGGCCTCTTTTTTTTTATTTTCTATTTTCTTGCATTTTCTCTAAATTTCCTATTTTTTTTATTTTTGCAAATTTTCTATTTTTTTGTATTTTTCTAAGTTTTTATTTTTTTATGCTTTTTTCCTAACTTAGAACCCTTTTACCCCATTTTAAAAATTTTTAAATAAAAATAAAATAGGAGTAAAAATAGGATATCTACAAAGATTCTTTGGTTTCTTAGAAGTCTAAGAAACGACATATATTGAGCACCTCTACTATGGAAACTGAGTACAAGAGTACAAGCACTACAATGAAAGAAATTTTATGGCTAAATTATATTCTTCGAGATTTATGTATTTCTATTTCCCTTTTGTGTGATAACAAATTTGCACTTCAAATTATAGCCAATCCAATGTCTTCTCAATCACACTAAGCATGTTGACGTGGATGTCCACTTTTTTAGAGATTATATTGCTAATGGAATGATGAGTACTTATATTCCTTCACATTCTAAACTAGTAGATTTCTTGGCCAAGGTTATTTTTGCTACTAAACTTTCACAATTTTGTGGTGGGTTGGGCCTTCGATTGGCTCTAACTTGAGAGGGGTTGGGGGTGGTGATGTTAAGTATATAGTGTACTTATAGAGACAGGTGTCTTTTATTTATTAGTCCAGGTTGAGAGTTCATGTAGATAACAGAATTAGTGTAGTTAATTAGCAGTTTGCTTCATGTATAAATAGTAGAACACGGATAGTTCGGTTTTTGTTTTTTTAGTCTTTGGGCCTTACTACTGTAATATACAAACCTGCTCGTATTCAATAGCAATGGCTATATTCAATTGCCGTGTCAAGGTGACTTCTTACACCTTTACTCTGATTTTCACACTTATTACCAGTTTTTAAATGCCTTAAGCATCCATCTCAGTGTTCTCGAGATATCTTGACTCGTACTTATTCTAGCCAAGGAAACCTGAAATTCTAATTATGATTGGTAGAATCCACTGTACATATTCCGAAGAATTCAACATTTATACTTGGTGATGGTTGAATGATGACGAAGAATTGATTTTTTAGTGATAGGACTAGATGCAGGGTTACTGGTCAGAGGATTCATGATAACTTGTGAAATAAACAAGTATGAGAAGAGTGTATAGTACATGGATTTATACGAGTAAAAATACAAAAGGACGTGAATAAAAAGACCACGACTAAACTTTGCAAATCATAATAGTGTAAACAGCAATAGTATTATTGGTTTCCTTGCGATTATAGAGTACTATTGTCTTATCAACTCTTTAAAATTTTCCGCTCCCTCACTTGTTCTATCTAATGTAAATAAACGGATGGTCTTGTTTTGAAGAAAGTTTAACAAATAGATTGAGAATCTGTCGTTATTTCATATTTTGTTTTGGTTTGAAGAAGGTGCACTTGAGGGGTCGAACCAAATCCAACTTTTTCTTGCCCAAAAGGAGAAAAAATGAAAAATTGTCTGCATGAACAGATAGGCCTAATCCGGCAGCCATTATGGTGGAAAAGAAAAATGAAGGCAACCTAGATCTAAGATCTTTAATTTTGATTCCTCAATCCTCAACGCCTTCATATCAGACCAGGCTCTAAGTCTCAATTTCGCCTTTACTGAGTTCATTCACATCTCTTTTCTTAATCTCATTTTGTCACATATTCATATAGTCCCAGTCTCGTCTCTCTATCTCTTCCTGATATGTAGACCAGATAACCGTAGTATCATGTAAGTGTATAGTCAATTTCTCCTTTCGATTAATTATCATAAATGTGGATGATGCATTAAAAATTTTATAAGTTAAGTGTGAACAATATAATAATCTCATTTGAGAAAAATTATTATCCATTACTCTTTGGTTTTTTGTATGCATAATGTGACTATAATCTACTTGTAGAACTTTTTTTTCACTTGAAATCTTACATGTAATTGCATAAGTGGAACTTAGTGATACGCATCTATTGTGAAATGCAATCAAAACAACAAAGGGCTAAAGTTGAGACACACTTGAAGCAATTTAGTTTATCAGGGATTTAAACCAAATCGAATCGAACTGAACCGAACCGAATTAGGGAGTAATAAAATAAGGAGGGAAATAATTCCATGAGCCTCATCAATTTGACAATAGAGAAAAGAGAGAATGTGAAAAAATTATTAATATCTCATTTGTTACAAGAGAGTGGATTTAAAATGGAAAGACAATTTTGAGTTTCATTCCTTTTTTATATTTGGAAGTATTTTTAAAAGATAGAATTGTGATTCACTAAAATCAATGATCATAATTTTAAGGGGGAATTCAATTTCACTTTTGAGAAAGTAAAATTGTGATTCTATTTTGTCCTTATTAATGAAAATTACTTATTTAACCTTTAAATGAATTATGATATCCAATAAAACAAAGGGTGTTTTTTATAAATATAATTATATAGGCATTCCATTCTACTTTATGGATAATTTTACATACAAGAAAGGATTTATCATATTCCAATCCCTAATATATTTATTTCCATTTCATTCCAATCTATTCTAGCATACAAAACATGATACAACTTTCCTATTCTATCCATCTATACCCTCCTTTTCTTCTTGCTTTCTTAACTGACTTTTAATTATGGGCATACTAATAACTTTACATTGTATCTGATGATGATTAACATTGTTTTTATTTTCCCCTCCACATAGTGAAAGGAATACGTCTTTCTCTAATTCGTTTCCTTCAAATGTTTTCCTTATTAATTCCGCCCATCATGCTAAATACATTGTTAGTGCAGCCATCCATAAATAAATCCACTTTTCTCCTACTTTTCGGTCCTATATTATGGTGAAAGGAATATCCCATGTAAAAAACACAAGAACACAATCAGCCAAATCGATCTTTTCGTCGTCCCATATTAATGTTGCATAATTGCTGATATTGACTGAAAACTAGGTAACACAAAAATCTCATTGTGATCCAGCTAGTGATCTACAAAGCAAGTGCGCATATTATATAATATCGAATTATTGAATTGAATTATTTTAAAGGTGTTCCTTCTCGAAGTTGTCATTTTCTGTTTTTCTACTTCTCCCTTGCATGATTGAAGTCGATTAATTATTTAGTTCAAACATTGGACAATATGGTCAGAAATCTCTGTTTAAAACGCAGCAATATTGTCCTTCAAATTGGGTATTTCAACAATGATCGATAAAATACAGAAATCACTAGTATTTCCATCCTCAACATAATATAGTCTAGGTAATATCGATAGAGGGTAACGAAGTAATAATGTCCTCGAACATGTAAATCAATGAACTGATGCTTAAAATTGTTTTGTATATTTTAAGTAGCTTTAACAAGAGGTCGCTTTTAAACTGAGCAAAAATAACGTGCTAATTGGCGAACTGACAAAACGAGTAATTGCCACTGAATTACTGGTTAGCTGTATGTTTCATTGAAATCAGGTGATTTACGTCAATCCCCAAGGATATAATTTAATCATTGCCCAAATTTACTTTCACCGTACTTGGCATCTCGCGTTAGAATTTCCCTTTTCGCATATACCACAAACTCCATCGACGGGAATTTAGACAAAAGCTAAGGTTGTTGATCCTTATATTATAGTAATACTAATACCTGCTTCTTTAAGGTCTAAATCATCTTCCAACTCCAACCCAAATGATTGCAAGAGGGCATTTATGCTATGTGAAAACATGAAATAGGACAACGCAACCATCGACGTACTCCATATTCTGCTCATTATTTAATTTGAAAAGCTCACACGCTATCCAAGTACGTAATGTTTCCGTTATCGCATTATGAGAGATAATATAATCCATCAAAATTTGCAATCCATTAATCTCGGTAGAAACATCACTCGGATAAATCGCTTTTTTTTTTTCATTTTTTTCTTGGGCGAAAAGAAGGATATTTTATTGAAATATAACCATTATCATCACTCAGTATAGACCAAGCAATAGATTGACAATCTAAAAAAAGTAACTTCCAGAGTTGGGATGGTGGTTATACCACCAATCTGACAAACACATCCCCTTCTATGAGACAAAGCTATCCAATCGGCTACTCTACTAGCCTTTTTAGTCACTCAAGAGAAAATAAAAGAAACTAAACTGTTATGAACTAAATTCTTAATATTGCTAATATGTTGGGTCGTGGTCCAATGGATTTGGGCCCCTGAACCATTAAAGGTTTGGATAACAAGTGAGCAATCTCATTCCATTATCACATCCATCCATCCTTCCTCTCTTGCCATCTATATAGCTAGCAAAATGGCTTTTGTTTCAGTTTCCTCTGCCGTATAGCAATGGTACATCAAAACCCTTCCCAACACTATTACCCTTTGGTTATCTTAAGCTACTGAGCCACAGGTTGCTTGCTCTTCTTTTGAAACCTAGGCCCCATCTACATTAATCTTCACAATTGGAGCATTAGGCTGTTGCCAATAGATATTTTCTTCGCCAAAAGTTACCCTTGTCGCAACCTCCACCACCTCATTTTGTCTCTGCTTTCCCTCAAACAAATCTTTGATCAAGACCTTCAAAGCCCTAATGACCACCTCCTGATCTACCTCTACATCTTCAAAAACACACTTGCACCTCATTTTTCAAACGCTCCATGCAGCAGCACTTATAGATACTTCAAGATCTACACTTTTCAAACCATCCACCGCCACAACTCTCTCAAACCACTCCATGAAACAAATATTCTCAAATCCATTCATTGTTACTCCTAAGCATTCAAACCAAACTACTTTTGTCCACTCACATTTGATTAGAACATGCTCTGTCGACTTAGCTCACCATAGATCTGACAAAGATGGAGAGATCACTTGTTATCTGAACAGATTCTTTGTTGTTGGTAATGTATTGGTGCCTACTCTTCAAAGAAAATGTTGTATCTTAGGTAAAAAATTTATTTTCCATACATTCTTCCATTATGTTTTTGAAAGACCTCTCATAACATTAGAGATTGACAAGTTATATCCAGTTTTTTCATTCTTCAAATGGAAGTAGATTGATTTCAACATGAACTTTCCATGGTGATTGTAAGGCCATAAGATGGAATCTTTCTACTTCATAGTACTCAAAGGTATTCACTCTACCTCTACATGCAGCATATTTTGCCTTAACTTCATTGTATCCTTGCTCCTTTCATCTATCAATATCAAGCCCCTTACTTTCAAGCCCTAGATACTAGAGTCTTTCCCTATCAATGTATGAGAATCTAGTAAAGGAATCCATTTGTCAGTGCATACATATGTCCTTTCCCCTATTCCAACCTTCCAAAAGCTATTCTCAACTAAACATTTTATCAACCGTAATAAACTACTTTAAGCCTAGGATAACATCCTTGAAACCACAATCAAGAAAGTAGATTCCTTTTAGGACTCTAGCCTACAACTTGTTAGGATTCGCTTCTAGTCCATAAGCTATCTTGGTAGGGAGAGGGAGGTTAAAAATATGTAAATCCTTAAGACCCAAACCTCTGTACTCCTTTGCATAAGTTAAATTTTCCTAAGTATACCAATGTATCTTGCGCTCTTCTTTTATTTGCCCTTAGGAAAATTTTGCAATCAAAGAGTTAACCTCATTACACCACTTCAAATGGTAGGAAAAAAATATACATAAAATGGTATAGTAATGACTATAGATTTTAGAAGGACTTCCCTTCTAGCTTCATTTTAGAGCCTCTATTTCCAACCTTTTAGCTTTTTAATCACTTTATCCTTGACAAAACTCAATGCTTTATACTTTGATCTTCTTAAAATGGTAGAAAGACCTAAGTACATACCTAGATTGTTCGTAATAGGAACCCCTAGCAACTGTCCATTCTCCCTTTTAACTTGCTCTTCTATGTTCCTGCTAAAGTAGATACTAAACTTCTCAAAATTAACACTTTAGCTTGACACACTACAATATCTATTAAGAATCTCGATTAGCTTTACCACTTCCCTTCCATTTTCCTTACAAAAAAAGACTAAATCATCTGTAAAAATATAAGTGAGAAAGGGTAAGACAAGAATGTTTAATAGTCAAGACATGCAAACTCCCATCCCTAATATGTTTGCCTACTCCTCTAGAAAGAACATTTGGCACAAAATGAACAAGTAGGGTGCTAATGGAACCCCTTGTCTCAATTCCCAACTTAGCTTAAAAGAAGACACTTTCTTTTGATTCATTAGGATATTAAAATTAATTATAGACACACACTACATTATGTAACTCAACCATTTTTTTTTTATCAAAACCATACTTCAAGAAGACCTTTTTTGAGAAAGGCCATTCTACTTGATCATTGGCTTTTTCAATATCAACCTTTAATGTATAAAAACACTTTCTACTTCATTTTTTATTTTTGAGAAAATGAAGTGTTTCATGAGCAATGATGATATTGTCATGAATCATTCTTCCCAATAAAAAAGCTTTTTGATTTTAAAAAATTAGCTCACATAGATAAGGTTTAAGCCTATTGACCAAGATGTTTGACATAATGTTATACAAAAAGTTTCAAAAGCTAATTGGTCTAAATTGGGTAACTTTATGAGGATTGGGGTATTTAGGTATGTATAAGGAAAATATTAGTATAGTTGAGAGAAGGAGGAAAATCATCTAAAATAAAGAAAGATCTGATTGCTTCTAATACTTCTTTTTGCAATAATTGTTTAAAATCATTGATAAAATATCCTTAAAAAGCCATTTGGACTTAGAGCATTAAGGCCCCTAAGTTGAAACACAATATCTCTAATTTTTAGGGCACTAACTTTAGCACATAACACTCCATTCATATCCTCCCTAATCCTCTTATCAATCTAATCTAAATAGTCTACATTACTTATAGTAGCCCTTAAAAGCTAAGTAGTGGAACTTTAAATCATCAAGGCGCCCTTTGATGTAGTGGCTTAGAGAATGTCAAAACTTTAAAGTTAAGTATGCTCAGGCTAGGTCAATCCTAAGATAGGTGATCTCTTAGGAAGCTGTTACATTAAGTGATAAAATCGTATGACATTCTACGCTAAAGTGGACAATACCTCAATAGGACGAGTTCCATCTAAGTCATTACAAGTGGTATCAGAGTGCTTCAACAATCAGAAGGCAAGTCCTTGCCTAGTGGTGGTCTCTAACTTGTGTAACAAAACTAACGAAGACATCAATTCTGTAAGGGGCGTGGATTGTAGTACCCTTTAAAAACTAGGTAGTAGAACTCTAAATTATTGAGGCACCTTTTGGAGTAGTAGCTTAGATCATGTTGAAACTCCAAAATTAGGTACGCTTAAGCTAGATCAATCCCAAGATAAGTGACTTCCTAAGAAGTCGCTACACTAAGGGACAAAATTGTAAGGCGATTCATGCCAAAGTAGACAATACCTCTGTGGGAGGAGTTCCAACTAGGTCGTTACATCAACAACCCCTTAAGAGGTAAACAAAATATTAAAAAAAAAAAATCCTTCAATTCATATGCAATGAGCCCTCCTTCTTCAATCTACTCTCCTCCATTATTTTATATCTTCAACATTCTATTTTCATTTCTTCTATCAATGGTAGAGTAATGGAGGAAGGATGCATTTCTATCCATAAAATTTAGCCAATTAATCCTCACTCATTGATGCTAATATTTTTCTTCTTTCTCCTATAAATCATTCAACTCTCCATACAATCTCTCCTCTTCTTCAACATCCAATCCCATTGGTCCACTTTTTACCCTAGATAAACTCCTAAGAGTGCAATTGATTAGTTTCTTGTTATTTAGAAAGGTTTTCTTACTCTAACACTCCGGTTTCTTTTTGCACACATCGAGATTTTGCAAGATTAGTTCCCAATCAACCACGCCTGATGTAATGTACCAATTGTCCTTCACTAAATTCTTACATTCTTTTATGGATAGCCACATGTTTTCAAACTTAAAATTTTTACTCCCTTTCTATAGTTGGCTTGCAAATGAACCACAATAGCAACATCAACTAAAGCTATAGCTAAGATATGTTCCACTTTGCAATATGGAAAATTTTCAATCCACTCAATTGATGCAAGTCCCCTATTAGTCCTCTCATGTACCGAACCACCACCCTCTCTTTTATTTGACCATGTGAATTTTGTTCCAATAAATCCTAAATCTTGTAAGCATGTATCTTCCACCATATCCCTAAAACCTTACATTACCCTTTTATCTACTCCTCTATTACCCTCTTTTTCATGCTCAAACAACATTGCATTAAAGTCACCAACGCATAGCCAAACAAGTCTTTGTCTTGCCATAAGTTTTAGTTGATTCCATAGATCCTCTCAAGTTATGTTGAAGAGTAGATTCATGTTATATATCTTACTTCCTCACCTCCTGCCCATTTCATCATAGTGACAATATAGTAATTAGACTAGGATAGAATATTAAGATCCATACTCACATTCCACCAAATTGAAAGGCCATCAACTAAGCTTCTTCTCTCAACATACAAAACTTCTTGCATATATAGTAAATGACTTCTTAGTCATTCTAGAACACTTCCATTATTTTCTGTTGCCATTAGGAAAATGACAAAAGGATCAAATTTATTTATTAGGCCTTGAAGGTTATGTACGGTCTTAAGAGGCCCAATCCCTTGGTAGTTCTGGCATAGGAAACTCATGGCCTCATGGCTATTAGAGGCTAGTCACCACCATCTTCAAAAACACCATCTACTATTGGAACTTCATGCCACTTAATTGTTACACAATATTCTTCAAGAGTTGTACATATTTCCACACTCTTTTTTCCTTTGTTTCCCTTATTTACTGCCGCTTTAACTACACGAACACTACTTAAGTCTTTGCCTTTTAAATTTACTACTTCTTAAAGAATCTCCATATTTTCTTTTTCTATTGGAGTAATATATTCTATTCTCTGCTTCATTTTTGTTTCAAATTCGTCTTCTCGGCACTCTTTCCTCTTCAAATTTAGCTTCTTAAAAGCATCAGGCAATTCAAAATTAAGCACAAGTGATGACAGGAGTACTACGAGCTTCAAACGTAGAATACTTAACCTTCTCCTGGCACATTCAGATGAAATTTCAATTTCAAGTAAGTTCTCCCCCCTTCAACTCTCCAATATCTTCCAAAAGGGTTGTAGGGTTAATACATGACTTCAATCTAGTATAAGGGATAGTGTACTATGGTCTTGTGTAGACTATGACTTTGATTGAATTTCATTGACCTAGTTGGTTAGGGCTGAGGCTCAGCAATAAGGGATAATGTATTGGTTTAATGTATAGAGAGAGGTTTTGATTGAATTTCATAGATCTAATTTGTTTAAGATTAAGGCCTAGTAAGGGAAAGGATAAAGGGTTCCTATATAGAGATTGACTTTGAATGAATTTACTGATTTGGTTTTGTTTAGGTTATGGTTCAATAATAAGGGAAATGGTGTTTTGAGAATCTAGTATGTTTGACTAAACAAGGTTATTTATATTGATGGATGAAATTTGGAGGGGATGATGTGTGTGCTTAGTGTTTTCTATAGTAGAAGTATTTGGATTGATGTTTTCTTTATGTACTAAATACCCTGCTTCTCCTTCCTCCTTCTCCTCCCATTCTTTACTACTGTTGCTTTTAAACCAATAGCCATACTGTCATCTTAGCATTTTTCAAACTAACACACTTTTTGACTCAATCTCCTACAATTAAAACACCAGTTATTAAGCCTCTCATATTTAAGAAAAACCCTATCTCTTTCACCATTTCCTTTATTTACCCCATATACTAGATTTCAATGGTAGATCAATAGGAATTTTTACCCATACTCTCAAGAAAGCCCTCCTTTCACCTTTAGTAGATAATATAGGTTCAATCTCAATGACTTCTCCTACTTTACTACCAATCGCTTTGGCATTAGATAGGGTCATATGGTTTAAACATAGGCCATGAGTCTATAACCAAATCAAAAAAGAGTTGAGAGGGAGCTCCCCCAATTTCCAATTACCATTACAATACTCAATGATTAGACAATGACTTATCACAACATAAGGGGATTCATCCAAAATTCTTGTATATAATTTATTCCTAAGACACATTAATGACCCCATATCCTTTCTACATATTCTTCATTATGTTAATAACTGCAGTTCTATTTAGCACTTTGTCTACCATAATTTTTGTTACAGCAATTAGGGCTTCATCAATGCACTTAACAAATGGCTCATTTAATAGGACTTCATCCAAATATGAACTATCTTGAAAAGAATTAGCATATGAAGAGGCCATGATCTGCATAAAAGATAGAAATTAGCTAGGGACAAAAGAAAACTATCAAGATTTGGAAACCACAATTGTGAAATGTAATAAAGCTAATGGAAGATTTATTAGATGGTCTAAACATTAGAGACAAATGGCATGGAATTGAAGGAGGATCAACAAAGAAGTAAAGATTTCAACTAAAATGATTTTGATTTTTTTTTCTTTGCATTTCTATTTTTTTCCTCTTGAAGGCTTGAATGAAAACTTGATGGGAAAAATGAGAAAATGTGAGCTAAATCACTAAAAATTAGATGCAAAGTGTTGATGAAATGAGATGCAACTAATCATCATACCCATTAAAGCATGAAGAAAGAGAAAGAGTAAAAGAAAGTTTGTTATAACACCCAAGTGGAGTAAAAACTCTCCAATTAAGAGAATTTTCTCTCTTTAGAAGGATAGAGAGAGAGATCTTTCTTTGATAAACTATATATGTGACTTGATAAGTTTTACCTGAACTGCAATTTATAATCAATTATAACATCAATTCATTTTTAGCATGGAGGACAAGGGCACATGTTGTATACCTTAGAATTTAAAGAAAAATATAAATTACTTAACATTGAATGATAAATGATTATATAATTATGCTAAAATGTAACCTAATGGCATTAACATAGGTTTCTTAGTAGAATGGATCAGATTCAAATCTCTCCTTCTCCAAAATTGTCCCATATAATGTTGAAAAAAAAAATGGCTAATACAATATGATTATAAAAAAGTTTAAGTTTACACTCTCTTTTTTCTTTCTTTTTGTCCCTTATAAGTGATATTTGGAAGATTTTTTTTTGTATTTATTTTATATGATGGGAGTGGGATTATAAGGACAAAAAGTGGAAATAAATTGTTACGATTTTCATTTCTTTTATTTTCATCAAATTTTCCACTTTATATGCCATTACGTAAAATTATTGATAAAAAATTTAAGGAAAAAGATGATGCCACAAAGATATTGTAAAATATAGCTCAAGACTCCAGACAATTTCAAAGGGCTTTCTACGGTAATATTTGCTATTAGTCGATTTTGGAGTATAACTTTGGTCTTATGAAAGTAAGAAGAAAAGGCTAAAAGGTATGCCAGGTCTAGCTTGGTGTAGCCACTCTGATGTCTAGGTAAGTGAGTGTTTAGATAAGATAGTAAGCAAGTAGGTGAGCTAAGAGTGTTTAAGGGCATAAGAGAGTCCTTATAGTTCTTTATTTCCCTTATTTATAGGCATGTGTTAATAATTGTTGTAGTAAGTAATCATCAGTCATAGACCACATGGTAGCTCATTAACTAAGCACATGCTTAAAGAACAGAAGTAGTGGATGGTTATGTGATGAAGTAGTGTAGAGCCATTATTGTTCATGCTGCTTTTCAAATTCAAAGCAAGTAAATGGGTAGACCAAGCCCCTAGGTCTATTGGAAGAGCCAAGCCTAATATAGTAGCTCGTCAGATGGAGCCAAATCGAAGGACTTTACTGATAATAGTATAGCTCAGTGGCTGAAGTGCTGAGCAAGATTGTTGGGAAAAATTCTTTATCAACATATGCCCCCTCAACTCTCGTGGTTGAGAATTTGATTATAAGAGTTAATAGATAGGAGGATACTTAACTCGATTGGTCAATAAGCAAGGCATCCAAGCCTATACTCTTTTAGAAATTGTAAAATGCCTTTCAAGTTGTTTTGCCTTGTTGTTATTGATATTTTCATGCCCAACATCCAAAACATAGCGTATTGTGTTTCAAACAAAAGGCAATTACCTTTTAATTTTCCTACCCATTTATGTCCTATGTAAACACATAGGACAACTGTCATAATCTTCATCATTGTGCTACAAGGCTTATTAACTACAGGTGATATGATGTCCCTTAGATCTCTAGCGCTAAACATGTGACAACCATCTATTGTAGGCCATCAAATCGAAACCCAAATCCTAATTAACCCCATTTTCAATTTTCGAGGGAGGATTATTAACATACACATATAAATGTCGTCAAATACTCCAATATTCTAATTCTTGCTCTTACTTTCGTTTCTCCATATTGAAGATTTCCCTCTCCAAAATTTCCTCTAACTTTCAAGTGACTTTCTTGTGTGGTTGATTTCAATATTTCATTAGGTATTGTTCAAAGCATAATTTACCCTCTAATTTCTACTGATTTTGAGGCTACTTATCCCCTCTAAGAAAGAATTGGCTTGGCTTCATCATTTGGTAGCCCAGTAAGGGTCTAGAAGTTGTACAATTTGACCATCCAACCTTTTTAGTAGGTAGAGCCCTTTACTTATGACTTCCTAAACCATTATTGGGCTATCGAATGATGAATTTGAACTAGTTCTTTTTTAGGGAGGAGTGGTAGCCTCTGAATCAATAGATATTAGAGGGCAAATTATGCTTCAAACCATACCAAATGAAGTATCAAAATCAACTACATAAGAAAGTCACTTGAAAGTCAAAGGAAATTTTGGAGAGGAAAATCTTCAATGTAGAGAAATGAAAGTAAGAGCAGCAAATGGAATATTAGCGTATTTGAGGACCTTTATGTGTATCTGTTAATAAACCTTTCTTCAAAGTTAAAAATGGGGTTAGTTGGGATTTGGGTTTTGATTTGATGGCCTACCATAGATGGTTGACATTTGTTTGGAGCTAGAGATCTAAGGGATATCGTACTCTTAGCAGTTCATCAACCTTGCAATGCAATGATAACGATTGTGACAACTATCCTACTTGCTTAAATAGGAAATGAACAGGCGAGAAAATTAAAAGGTAATGACCTTTCTTTTAAAACATAATATACTACTTTATGGATGTTGGGCATGAAAATATTAGTAAAAACATGGCAAAAGAGCTTATAAGGCATTTTACAATTTCCAAAAGAGCACAGGCTTGGACGCTCTACTTGTCAACCAATCAAGTTAAATATTCTCCTAATTGTTAACTCCCATAGTTGAATTCTTAATGACGGGAGTTGGGGGGTACATATTGATAGAGAATTTTGCCCAGCAATCTTGCTCGACACTTCAGTTGCTGAGTTGTACTATTCTCAACTAAGTCCTTTGATTTAGCTTCATCTAACCAACTACTACACTAAATGTTGTCAGTTAATTTTGATATAGAACTTTAGTCCTACAAAAGTAAGAAGAAAAGGCTAAAGATTGTATTGAGGCTAGTTCGATGTAACAACTCTAATGTCTAAGTAAGTGAATGTTTAGATATGATAGCAAGTGAATAAGTAAGCTAAGAGCGTTTAAGGGCATTAGAGAGTCCTTATAGTGCTTCCTTTACCTTATTTAAAGGCATGTATTGGATAACTGCTATAGCAGGTCATCATCAATTATGAACCACGTGGTAGCTTTTTAATTAAGCACATGCCTAAAGAATAGGAGTAATGGGCGATTATGTAATGAAGTCATGTAGAGCTACAATTGTCCTTGCCACTTTTCAAATTCAAAGCAAGTAAATGGGCAAAGCTTAATTCACCCTTTGATTTCTACTGATTTTGAGGCTACTCTTTATAAGGCTTCCTCTTCCACCCCAACCCCCCCACAACTGCGCACACCACAAAT